>OY292314.1:25974311-26574311 GCA_958496155.1 Sisyra nigra
TAGAATTTTTAAACTATTTTAGTTTTGTGTCTTATGATTTTTTCAATTTAATTAATTTTTTTTGTGGCTTAGTACTTTTTTGATTTCTATAAAAATTTCATTATATTGTTTTTACAGCAGTACCTATCAATTTTAATTCTTTACTTATCGAAGGCTTATCTATGAATCATCATTTAATTTTGTTTTTAAATATTTAGAAGTGGTCCTGTTTTTTGCAGTAGGGTATTTAATTCACGCGATTTCTCTCTTAATGAGTATTTTTTTAAGACAGAACGTTGTTTACGTTTTCTTTTGATTATTTAAGATTAACTACTTCGGTTATCAGCCGCCGGCGAATCCAAAGATCATGAAAGAAATCATGGGTTGTTAGAGGCACTCGACCCCTCGAATCTTTAGCGTATAGAGCGACAATCTAATCAACCACGCCACTAAGTTCCCGCTTACTTATTTTGTCAAATTTTACGTAAACAAAGTCACGGGTATCCGCTAGTTTGTATATAAACCACAATTTTACCTTTTTTTGTAATTTAAATTATGTATTAATTAATTATTTATCACATAATTTGAATTATCTAAAACCTCAACAAAATAAAATTGAAAAACGGACAAAAAAAGTAAAAAGTGCATAGGTTTACTTTGTTTTTTTTTGTGTTTGTAAGAAAATCAATGTCACATTGAATATATAGTGATAAACTTGAGCAACAAAAGGAAAACGTTTGAATAAACATTACATTTAGCAAACAAAACCAAGTTCTGTATTTTCTTTTAACATCAAAGCCTTTCATTTATTACAGTTTGAAGAATGTGGCTTGGTTGTGTCTTTGTATTGGTGAAAGAATGTATTTGCATTCTGAAACATAAAACGATTGCTTGTTCAATTGGTTTAGTTAAGCCACTTGTGAATAATAAAGATAAATGGGCGGATTACTCATAATACAATCGAAATGATGAAGTAGATCATCTTACACACATATGCAAAATTGAATTGACAAGACGATTTTCTGAAGGTGGTTGAGCGCACAAAAGAGATTATACGTTTTCACACAGCCGTTTAAATAAATAAATGTACCAAAGAGTGGCTCTTATCCGAAAACTGGGTCCCCGAAAGCTTGGGCTGCAAACGCTTGTTCTCTCATTCGTACGATTCCTGTTTGTGAACATGCGTATATTATCGAAGGATGTGACGAAATGTTTGCGAGAATTTGTGGCAATGTTGGTGGATGTGTTCAATGTTTGTCTAGTGCCTCGTTGTGTCGCTGCCTCTATTGGATAGAATGTGACATCGTTGCTTTTTGTTGACTCAATACACAAGTATGTGCGAGCTTTATGTCATAGGAAAATGGGACCTATTCTATTCCTGCTCTTTCGCATTTGTCAAACACGATGAAGAGCGTTAGCTAAGAAAGATGTGGTTTGTTTTCGTACAGGTAGAGCTTTGCCGAAATTCGTTCCTCAATTAATTTTAATTTGAACATAATATAAGTGACGTCACATGTGGAAAGATTTTCCTTTTCAACATCTGTTTCTTACATCAAATGAACCTACATCACATTTTTCACTCCCCCTCAAACAAAACACTCCTATTACACCACATATCATTATTGGAAGGATAAACCATAGTATATTTTTAACTTTTTTTTTACATAGGTAATCAATTTCAATAAGTGAAGTACCTATGTATCTACCTACTTATCGTTTAAGGGAAATGTACATATCTTCAGATTAATTGCGTATTCAATTATAACCGTTAATAAATAATTTTAAAAAGGATATTTTTTGATTTTATCATCAATAGTTATTCAAGAATTTGTAAAAAGTGTATATTATAAAGTTCAATAAAAATTTAAGTTATTCTGTAACAGCTAAACGACAATCAACAGCTATCAACAGATTTGATGATTTTTGTGGCCAATTAAATAAGTCGCATTCTCAAGTCTCAACCCACAAACGATAATAGTTCATTGCAATTATTGACGAACATCGAAATTTTAAAAAGCAAATTAACTTCTGGTAAATAAATAGTGAAGTAGTAGCACCTAATTTTTTATATTTTTTATTTCGTTTCATCATAAAAAGATAAATTAAGATAATTAAAATTTTAATTTTGATTTCAATAATTTTTAATTGATTGGTGTACTTGTATCTATTGATAAAATCAAATGTTTAAAATAATTAATTTGTAATAATAATATATAAAAGGTAAAGGTATAAAGGGTTCATATTTCAATTAAAAAAAAAAAATTGTACAAATAAAGTTGTTTTTTATATTTTATTAGAGATGATAATTATTAATTGTGAACCAGAAATAATTAATTCAAAAGTTGAAAAAACAAAAATTTTTTAGCACTTACGTTCTATAAAGTATAAAAAAAAATTTTTTTTGGTTTTACAATTAGGAAATGTCAACATTTAATTATATTATTTTTCTTAGATAAATATTTGTTAAAATTTGTCATAAATTTTAACGTCTTAGTGAATTTGAATGAGAGAGACTAAAACAGACAACACAAGTCGGTCAGATATCAAGTTTGGTTTGTTAAAAAAGAATGTTTCACATCGTTAACAACACAAGTTCTATGTTGGTCCTACAAGTCATTGATTGAGTTACATTCAACGTGAAATATATTTTGGTTTGTTCTGTCACTTTAATCAAGTTATGATGACATGTAGACACCAGTAAAAGCTCGAAATGGGGCTTACTAATATATAAGTATGTCTGTCTGTCGTTTCCATTTTCCTACAACCGCCAGCCTCTCATTCCCGTATTCCTAAGCTCCTTTCCTCGGCCGCTTTGCCTCGTTCTTCTTTTGCACGGCCTCCTTTTCTAGTCCATCTTCTATTCTACGTTTCTCCAGTTTCACCTACTTCTCATCCACCTCCAGTCAGCGAGCATTGAAGCATTACAAATTGAATCTCACAACTTGATATTTGATAAAGGTTCTCTCTCTTGAATTTGGCTGGGTGTGTGACCAAACATTCAGTATATATATACATAACAATTTCATTCAAACTGAACGGCCAAACATCATAATATTAAATTGAATCATGTTTTCATATCCTACTAGAGATATCATTTATTTGATTGCATGTGCTTGTAAAGTTGGTTTTTCCGTGAACACGACTTTGTATTGTATAAGGAAGTTTTATTACGATTTTATTTAAAGGTTGCATTTTTCTCGTCTTGCTTTCGTTTTAGTGGTGTGCTCGCCTCACCAGTTTCTCATTGTGTTTTTCTGACAAGCTTTTATCTGGAATTTATGACTTTTTCAAAAACTTAACAATAGGACATTTTTGTAAAGTAGAAAACAATACCTTGAGCTGCACAATTTATTGCAATGCATTGAACTTTTATTTTAGCTATCAATCTTGTGCTGCAACATATCAAATCATATTTGATTGAATCTCTTTTCTTTTGTGTTAGAATCGCACTCAATTTAAATAAAACAAACGATAAACTCATGCAGGGGAAAGGGAGATTATTTTATTGTCCTGACACTGAAATTTTATTCAATACTGACCTGAGAGAATATATTTTTTATAGAACATTACTTGTCAATTTCATTCTTTAGATTCAAACTCGACAGGTTCATTTGAACTTTACGAAAACATCACCATTCTTGTCATATCAAACATATTGATCTGTCTACTTTGATTTTCAAAGAGAAAAAATTAAAACCAATTTTCTTTTCGTTTTATAA
This sequence comes from Sisyra nigra, assembly GCA_958496155.1. Classification (NCBI taxonomy): domain Eukaryota; kingdom Metazoa; phylum Arthropoda; class Insecta; order Neuroptera; family Sisyridae; genus Sisyra; species Sisyra nigra. Next base: position 25,978,010 of record OY292314.1, read on the forward strand.
TTTTTTTTATAAAAAAAAAACTAAAAGATATCTCTTTGAAAAACATTTTTCGATTATGAAATTTTTAAAATATATATAATAGCACTAAAAATAATTATCAAAAAAAAAAAAAAATAATAAAACAAACTTTAAAACATATAATATGTATATACATATGACTTATACATTTTTAACAAATACAACTCAATCAATATACGATCAATTTTAATCGGAAGGAAATAAGTCACGAAATTGAAATTAAAAATATGCCATCTCTTAGTTAGTTAATAATTTTTGTAACCAAGCCTTACTGAAAAATATATTGTGTGTGTAAAAGAAAAATAATTTTTACATTTGATTGATAAAACCTTAAACAATATATGTACATACAATGATGCTACGAAATATTTAAACCTAATTTTATGCAAACATTTTTCAACAACTCTTTTTAAGGATTTTGTTAATCATAAAATGTTAAATATATAATATATTTCTTTGTAGCTAAATATTCAATTACTTTGGAAGAATTTTTTATATCTTATATTCTATATTTAAGCTAAATCTTACATTTTTTCAAACAATTAATTGATTCTTGAACACATAATTATTCGATTATGCATTATTGCTACTCGACAAAATACAATTATTAAACATAATATAATGAGTTCTTAAATAAAGTGGTTTGATGTTTTAATTATTTAATATTGTTTTATTTAATATGATTTAATCGAATAATAATAAAAGTTTAATATCTAATTGACATTGAATTATATTTAATCAAAAGAGTTTATTATATTAGTGTATATAGACCAATATTAGACATTAATTTCAGAAGTATAATCTTACTGAAAGGCAAAATAAGAAAGTTATGGCTAATAAAAATAATAAAAACATTTGTATAGCTGAAGATTTTTGAAATATAAGAGAAAAATAAAATTTCCAAGAAAGCGTAGCACAAAAACTTACACAGAAAGAACATTCCTTAAATATTTAAATTTAATTTGCAAAAAAGTACATTTTGCCTGGGAATATTAACAAGAAAAAAGAAATAAATCATGAGCTTAACGAAGTATATTTATAACAGAGCTTATAAGTACGAATTCATAAAATACTCTTGTTAAAAGGGTCTTATTAATTTTTATCATAAAAGATTAAGAAAATCCGTTCGCTTTTTCCAGTATATAAACTGTTAAGTTTATCTTATTTTAACTTAGTTGTTGGATTATAAAAAGCAAAAAAAAAACTCGCGAATCATATCTCTTAAGTTCAATGAAAACCTCGATTGTATGATATATAGCCGAAAGTTTATATCGAGAAGCTTCCATTCAAGCCGTGTAGTGTCTTTAAGTTGTTCAAAGTTTTTTCCACATCGCTTATTATCAACGTACATTTCACGTCATCATATCGCATCGAATACACAAACACAAATAAATAATGCAAAAGTTGAAAAAGTTAAACTCAAACGTACTTTACAACCAATTATAATTAGAAGATCACGAAGACGATGGGCGTGGAAAACTTTTTAGGATATTAAATTTAAAGTGGCACTTAAAATGGTGAAGCGGGCGTAAAATAGGTAAAAGACCGCAAACGACGCGGTCGAAACACTTTGTTTGATATTCTGTCTTTTACACAATATTTGCACGTCTCCAACGACTATCCTTTGGCATGTGCTACTATTAAACTCAATGGCAGCGGAGTATTTCAAGACATGTCAAGAAGAAGACCCTCTACCTTTCACTTAGAACACGGGGTACATTTCCCACGAAATGTGGCAGCTGCGATGTGTGTATGTGTGTAGGAACTGAAATGAGACGGATGCAAACGTCTTTCCTTGAGAGTTCAGAGCTTTTGTGTGTTTATCGATAAACACGGTAATTAACCACTAATGCACTATACACATTACGTAAAGTGTTCATTAGTGTAAGAGTACATCAGATATCTTACGACATCATCCAATTTTCTTAAATTTAATAAATAGTTCATCGAGTTTGGAGAACTACTACTGCACAACTAAGATGAATCTTGTAATTTATGTTTGCTTCCTTGATGATTTCATTTCCAAATTTTTTCAGGAAATCTTTATTTTATTTTGTTTTGAAAAACTAGAAAAAATAATAAACAATCTATTTCTTTGAACGCGTTCATCTCAAATATTAAGATTGACAATTTTATAAATAATAATGGTCATCTTTACAATGTCTTTATCATGTTTAAGTTTTTTTATTTATATATTTTTATGAAAGATTTCAATAACCTTTAGCTATCTATATTATAGATATAATATATTATATAAGAGTAAAACAGAAGTTGGAGGCTAAACTATTAAAGATAAAAACATAAATTCTTAAAGTGTTATTGCTGAGTGGACTGTGCCTTACACTAAGTTTTTTTTTTAATTTAGATTTAATTCGTTAACTATTAACCTTGTTTATAACTATTCAAGCAAATTTACACCGACATTACTACTCACTACGGGTGAAACCACGGAGTGTTGCTAACAGCGGATATACAAGCTAGTTTTAGGTAAGTTTTAAACAATTTTCAAACTCTTCTAATTTTTATTTTTCTAAAAAAGTTCTTCAATGAACATCGTAATTAATATCTTTAATTAAGTAGCTTTTAGAATTATGTCTCTCGTATTTAGAATAGAAGATTTAGAGAGAACGGTGGAAGCGTCGCAAGTTGGAAATGTGCATTTTGGCGTGATAATTAGATCGTGAGTTGCAATTTGCATACGACAGACAAACATGTCCAAGTGCGTTGTTCTGTGTGGGTTATGCACGAGGCGTGCTGTTACATCATTGGATTACATAATGACAATTCTGACTAGTCATCTCACAGTCTAAATTATAATCTATTCACTGTTATCACTTATAATAATCATCCATCGTCAGTGAAAATTTATTGCAAGCGTTTCTTGCTATTAACGATAACGAAACGGTGAAATGATGCGGAATTCTCTAATTTTAACACGGCACCGTTTTGTTTCAGTTGCCTCATTTGCGCTCGTTTTCATAAAGATAAATATTTTCATCTACATGTTTCATAATAAGATTACTGGAAGGTATTAATAATTTGTGGTCGCCTATAAAGTCGTTATCTGTAAATGCAATTTTAATATAAATTGTCTATAAATAGTGTTGTTACCTCTTAAAATATGGCCAGAGTCATTAATCTTAATTACCCAATCATCTAGCATTTTCCACCCCAGATAGTTGAAATTGCGTTAACATCGTTGAACGAGTTAATCACGAACATATAGGTCGAATTATTCTTCGTAAAATCAATCCATTTGAAACCATTTTCACGGGACAAACCATTGTAAAAATGTTTTCGAGGATAGTATCAGTAAATATTTATGAGGTTTATATATTTACTCCCATATATTTTATTTAACTAATTACCTAGTTTTGTGTACAATTACAACCACAATTCATTTATTTAACAGAAAATAATGAATAAAATTTAACAAAAAATAGAAAATAACAACAAAAATATTAATACAAGCTATTATCGATTTGCTTTGTTGGTAACATAATTGAAACTACTAAAAATTACTGTTTATGTAACTTGATTAATCGACAGTTTGACTATATTCTTAACTAATTTTCAAGAAAACAATATTGCAAAAGGTTCTAAAATGTTCTTAAAGATGCAATTCTCATAAATGTTCCTGAAAGGACAGCAACGTTTTGTATAAAACCTTAAAGTATAATATATATTATGCCCATGGAAGAAGGGATCACATTCTATCACATGATCATTGCAACAGTTTTCCTAAGCGTGGACGTTACTCAGCTTTAACATTTTCTTAAAAATAAAGGTAATTTTGGTGTAAAACTGAGTAAGTTTAAATATTTTATTTTCATACTTCAAATTTCTACAACTTTAACAAAACTTAACCAATCTACAGAATATGAACCCTGTATAACCACCCTGTATAAAAGGTGTCGTAAAAACTAACACACTAAAACGCTATCTTAAAAATAAAATTAAAGTTGTTTAAAATATCACAATTAAAAAGACTTATAATGGATGGTTACCACCTTTTACCTCAGCATGGTCTTAAATTGGTTGAAAATTTAATTGCATGACTACTGTTTGAATATACATAAGTCTTAATGGAACATTACCGTTACTAAACAAGTGTTGAATAAAACGTATCAAAACTGTCGTATTTTGTGTGCAAAACTTACTCTTTAAAATGTTCTAAAAAAAGTCTAACGGATTTGCATACGAGGAATTTACCAGTCATTGTGTTGAAGAAATGAAACGTCGAAATGTGATTTTTAATTATTTGGAATAATTGGAATGTTTGCGCTTTGCGACCAAAATGTTTACGTGTCCATAGCTTAGATACCTAGATACCTATTTTATTATTAATTTTTCTACTTATTTATTTTAATACCACGACCTAAAAAAAAATAGTTGGAGATTGTCCATTGACAGTAACGGCTACATAACCACCACCTCTAGAAGTGCTTGCTTCTGGCGGATATTTGAGGATGAAAATTTTTATATGATCTTGTTGGTAAGTAAACTTGGGTATTTTATTTGCATTAATTTTGTTCAATTATGAATGAAGCGTCACCAGAGAAGATGGTATGTGGAAATGAAACAATTCTTGTGTACACATGAAGCAACTTTTCTACTCTATTAGGTAGTAAGATCGCATCTTTTGTAATTTAAAGGAAATTAATTCAAGATTATTTTTTATAATATTTTAGGTTCAAAAGACCAGTCAAGTTTTTCCACTGTGCCAGGAATTCAATTTGAGCCGCTATTTTAAATTTTTTTTATGTCGCTCTGTTGTTACTGTAACGATCGTTTTCTTTGCGTCTGGCAATGCTACCAATATCACTGTAATGAGAAATGAGCCACACAATAGATGTTTGCAGTTTGCATATTAATTTAGTTTAGTTGTCAAACCTTTTGACCTTCTGTTTTCTCATGTAAATCAAATACAACATTATGGTTTCGTTCGAATTCCTCGCTACTATTTTTTTACTTATTTTACTTGCAAGTTTTTTTTACTTCAAAATATATCCAATATAATGCCATGTTAGATTTGGTGATCCCCACACCAGGCTCTGGACCTTCAATATGAAAGAAACGGATTACTTTAAAAGAATAATACTAACTGAATAAAGTAAAAATTATCATGTAAAATTAATAATTGATTATTGCCACGTTTTAAATAAACTTTAAAATTATAATATTATAATTTATATCAAAAACAAGAAAAGAAAAATTATTTTTGCAATTTATTTTTTAGAAATTATTTAGAATAAGAGATTAGATTATAATAATAATTAATAAAACCAATAAATTTTCCTTTTACCATAGCGAAGTGATTTTAGTAACCGCCTGAAATAAATTAAATTATTATATAAGATGACAATCCGTTTATTTTGAATATTGTTAAGTAATTTAAAAAAATCGTATTATTAGTTATAAACTAGTTGCATGTTTTAGGTAGGTATATGATATTCAAATTCAGCTGGTGTTATAAAGCTCTAAAAACTACTTGTATCAACTTTGTATATATAACTAATTAATACGCTTTTTATCGATTGAAAGTTTTTAATTGAAACGTTAATGAATAGCACAACAGTTTCCTAATTAGCGACACTTGGCTGAGATGGATTATAGAAGCCTTGCGAAGGGAGAGACATTGTGTTTGTTAAGTGTGAATATGTTTATTTAGATAAAGTTCATTGCAGAGGTCAGGTTGGTCTTTAGCAGAGCACATCAATTATTTGCCATTTGCACCCAAACATGTTACAAATTGCTCGCAGTTTCGCCCATCTTCCTCCTATGTAAATCTCTCGAGCACATGCATTGTTGTCAAATCCATTGATGTAATGTCAGAGTATGTGACGGTGATTCATAGCTTTTGGAACAATCCTTCATAAACTCCTCTCCGGTCAAATTACTCTGAAGTTCATGCATTTTCGAGTAGGCTGACATTTCGAGCTATAATAATTTTGGGGTCTGGTGATCTATTATATACTGTTTTATAATTAAAAAAAAAAAAACAAATAAATTACTTCAATATTATCGTACAGGATAAGAAGGAACGATGTTTTGAGATAAGACTTTCCCTTCGTAATTTATTTTCAAGAAGGGTGAATAATTATGCGAATAATACATTAGTGGAAAGCTGTTAAGTTTCAATATCGTTTTAATTATAAAATCTTTTCTTTGTTCGTTAATGATGCCGTGAGAAAAACTTTTATCTAAATGTTTTCAAATATGTAATTAGATGAGGCGTTGAAAAAATTCTTTTCATGCATACTTAACTTATCTTCAACTTTTTGATTTTACGATTAATATAAATAAAAATAATTTAACTGTCACGATTTATTAATTAACCGTTAAGTGCACAGATATACTCCATATACGCGTTATACAATTGCAGCGATATAGTTCTTTTTTCAAATATTTAGTATTTTAAAACTTAATAAATTTAAATTAACAATTCGTCTTCATTTTATTTATTAAAAAATATATTTTGAATATCCCTACTATTAATTGGGAATAAAGATCATTGAAAATTTAAATTTAGTTAGTATTTGAAAATGTTGGGTTCACATATTTTTACCCTTAGAATATTTATCATCCATCAACTTGCTAAGAAATTTCAAATTCCATTAACCATTTTAAGTACTTATATATAAGTTTAACCAACTTGGAAAGCAATATAACGAATTTCAAACGTTTTGTCAATAGAATATTTTAACAAAATTTTGCAATATATTATATTTAGCGAGTTTAAATGTGCATAAAAATCAAAAGTCTAAGTACATATTATCATGTCAATTATGGTAGTGTTTTGCAAATTATTCAAGTAAGTGAGGTCAACGCAAATCACTCACAGTAACTGACCGACATATATAAATAAAATAGTAAACCTTTTATTTTTTTCATAAAACGTGTTAAAATTATTTTTCAGGGAAGGAAGCGGGTTAGTAAAATTTTCTTTCTTTTTTTAAGCTTCTTCCATAAATTCAACATTTTTTTCTTAATATTATTCAGCACAATTTTTAAGTTAATAACATTAATTCAAATTTCCAACACAAAATACAAACATGAACACAAACAACACACACATACAATTAGATACAAAAATTTGTTTTATAAAATAATAACAAAGTCCATAGACAGCACAACCAAGGATAAGAATTGGCTAAAACAATTAAGGCATAAAATCGTTAGAAACTCTAGAAAACTAAGAAATTTAGAAAAGTAAAAGATGATGAAGAATTTTGAAAATTTAGGTTTTTCAAAATAGTATTGCACTTATATTTGCGTAAATTTATCTGTAAAAAATTTATTATTAGCACAAAATCGCGGTAATCACCATAATAGACAGCAATTGCAGTATACCTTATATAAAGTATATGAAATTATATTCGTACTTCTCTGTGTGAAATAGTTCTTATGAATTTATATGAACCGCGTAGTTAATGAAGGCGGCTAATGAAGAAAATGTAATTAGCTCAATAGACATTTTTTGCCATTTAAATAAATAAAAAAATAGATCATATTTAACACTTCAATTAGAATTAGCTGGAAGCTACATTTTGGAATTTTGGTAAAAACGGCAAAATGATTCTTCATCATTAATTGAGTTAGCCGACAATAATTTGATTTCATTTGCAACTACATACCGTTAAAACAAGCATAGGCCGTGCCTACCAACATATTTTTTAGAAAACAGTCTTTTACTCGCAATTTCAAATGTGAGGCGGGATTTAGATTTGCTATGCAGTAATATTCAAGCACATTCATCACACTAAACTAAATTTTTTGTTACATTTTCAAACTTTTTCTCATTGAACTTCACTTGTAGAAAATGTAACCTATTACTTTGTCAAAATCAGATCTAAAAAATAAATTTATTTAACCTAATCTGGGCTGTTCTTAATCTACCCTAATCTAAATAATTTAAATGTTTAAAATAAAAAATTAATTTATTTTAAAATAAAAAATAGGGTTGTAAAAAATAATATGTACATAGCCGTAGTATACATGACCAGAGTGGATACATACACTCCATAATCAAAACATAATAACCATGTTTAATTTATTTTTTTCACTCTTTTCCTGTTAAAATTAGCAGATGCATGCATTTACTAGTAATTGTGTGCATACATAAAATTTAAAAAAATAGAGGGACCATGAGATATTGACTTGGGTTCCAAAGGGGCCGTGCATTTAAAAAGTTTAAGAAGCACTGGTGTAGATGACGCTTATGTTTCAGTGAAATTAAATTTTCAAACGATTTTTAAAAACAATAAAATGTATAGCGTGTGTGAAATAGAACCAATCACAACTAACGAATGTGATTGATGCATTCATTTTTTCTGTTAGTATATACCTACTTTTATCTGTATCTACTGATGTGAATACACCATAAACTATCAGCAACCAACTTTTCATCAGATATTCATCCTTTTTTTACTCGTACTATACAATTTACTATTCACCTAATTTTATCTGATTTTCTTTAAAAAATTTAGTTTTATGTATTGAAAAAGATTTTCTTTTTTTATATAAAAAAATAATAAAAATTATAAATTTTGTATTATATTTTCCCTAAGAGTTTAATGAATTATAAAAGCCAAAAATGGAACATTAAGTTTAATTACGTATTATATGAAATTAAAAAAAAAAACATATTTTATTGTATTTTATTTTCATGTATTAAAATATCAAAAGGAAAATCCTTTCCCGTTATTTCAAAAATAATTTTTGATGTTTTCATTAATTTCATAAGGTGCAAAAACAGGACTGTTCAATTATCGACGTCATGTTTCATAATAATAAAATAAACAGACGTGTATTATTAAGTTTTTTTTTAATACTTACCACGTTTGTGTAACTCGTTGTAAGCTACCCTTTTTGACGGAATTTGTAATGACCAAACATACGATATTTACCTGAAAACAATACAAAGTTGCGTTAGCTTTTTAATCATTATTGATCGACAGTTGGTGGCGATGAACACCACAACTGGCTTCCTTCCTAACTGATGTGTTAATATTGCAACAGATCCTAATTGTGTACACAGTCAATTACCTGTCTGAAACATAACCAACGCTGCATTTGTAAATTTGGTTTACATTCGGTCATTGTTGGCGGAACGCGTTCTGAATGGATAATGAAAATGCTCAATTTGAGCTTTTTACAAAAAAGTCTCTTGCGATAAAGTTTACTCCTTTAGTGAAGGTACTTTTCAAAGTTCACCCTCAAATTAATCTCGTCAAATGAAAAGTTTTTCCCCTGACAAAACATTCGTACAAGTGACAGACGTTATAAGCCAAACTCTGAAGCTCAGCGGTTTTCCGAGTTTGTAATCGTTAGAAATATATATATAAACGACCTCAAATTCAATACCTAAATTTCGTAGCTCGCTTATCACTTAACCGCAGTAAAAGCCAAGTTTAAACGACCTACTTATGTTAGTTGAAATCGATTTTTATCCAACTAAATCTCATCGTTTAACACCTTTATCTTTAAACAGATTTATTGTAAATTTATTTCTATTAAATTAAAACACTTATTCAAAATCATATCAATATGTTTCATTTTTATTTTCATTTATATGAATTTTTTTTATAAGAATGTTAATTTAACAAATACGTTTGATTTTAAATTTGCGAAGGTTCAAGAAAAAAATTGTGATTTTTTTCTTCTAACAGCAAAAATTGAGTCTTAATTCCGTCGTTCATAATTCCTACTTCTTGTGGTTGTAGCATATAAAAACCTTCTTTATGTTGCATAAATTGCTTGTTGAACTAAAGCTTTTGCAGCACAAATGAACCATATAACGTTATAAGACGTGGTAGAAGACAGATCAAAGTAGAAGATTTTCTATATGGTTTCGCCGAACCCTAAAAGATATCGTTCCGTTTTGGTTACATTTACTCAAAGAAGGGAAGCGAAAAATTTCTGTCCTGAGGCATTAAAAGTCAAATCACAAAAATGTTTTCCTGCATATTCTGCGCGGAACTTTGTGGAGATTGTTTGCATTTGTTTGATTTAGCATTTTCTTTACCTTTTCTCTTTATCTTTATCTAAAAGTAAATTCGTGTTCTACCGCGCAAAAACTCTTTTAAATACAATGGTATTTAAAACTTAATTTTGAATTTTATACATCACAGATCTTAAGAATTTTTTATTGTAATACATTTTTTTTTTGGTATCTTATATTTATTATATACATATATATATATGTACATAAATAAAATACTCTATAGATTTTAAATTTAATCTTTCAAATTACATTTTGAATCAAAAACGTAGATTTTGATAATTTTGTTTAAGCTTTGATTATATTTTTATAAATGAGCATTAAAATAAAGGTTTCTGTTATATTAATTATATGGTTATCATTGTGGTTCATTTACTTGGTACCTTTTTTATTTAGATAAAATAAGTAATGCAATAAACTGGAAGCTATCATATGTACAATCGAAATCAATACTAGTAAACGTGAACTTGATATTGATACGTTTTCATATGCAAACTATTTTCACTGAAATCCCATCAATTCGCTGTTTAAACTTCATCGAAATTCAAACTTATAAAATAATTTTTTAAAAATTCATTAAATAACATACAGCTCATTCATTTTTGCGAAAAATCGACAAATTTTAAACGTGTTTTTTTCCAAATTCAACGGCACAAGATATGTTTATCAATATTGGTGCATTAAAAACATAATTTTTTGACTCATTAAGATTTTTATATTTGAGTTATTTATGGTTAAGAGTACCTATGTATAAGTTTCATCGAAATCTTTACTTATTAAATTTTTATCATTTTTTTTTTTTTGGACAGTTCATACATTTTTATGAAAAATCGATAAATTTCGAACGTTCTTTATTTGTTGCAAATGCAAAAGATATGTCTATCAATGCTAATGTAACCAAAATGTCACCTTTGACTATTAATTAAAAGATCATTGGATCCACTTAGAGACATAGTGGTTAGATTTGATTTGAACTCCGGTCCATGTGCCAAGTGTACTCGGTTTGATTCCCGACCAATCTTACATATTTTTAGATTTATGAACTACAAAAATTTTATGTATTCAGATAGTCATGATATGCCCTTAAATCAGTGACTCTCGATCACTGTACCACGGTACTTTTGGGTGCCACGAAATTCTTAACATGTGTCGCCAAATTTATAAATGAAAAGAATAAAAATTATTTTGTATGTCCTTTTAATGCAGAAGATCTACATGACTGTGTTAATTATAAATTATTTTATTTTACATTGAAAATTTTTATAAAAACGTTTTTTTATTGGACATTATAGTTAAGTCATTAAAGTTAAGTTATTTTAAAATAATATCAATGATAATGTGCCGCCAAATTTTGAAAAATGTACCGCAACAAAAAAAAAAAGGTTGAGAATTAGATATTTAGAATATAAAGCGACTTAAATCATCAACTGCCAAAGATAAAATACTGTAACGCATATAACTATATCGTTAGCGCACATAACCTCAGTAGCTGAGCACTTTTATCAAAATAAATAAAAATAAAATATAAATCAACAACAAAAAGATGATAGTAAAAAATTTTACAATTTTACATCTGTTGTATTTCAGAATAATTAACAAGGCCAAGCAAACAGTTTACCATCCTTTGAATGGAATCTTGAAATGTGTTAAGTAATCAGGATTTGTTACTTTTTAGTGAAAACTCAAATATGACTAAATGTTTTGCAAGCTTAAAAAATTTTTTTGTGTGTGTGTTTTAAGTCGCTTTAACATCTAAGGTCATATCACAACTGTCTAAACACAGAGAATTTCTGTTGGTCAATAATATTTTAGGTCTAGAATCTTAAGTCTAGGATTCAACGGGGATCGAACCCAGAACCACTTGACGCATGAAGCAGAGAGAGCAATTTCTCTAACCACAGCGCTAATAGGTGGTTAAATAAATTATTGTTTATAGTTATTAAATCAGATCACATACTGGCGTGGTGACCAGATCGTCGCCCTACAGGATGGTGATCGTAGAGTCAAATTCTAATAGAAACCCAAATATTTGCTTGAGTTTTCAGATTCGCCGAAAAAAAAAATATTGAATATTAAGTTAATTTCAGTAAATTTTATCATCGCTTCAATCGCTCGGCTATTTTGTGGCCGTATTAATTTTATTAAGTGTCTTAATTTAATAGTCTTTTCCGTTTGCAACCAACTGTTTGATTTCTTGTTTGGTAAAGATTAGTATAGAATATAATTTTATTTGCTGCTGCAATAGTTCTCTTAATAAGTTGTTGGATAATTCAATGCTGTTCTGCTAGGGTTATTGAGCCGTTTTTTTATATTAATCAGACTAGTTAACTAAGCTGATAATTATTGTTAGAATAGCTAAGCGAACTTTTTAAAATTTAATGATTTCAATAACTAGAGGAGCTCATTTTCTGCCTTCACATTCCTTATTTTTATCAATTAATTATTTTATTACAATTCTTTTATAAATTACTTTGAAATACAAGCCTAAAAATTAATTAGGTATAAACTATGAAAAAAATTCAAATTTCTAAAAATAAGTACGTAAATTTTTTTAGAAGAATTCTTTCTAAAGTATGTCTTCATGTTATAAATAATTTTATTATATATTTCTATATATTATTTTATACGAAGGAAAAATGTGTATATTACGTGTGATAATAATGTCTTAAAGGTAAGGAACTTTAAGAAAGTTTAAGTTTTTTTCTATAATGTTATTAAAACTGAAAACCACTACTTAAACTATAAAAGATTACTTTTAGTTTTAATAGACAAAAACGCATTAATAAAATTTACTTTAATAATTTTGTAGCTAATATTAATACCAACAACCATTTGAATAAACTATTTTATAACTGTATAACAATATGTTTAAATCAGAATATTTATTTAAAACTATTTTGTCAATCAATCACACGTAAGAGCTTGTCTTCGTTGTAACTTTTCACCATTTTTTTAACCAGCTTAATGTACCTCACTAATTATTTAACGTTTCATCTCTCATCAACCAACTTTCAAAGTAATCTGTAAAAAAAGAAAAAGAAACTCTAACCAAACAAAAAGTTAACAAAACTTGCAAACCAATTTAATCTTAACTTTATATTTCAAATATAAGATCGTCAAGTGTAAATATCAACCAACTTTTTCTCGACTCAATTTTGAAAGGCGCTCTACGAATTGCACACCAATCCATTTTGACAAAGAAGTTTCATACCAACATGCTTTCATATTTTTCGCATTGTGTTTCCGAAGAGTTGGAAAACTCATTGTTTAAATGACACGATGTCGTAGGAGTTGTGCCTTTTTTTACACGTTGCACGAAAATTTATCAATGTAATAAATAATGTTTAAGTCCGGAAAAAAGTCATTTAAGTCTTGATAATACCTGTAATAATACAAGATGCACCGCACGGCGACGTTTTCCCTTAAATAAAATGGATAGGTGATAACGAGAAAATAAGACTGATGATAAGTGAGCGGTAAATTGAGTAATAAAAAAGCAATCATATGATATCATTTCTTTTTTAAATGGATAGTAAAATGATTGATAAAAATATTGCTAAAATAATTTAATGCTTTTTAATGAAAGTTCTCAAGAAAAAGTCGCTTAATTACGCCAATTTCTACGGTCGGTATAATATAAATTTATTGATTCGAAAATTTCAAGGAAAGCTTTAATTATTGCTGATAAAAGTATTTCTTGGGAATTTTATCATTTGTAGGAACGAACATTGATATAAAATTGTTGAAATTATATTTATAAATAACTTCTTTTCATTCCTCCAATGCCAAATGTTAATATACATATATAGAAATAATCTACCAAATCAAAAAATGTATTTTTATATTTTCACGAGCAAAACTTCAAATAATTTTTTGAATTAGGTAGACGTACTGAATAAATGTAGTAAAAAGTACATTTAAATTTTGATTGAAAAAAGCCGTGAGCTGTGAATTACAAAAGACAATTTTCGTATAATTAATTAAGCAAAATCAAAAAGAATTTTATACATAGGTTTAATTACTTTTAAACGCTTACACATTTTCTTAATTATTTTCATTTAGTTTCGAATGAAACGAAAAGTAGAGCGTTTGTCAAATTTAATTTCTAGTTTTCGTCAGTTGAAATTATATGTACGTTGTTATTTGCTTAATATTAACGGAGAAAATCGCATTTATTTTCGGAAAATAAAGACTCTATAGTGGCGTGCTACTAACACTTTCGGGTGTGGCTCGTTGAGCGTCGGTCGTTGTGCCGGCGATACCCGACCTCGATCGATATCGCTGGAAATGGAAAGCTTCATCCCAGGCTGGCAGAGCTTTTCCACACTCAAAATCATCAACTTCTCTTTTCCAAATGTACATCTTAATAATAAAATTCGCACACTTCAAAATTCATTTTTAAAACAATGACAACTTTATATTGTTAAATGAAATTATGAGGATTTTTCTTTAAAACATATTTTTTTAATGTTTCAAGTTTTATTTTTACAAACCAAGCTAAAAATTTTTTGAAAAAAAGTACATTTGTCTTTTAATGTCTCAATATCTACAACACTTATTTTTTCAGCCATAACGATTCAAAATTTAAAATACATGGTAGTTATAAGCAGTGACGGATTTAAATATGATGCTACCCTAGGCCCTATCCGATCTGCCACCCTTTTTTCTATATAAAACTGATTTTCAAAATTATATATATCTAGATGTGAAATTTTAATTTTCAATATTATTTTTAATTTGTGTAGTTGTAGTGTATGTTAAATGTACCTCTTAGTTTGTTTCCATCTTATACAGTGTATACTCAATACCGCGAATCTGAAAGAACCGGGCAATTTATTTCGTTGCAGAGTTATCGGTAAACGGAGTGTGAAAAAAATAATTTTACAAATAAATTATTGGAAACAGTGCTGAGGAACAGTAAAAAGGCACATGCTAGGCAATTACAACTCAAATATGAACGTTACGAATGTTAAAATAATTTTAAATATATGTTAAGTAGTCAATTTCATTTAACTAAAAATGTCTATCATTAGGTATAAAACAAATTCAAATCTATTGTCAATTTATTTTTCCACTTTTGCACCTTCAATTATTTGCTGTCTATTAGTTTTTATCGTTAAGGCACGTATCTAACGGTTCTAGCCGTAAATCTAATACTAGTTATAAGGCAAATAATATTACAAATTTGACATACAGGTTCAATATTTCTAAATTATAACTTTGAGTTAGGTCACTTAGTGGCGTGGTGGACTAGATAGTTGCCTAATACGCCAGTGGTCCTGGGTTCGAATCCCACTGAAAGCCTAAGATTTTTTTTCTAGGTTTTCGGATTCGACGGTCGCTAATGACCATAGTAGTTGATGCGACCTTAAATAAAACAAAAAAACAAAAACTTTCAGTTATTACATATATACTTATTACATGTTTTTTTATAAGTCTATGTTAATAATAATTCTAAACTTAGTTGAGTTATTATAACCAATAACCATATAGATATTAATATTAGGAAACTGCTTCAACACAAGCTTTTTGTTTGATTTCATCAAAATAATTTTCATCGCATTCAACTGTATGTTTACTCCATCCTTCAAAACCAATCTTGAAACCAGATGTACCAATTTTGATTACAAAACACAGTAAGTGTTTTAAAGCTTTCAAAAGACCCCCATCATTTAAAATTCGAATCTCTCTCAGCTTTATTTTAACAGTACCAGGTTACAGAAAGTCAAGTTTGAATCATATGGAAAATACTCAAGAATTTTCAGTTCTATTTCAGACCAAATATTTGGTTGAAGCTTTGACGTGGTGAGATTGAGCTTTGTCATGTTGAATGAATGCAATGGTTATTCTCGGTTATGACCTCTGAGTTTTCAAGTATTCAATGACTTTAGTTTCCAAATGCGTTTTCATCAACAAAAGAAGCATCAGTTCAATTTCGGCAAAATTTTAATTGATGTTAACAATAGAATGCTGTCTTCTTGCTATAAGTGTGGTATTTGAACATTAAAAAAAATCTTAAGACGTTGACTTTTTGCCAACGTAAATTTACGAAGTCAATGTAATCTCAAAGGGTTATGTAACTTTAGACTTGACGTAGTCATTTATGCCATTTTCAAAAAAATCAAAAACTTCATCAATCATTCGGTGTACTTTTCAGTGGTAGAATTAACTAACGAACCGAGTAAATTATCTTCCAACACTCTGTATCTTATATTTATAAAGGGAAAGAATCAATTTTATGATTTTAAATATATTAGGAACTCAGAAACTATAATGGCTATAAACAATGTTCTTATGTTTGAATAGTAAAAGAAGTTAATTTGATTTTTAAAAGATCATATTTAATATAATAGTGCAAATATGAACCTTGAATTTGTTGAATATTTGGTTTGATATTCGTCGGGTAATATTTGTTAAATTCTTGAGGTTTTTTAATTGATAATAACATTGAAAACTTGCTGCTGCATTTTTTCCACGCAAAATCTTTTCTAATTATATGATCTATATTTTAATGACATGTTCAAAGAACAATTCATTATAAAGAAAACTAAAACAGAGTACTTATGAATTCTAATAAGATTTTGAGCCAAACAATTAATATATGAATTTCATAATCAAAAGTCGTTATAAAGATAAAAAAAGATTATTACAAAACTTATTGTAAGATGAGAAGAATAAATATTTTTTTAAATTTTGATTTTTTCTAGGTATTTAGATTAATCGTTGTATTTGTATTATTGACTGTTGCAAAATAAAGCAAAGTATCTATCTAAAATATACATACATACAATTTTTACAAACGATGATCGCTTCAAACGTGAAATATGAATGCATTGAAATTTAAAATTCAAAAATAAGAAAAGCTTTTAACCAAAAGATTCAGCGATCGATCCGTTTTTCCGAAAAACAAATTTGTTAAATAATAAAAGTACTTGCCCATTTCGATATTCTTATGAATGATTTTATCCAAATTTGATGTGTGAATTCTGCTATCATGTTTCATATATCTAATAGTTTTGTATTACTCACAATAAAAATATTACGTCAATATAATTAGCTCGAATGAACTTTTATAGAAGTTTTCTCACAAAAGTAAGAGTTTTTTTTTTAAGAAAAAGCGTGATGTAAAAGCTTGCCAATTAAGATAGCAATCATTGATTCGGAAATACGTTTTTAATTGAATATTTGTCATCGCAACTTCACTGTCATCGCGTTTTTCGGTTCTTATTTTATATGCTTTAATGCGAAAATTAATAAAAAAATCCTTAAAAAATAATATAATCAACGTTGATAATTTCTTATCCTATAATGAAAAAGTTTTAATCTTTTGAAAAAACTTTTCCCTCGAATCTTTTATAACATTAAAAGAAAAAAAAATTCTCTCAAAAATTGTTGTTATAATTCAGTAAAAAAGCTTTATAATTGAAAAAAATCAAAGTAGAATAATTTATGGCAGTTTAATAAATTTATGAGGATATCTTTATTGAGTGAACGACAACATTGGACGGTTTTAAAAAATGCAAAAGCCACGGTACGTAGTTTCAACAGAAGTTTTAAATCCTTTGGGTGTTGCTAGAGGACATCGTTGATGTAAAATCTAGGTGTTATAAAAATACAGCTTCCAACTTGCAATTAGTTTGGAGAAGAGTACCTACGTATTTGTTTTCTATGTAATGAAAAAAAAATGTAACTATAGGTATATATGAAATAATTATTTAAAGGATTTTTTCAAGCAAAAAAAAAATAATTACTTTTACAAATAGTTTTATGCATTTCATATGTAAAAGATAAAAATACATTATAAATATAAAATGTTTAGTCCAACCTTAATCTCATACATACTTAACTTTATTTAAATTTTTTTAACTTTTTTTAGTTTTGCGTTTGAATTTATATACCGACCAAACATCAGCTCTTTGAAAAAACTGAAGAAATAGTAACCATAAACCAAGCAAAATGTATTTACTCTGATAAATTAAAATAAATTTTAATTTTAGAAACATGTTGATGATAATTTTTAAAAAAGACAACGTTTAGTTTTGTTTACGTACATCAATGCTTTTTATTTCATTTTCACCATCTTATCTAATACATGATCGTTATAAGATTAATTTACTGTTGTTCATATATACACACTATTTTAACGTATAAATTGTAATCAAGCACTTATCAGTTATCTTATAATATAAGTAATTGGCAATATTTTTTTTAAATTATTTATTTGGCCCTATCTTTTATAAAAACTTTGTGGTCAATGCATCTTTATTCTCTGGCAATATTTAAAGCCAAAAAAATGTAAAACATTATTTCTGACTATGGTTTGTGCAGTGTAGTCGTACCAAGTTTTTACCTTGGTCACCTAATGCAGCGTCCTGTTAACGCGATTGTAGCAAACTTTTGGACTTTCCTTATCAACAATTGCAATGACAATTTGCGGCACAAATAAATGAAATATGAAGGCAAAATTCATGGTTTGGTAAATTTCGAATAAAGCTTTCGATACGATGTCGCTGTCACACACATAGGCATTTTTCGAAAATACTACTTTTCTGGACTCATGGGACCTCAAAACGTGTATTTCCGGTGAAAACACGAAATTGAAAATTCGACCCACTAACATACTTTTTTTACTATGTAGTAGTAAAAAAAAGTTTAGAAGCACTTCGGTGATTAACATGTAGAAGTATAAATACAAATTTATGAAAATACACTTATATTATACATACTTCCTTTCCAAAATCAGACCTGAATTTGAATACTTTGTCCCCAGAATATTCTAAATTAATGGGAAACATGCTCATTAAGTCACAGGCTATTTTACTCTCCATTTTTTATTATACTTAGTCGCTTTCAACTTAAAATCATATTAATATAAACTCATATTTTTGCTTTTATTTTATATTTTATTCATTTTAGTATACTAATCTTTTAGATAGGCATATCACAAGAGTTACTAGCGTAGTTTTGTCGCCTTTAAAAATCCCCCTGAAAATTTTACGTACCGCTATTGTATCTCTGCATGCTGTTGTTCTAATTTTGTTTCATTTCGTTATTAAAAATATGAAATTTATAAGAAATTATATAGGATGTCCTGTAATTTTAAAATACCCGTACCAAGTAAGAAAACACTATACTGCACATGCACTCTTAATAGTTGATTTTTTTAAAGAAATTTATAACCATGAAAATATTAATTAAAATATATTAACCAATACATCCCAATCAAGTAGTGAATGTGTGATTATTTTATAATTACGCGTAGCATGGTTTTTGGGTTTATTAATTACTTAGTAAATTTAAAAATAACGCTTTTATACCTAAAAATCGCCAAAGTTGGAAAAAATTTTCAATTTCAATTTGTTAAAACTAATATAATTTTCTTCAAACAAACATGGAGTTCGTTTTTGTTTACCAAAGAGATGCATTTTAATAATACGTTTTCAATTAAAAAAATAATTAGATTGCCTTTTGCCTTTTCAACTGATTCAAATTAACAAACTTATTGAATTACAAAACTGCAATTTTCATGATAAAAAACGGCTCTGTCTGTTAAAATTCTATTCTAGCACTATTATTTGAACCATTTTCCCATTTACTTCTAATGTTTCAAAACAATTCAATTATTACCTTCAACTTATCAAAATATTTTGTTTCACTACGCTTTTCAATTGTGAAAATGGATTTTTCCAAATGCATTTCCAAAGCTCTAAATAGTGATTGTGTTTCAATGATTGCCTAGCTAGTAAATGTAACACTGATTAGAGAGGCAGGAACTCAACTTTCATTCCTCGTTTTCTTTGGAAGCTCATGTAACACAACATATAAAGTTATCAATTCCATTTGAAAAAATTACATCGAATATTTATTTTAAAATAAACGAATTTCACACTGAATTGAACTATCGAATGAACACGTCAAAAATAATGTACGTATTTTCCTTATATATAGTTATTGATGTGCATTTTATCTTGGTTGTTTTTATTTATTTTTTTTCTAAAAAAGCTCATGCTATTTGTAACACGAGTGTTTGTGACCTGAATTTTTATCGAAATTCGTTAATTATCAATTTTTATTGTACCTATGAGAAATATGGTACGTGAATGTTATATTCGTTGTAGTAAATTTAACGAATGATACGTTTTAAATAAATCATTTTAAAATGTATGAGCGAAAAAGTAGAATACATTTTACAAATATAAAACAGAAATAAAAATAAATTTATCCACAGATATTTTACATTTGAAATGAATAATTATTCGAACGATGTTGCACGTTTTACAGATAAAAATGCGAACATAAAATGAACTCTCTTATTCATATCGGAGTTGTGCTTTATAATAATGTTATTTAAATAAATAAAACGTGAAAAACTTGAGGTATTTCGTATTATCTGCGACTTGTCATTTTTCTTAATAACTCCTCGAATAAAGAAAATTCTATCTATTGATTTTTTTCTTCTTATTTTTAAATGCCTTCAATGTACAAAGGTTTTTATATGTTATGTGTTAAGTGCCGATTTTTGTTGTATATTTCATGCGAATAACAGCAATAAATGTTATTGTATGAAAATAAAGAGCAACCGATTGCGCTGTTGTTTCTTATCAAACAAAAGCTTTATGTATTTTAAAACGATACAGCCGAACAAAATCGTATTTTTACGCTTAAATAATAACCGCATGTTTATAATATTTTACTCGTTTCATAATGCTGCAAGTGCAAACGTCCTAGACTTAAAAAATTCTGACACAGAAACAAACGAAACCAAAACAATAAAACGATATAAGTATATGTATCTACTTATCAAGACTAAGTAATTTCCTGGTTAGAACTAAATACTCGTATGTAGTTCTGAAAATTTCAAAAAAACGTCAACCACAAAAGACTTCTTGTTACAGAAGAATAAAAAACAAAGAACATTCCAGTTATTGAATTAAACTCATTAATCAACTTTTCAATATATTAACAACGAAAAGCTACTTCAGTCTTTTGCTAATCTCAAAATTTTTCAAAAGACTATTTTTGGAAATAGTTCAACACTTCAGTTCTCCATTTACTCAAATTATTCCAATCTAGGTCATTAGTTCGGATTCCATAAGGATTAATATCTACCAACTTGCAGAAGACCTCCTGGAGTATTACAAGACTTAGCATATAGGGAGCAATTTATTCCACCTTTTTATCCACGTGAAGGGCTCCCCGAATGAATAGTCGCTAAGTACAGTTATTGTTGATGCGATTCAAAATAAATTAAACAAAAACCAAGACTAGCTAGCAATAATCCAGCTTGAGGACTCGCATCGTCTGATATCATAACATCAAGCACCATGCACGCTTAAAACCTAGCAGCTAAAGCAAGCAGAGAACCTAACAGTCAATCTAGCTCTCAAGCTTAAAATTGTATAAATGTAGATAAAAGCGTGACATTGTAAAAAAATATGTAGATATAAAAAAAAAAAAGTTTTCTAAAAACATTTTTCAATAATATAAATGAAAATTCATCTTCAGCGAAATCGTTTTAAAATTATATTAAAATCTTCAAAAACCACAACGTCTAGAATTGTCAACCATCATTTCACTATCTGATACGTTTGACATATTGACATGTTGACATGCACTCTAGTGCAAACAAAACAATTTATATTATTTTTAAGGTAGTTGGAAGATGAGTACACTAGACATAGAAATAGTTGAAATAACAAAACCATTATATTTTTTTCTTTTCCAAATATTTATTAAAACCGAAAAGAAAAGCCTAAATATACGTCAGAAACGTTTTGAATACCAAGGATGATTTTTATTTTCAGACCTAGGTATCTATACATATCTAGTATTCTCAGTAGTAGTTTTAAGTAGTACATAAAACTTTTTTTTGCATATTTTAAGTTATATCAAAGTAAGTATGACATAATTTTCTTGGTAGTTAAAAAAGTTTTTACAAGACATTTTTAATTTATTTAAAGATAAAAATATATTCTTAAAATTAAGATTTATGGACAAAAATAACGAAAAGGTTTTTTCCCCAGCAATGTTTTCGTCTAATAGAAATAAATTACTGTTTACCCAGAATGATTCCCAATTAATTTAATTTGTTCTATATGCATTATTTGCAGAATTTGTCTAAAGGGAATTAGGGCTAAATGGAACAAAAACAAATTCCACTGATAGAACATCTAAAAAGCTCCCATAAGATGTAGGAAATAAAGAAAAGCACACTTTGCTGACGTAAAGAGACGCCTGCAGTGCATTGAATGAATCTATATGTTCGAAACATTCACCAGAGATAAGAGTTTTAGATTATCTAATTGACCAATCAATTCGATTGACAAGCGCGATAGAGCATTTCTTATTTCCAGCACGACTAAAAATGGAGCAGATGGTGACGAACGAAAATCCGTTGAGACAATAAACTTGCATATGAGGCCACAGAGCACGTTAAAAATGCTATGTTTCGCAATAACTTCGAATTTTGCGGCAGGGAAAAAAACACTCTTTTTATTGTCTCGTTTTATTACCGTGAAATTATTATGAAAACCAAGACAAATAGTAGCAAAATTGAGTTTGACATATATGACACCAAAACAAAATACGAAAAATCTAAAGAAGGATTTTTTTCTATAATTATATAGCTTTCATAAATCCGAATCAACTTTTAAATCTTCTAAACATAAAAAATGATTTATTAAATGTTTAAGTGTAATATTAAATGGATAACTATTTTATTTTTTTAAGTAAAAAATTCTTATGTCACATATTAAATAAACTAAATCCAATCAAATTCACCCCAAAATTTAATTGAAAAGCATAAATTAATACATCAAAAAGTCCCTAATTCCTTAATAAGCTATATTAAAAGCAGCCTCGAAATTCCCTTTGAAACACCAGCCAAATACAAACACAGCCCATCCAAACCATTAATATTATGAAAATTTGTCATTTACAAACTTTAAAACTTACGCGAAAGCTATTAGAACTTCACCACGTCTCAATTCAAATTTGACAGCAAAGATATAAAATAATACATAAATCTTCTAAAAATCATTAATGTACGCTCTTTTAAATTCAAAGATAATAAATAATTAAGACGCAGTTGTAGGAAGATGTAATTATCATTTTATCTTTGAGACTCATTAATTATTTAAAAGAGAGGGATGAATGTACAACGAAATAAATCACTTTCGGTCAATTAAAATAACGATTTTAAAAGAGAAATATAGAAATCGAGTTCTAAGTAGAAAAAAATTAAATCTGAGATATTGAATTCAAAAGATCTGAAACAGTTGCCATAAAGTTATGATGCTAATACTGCAATTATTATAATTGTTAATGGTAAGTTACAGACAAAATTCACTCAAACTTATGCAAGTTGTGAAGACAAGAATTTGTAATCCTATCTGCAGAACAAATAACTAACAGCAATTAAATTAAAACATAGATAAATTGCGAGAAATATGCATAACAATAAATGGTGTAGTTATAAAAAGCTCTTCTGAGTATTCCAATGACGTCGACGAACTAAGAGCCCAGACATTTCTAATTAATGTATAATTTATATGATATTTAATTATAAATACAAAGTGCATTCAAATAAATAACTTATGCGCCACAATAAAATTGTTTGCTTTTAAATTTAATATTTACATAACTTGGTTTTCTGATGGTGCTTTCAACGTTGTAGGGTTTATAAGCACTCGCTTGTATTTTCACTTCCGAACGCTGCAAAGTTATTACGCAGAAAACTTTAATATTTGCACAGTACTTACAAATGGCATAGACTGGAAATTATTTTCTTTTAATTTATGATTTGAAATTGGCTCTTAAACTTCAACTATTTAGTTAAACTTTTTTGGTCATTTAATCAAATTGTAAAACCCTATTTTTAACATCATTTGAAATACTATGGTCATTGGCGACCACCAAATCCAAAAACTCAAAGAAAAAAATCCTAGGCTTTTATTGGGATTCAACCCTACATCCATTGACACATAAAGCGTCAATTTTGTCATTTAGTCGCTAAGTGAGTCTGAATTAATATTATTTAAAGATAACATTTTTAAAGATTTCATTCAGTCGTAACCTTTGAAAACCAAATATCAACACTAAAATCAATATTTTATTACAGAAGAAAACATATAATATTTAACTTGTCAAACTCTTTCCTTGTCGTCAAGATTGATTGTTTTCAATAAATCGGTAATAAGAAAGAAGGCAAACTTAATTACAATTTATCTAGTTTGCATAATTCTAGGGAAAAATTAAACTTTTACCGCAATTGCAAAATGTAGCAAACTTTTCCAATAACACATTATACGTAAATCTAACAAATTATAACTGAACTCAAGAAATGAAATTTAAAATATTAATTTTAAAAGTAGCAAAACGTTTGCTTGTGAAAAAGAAGCAAATGCAAGCTACAAAATTGATTGACTATTAAAATGATTTTAAAATGAATTGCCGTTGTAAAATATCTTCGAGTTGGAGCTTTTTGTCGCTTGGAATAAATCGCCGAGATTTATTGTAAGTGTAATAAATTTCTCAAAATGACTGTGAAAATTTTTAAACACAATAAATGCATGTCAATGGAAAGATAGATTCAGCCAATAAATTTTAGTTGTATTGTATAATATTTCAAACAGAAAATGGAGAGAAAAAGCAGTATTTTTTGAAAAAAAAAATCAAAAAAGCATTAAATGAAAAAGATGAGATTAATATAAATATATTCTTCATTGAAATACTTATAGATATCGAGGGATAAAGAGAGGTCTTCAAAAATCGAAATACTTAGATGATCAAATAACTTTCTATACGTTAACATTAAATTATGAACTACACATTTGACTTACTTTAAATAGTTTTAAATAAAATATAAGGTATAAAAGCACTGTGTTTTTAAGTCATAAGAATAATGAAAAAATATTAATTTTCTTTTTTTCATCAATTTGTTCAACGTGTTCAACTGCAACAGTATACGAAAACTACGTTTTAAAGTCATTACATTCTAGAGTTTCCGCATGAGCTATATAAAAGTTTTTTTTTGTAATTTCGAGAGTAATTTTTAAAATCGTATTTAAAAGTTAAAAACACTTGAATGAAGTGAATTGATTACTGTTGGTCGTTAAACTAAACGATATTAAGTAATCATTCATCTGCAAACCGAAAACTAGTAATTACCAATATCAAAGCTTCCGTATCCTATCATATTAACACACCCCGACCACGTGGCCGAGTAACTAATGCATATCTAATGCTTTGATAGCTCATTGCATTAATACAAATTAGTTTCGATTGGGACATTTATGTGTAATTGTTTATAAATATAATTTGTATGTATATCAACTTCTATTCAACTGGATTTAATCAACATTACAAAAACATGATTTTCTATATTAAATTTTAAACAATTTATTTTACCAGGGAATATTATTATAAATTTTGAAAATAAAACTTTTCACCCTTCTCCCACAAATTTTTTCACCAACAAATAGTTAAGTATTTTAGTATTCATTTTAATCTGTCAAAGTTTTGTTTCTACTAAATGTTAGTAAAATAAAATTCAACCTCGAAACAACTTTGCCAAAGGCCACTAAGTGGCTTGGTTGAATAGACTGTTGCCCTATACTCCATTGGCCCTAGAGTGGAATTCCAATGAAAGTCCAAGATTTTTGTCATGATTTTTTGGATTCGCCGGTCGGTAATGACCACATTAGTTGATGAGATTTTAAATAAGCCAAAACCAAAAAAAAAATCACTAAATAATTAACAGGAAACTATTGCTACGAGAAGATCATTTAAATTAAAGAGTTGAAATTATCAATTTACCTAATTAATTACTGTTACATGTATCTAGTTATTGTTACAATACAATTTTTTTTACCATTTGATGGCGCAGCGGTTAGGTTAACAACCGCTTTCTGCTACATACACCAGTAGTACTGGGTTCGATCCACGTCGAATTCTTAGATTTAAGATTTACAACTTACAGAAATTTTTTGTGTGAAAGACAGTCGTGATACGACCAGAGATATAAAGCGACTTTTATATGCGCTGACGATCGAGTTGCATCATGTAGTACAATATTTTATCTTTGGTTTTTATAATAGTTATCTATATACAATATAATCTAGTATAATAAATGGTTTTTAATAAGTGAATAGAATATAAAAGCGATAAATAATAATAAATATATAACATACATAATGTAAAGAGTAAACTTATTTTTACAGTAACAATAAATAATTTATTTAAAGCGACTTAAAAGACCCAAAAAAAAATATTTCTGTTATGTAATTTTCATCAACAATGCTCCTCGACTTTAAGTAAATTTGAAAAAAAATTTTTGAAAAAAAAACCAAAAAATTTCAAATTCTGAATCCAAATCTTAAAAAAGGAACTCTATACTATTTGATTACGAACCAACACGTGTTTAAGCTTTATAACAATAAGTATCATAACTTGAATAATTATTTTTGATTTTCCTTGAAAACGTTATCATTCTTTTGTTTGGATACTACATCAGATCAAAAAGCAAAAAACAACTTTAATATTTTGTTTCCTTTCCCATCATCTCATAATAGGGAGACGTAAGTCTACGTCAAAAACATTTCTAAATCATTATTCTAAAGTTTCTCGTCTACCAACTTGGGTGTTCAACATACCGTAGGTATTTACTTTATTCAGATACAAATGGTTTTGTCAATTTAAACCTACCAAAGTATTTTATGTTACATATTTCTAACGAAAATAACAACTTTTCGACAGAAATCTAATCTTAAACAAATTTTAATCAGGAGTCTTCTATTTTCTATCTGCTAAAATAAGTACTAATTGGAGACAACTACCCTCACTTGAAAAAGTACAAGGGGGAGAGTAGTATAACCTGGGTGCTACCAGCAAGTACAGTACTAATTTAATCGAAAGATTCGAGACGAAATTTCTAAAAATTGGTAAATACTATCTACATTGTACTGGTAAATAATATCCTACTCCTTAAGAATTCAAACGTTCCAATACTGTCCAGTATTATTATAACTCAAATCGCCAAGACTACGGAAATGTCGGAAAATTCAAAGTAAAGATGGTTAAAGATACATTTTTCTGAGCCAAATTATAAAATAAAAAGGTTTTTATATTTAAAAGCATTTTTTTATCATATTAAATTCCAGTTAATTAGATTAAAGAACGAAAATTCTGGTTAAATAAATTTTTTAAAGTTATACTTCTTTAGATGCGTTATGAAAAAATGATGAGAGTGACATTGTTAGATAGACGGCCATCTTGAGACAAAAATTAACAAAACGAAGTTGGCCGCAAAAACACTCAGTTTCTTGTCGCGCGTAATTTGAATTTTTGTTTTATTTATTTATTTTTATATTTAAATTAAAAATAATTATATATACAAATGACACATATTATTAAAAAATAATATATTACTTTTCTCGAATTTTGCAGTAGCTGTTAAACTGTTTTGAGGTTAGTGATGAAAATGACGTCTGCATTTCATGCGTATTCTTGATTATCAAGAAATCTGGCATTCTGAAATGATTCAACCATTTTAGAATAATAATTTAGCAAAACAAGGCATGGCAAGATTGCTGTTTCCCGGGCGCCAAGATTTGACGACTGATTCTTATAGATCTCGCAAAAATAAATCGAAAATGTAGAATACAATATTTCGAGATATCGATCTTTAAAAATTGTATCGAAAACGTCAAATTTGGCCAAAATATGACGTAGGCACGAGGCTTGAGCAAATCGTATGCAAAATTACGTTAGATCATTGTCAACAAGATGAAACATATGAAACGTAACAAATAACAATGCCGACAATAAAATATTGGCAATAATAAAATTATTATTGAGAAGAAATGTTTTTAGTATTACACTTATTTACCAATTTAAATTGCCGTAATCAACTATGATTGTTTTATGATCACTATTTTCGTTTCTTTTTCAAATGATTATTTAAAAGAAGAAAGTAATAATTTAAATTATGTATGGAGACCGTTAGTAATAAATATAATTCAAAATTATGAAGGAAATGGTAAATTGAAAAACATAATTTTTGGACGTTTCTAGTGCTTTTGGAAATTATTTTTTGACTAAAAACAACGCGGTGGTCACAGGAAAATACATTATTTTTTCTTGCGAAATAAGTTGAGATGGATTTTTTTTTTAATTTGGGGATCCCCAACCCCCGAGCCCCGCTTGTTTTCTTTTCAGAATTATTTCACTTTTGAAAATATTATTGCAATAAAATCGGTTTCGATGTTATACGTATCAATGACGTAACATACATTTTCATAAATACGGAAAAAAATCGGCGTGTGAACGTTCTAAAATAGTTACGATCACCTGTCAAAACATCGTAGTTCTTAAAATGTCCGCATTCACCAAATTTATCTCCCATAAGAAATAACATTGGAATCGTACAACTAAAATCGGGGTTTTCTCGAAAACTCGAAAATTAGTATTCTTCATTTTCGATTTATTTTTGCAAGATCTATAAGAATCCGTTGTCAAATCTTGGCGCTCGGAAATAACCATATCCCCGGAATCCCCTAAGGCATGAATAAGACTAAAATATTTACTTTGAAAAGTAGCTGTTAAAAGGTTAATGAAAACCTTGGAGAGGGGGGAGGGATCTGGAATGTGTAAACCAGGAGTAATTAATTATCAACACTATTTAAAACTAAAACGTCTTTCTGTTTTATTATTCAAGTATTAAAATTATTATTTACAAACGGTGGATGACAGATTAACGATTAACTTAAGAGCTAACTGATTTATTAGTTAAATTATTAATATCACAAAACAAATTGTCATTACGCTGAGGTTAACCTCTAATCAAATACGTGGTTGAGAAAAACTTAAATGAAATCGTTCTATTCACACTTAAATAAACTTAACTTTAAATATTATTAGATATTATGAGAAAATGAATTAAACTAAATGATAAAAGAAAATATCGAAGATATATTAAGGTACGAAATTAATTAAAGAAACAACGTGGTGAGACGATGATGGTGAAGATGATACAATTGTCAACACGAGAACCACACGAATGCGAAAGTCGAGAAGACTTCTAACTCAGACTGCTGTTGACAGATGAAATGCATCGATTGTTCGATCGATGAGATCAAAAAAGATGTCGATAATTTGGCAAAAACGCGTTGAGATCGCTCAAAATGCGGCGAGAGAGAGAGAAAGGGTAGGCGATGATCAGTGACGCTATCAGATCGGTAATGTCGTTCGCCTAGATCTGACAGCCGAGATAGCTCGTTAGCGCGGAAGATTCGAACAGTAGCTACTTACTTTATTTCTCAATTTCTATGAAGCTTCGTTTTCATAACATGCATGAATTGTTAACCAGAAAAATGGTCCTAACAAATTTTATAAACGTCTGGCAGCTTCCTTTGGATATTATTCATTGATATAAATTGAAATATTATTCTCTTGATTTTATTTTTTATAATTATATCTTTAAATATATATATATATATATATATATATATATATATATATATATATATATATATATATTATTAAATATTAGTTTACAATATTTAAAAATGGATTATTTGAATGCAATCATTCAAAACTAATATTAACGATGCTAAAGAAGTATAACTTCTCACGCGCGTACATAAGTACACGCAACCACTTTTTTTAAATGGTTTCATTGGTCATCAAAAATAGAAAATTCTATAAAAAGTTTGAAGTAATTTTAAATAATGTAATTTTTTTCAAACGCTTCAAAATATAAGCAAGATGAAAAACCATTGTGGAAACATTTCAAAAGTGGTATATTTGTAGATAGTTACATATTACCTATTGATAATATTATTACAAAGTATTCTCCAATGTTGCATATAAGTAGATTACAAGAATCTATAATACAGTAAATCCAAACAAACAACTTAACTACCAACCATGTATAAACCCCTTTTATTATTGGTACCACATAAAAAAGAAGAGGAAATTTTAAAAATAACATTTAGAAACGGCAAGCTATTAAAACAATGTTTTAACCCCTTTCAACTCTTCTCCATACTGTTTATAAAAAGTATAAGCATTTTTCCATTAGTGGTATATAGAAGCGTGTACGACACAATGTACCATATATATGCAATATTGAAATTTCCATTACGGAAAATGCAATGATAAAACTGTTGATTTTCCACGTGACCAAGTTAACAGTAACGAAAGCACAAGCATAGAAATATAATGGTAATTTTTTGTGTTTCATTTTGCATTGCTTTAATATTTTAGATACGGATATACAGAGTGTACGAGTATACTAATGCAAAGTGTACTTGCATTTTACACATTGAAATAGTTTTTCCACGAACAAGGACTATCTCGTACAAATAAACTATTATTGTTTGTGCATGTTCGATGTACTCTCCCTACATCCATAACAAAAGATGATGATAATAATAATGACGTAGAGAGATCTGCATACACTTTTCATTATTATGTCTTACTTTTCTGTATATTTTCCTGTATATTACTTGTGTCAATATTGGATTTTACGCTCCAAGTTTTCGAAAAACTAATGAATATTAGATTATGTTAATAAAAAATTATTTAATGTTTCCCTGATAAAATAGAACGATTAAAATTAAATTGTTCAGGTGTAAATTTTACTTTGTACGCTTTACAATATTTATGTAAGGAAATTAAATAGATAAATACTTTATGATATGATTTAACAAAATGATAAAGCAGAAAAACAAAATGAAAATAGAAAATGAAACCATTTTATTTATAAATGAAAATATAAATACCTAGGTCGACTTTAAAACTGTTTTTCTTCGAAAATAAAGAAAATATGTTAAGGCCAACCGAAATATAGTTTATACAAGGACAAATAGCGTAAAATGAAGTGAAAAAAAGAAAATAATCATAAAGTTGGTAAGAAGATTTTCTCAACACTTCTTATTTTGAACGCTTCAACGCTTATGTGCCCGTTAAGCAATAATCGTTCATAATCCATCTTCCAAAGAACTAAACAAGAACATTAAACCCAACTCGTATATATACATATATATAAGTATTCCCGTTCTAAATCCTCACAAGTTTATCTCACTGAGAAATAATGAAATTTACTTTTGAAAAGAAGAAAAAGGAAAATTTTTATCAACTTAGTATTCGCAAAATGTTTTGATAAGATTTAAATATTTTTAAATTTTCGAACAAATTTTGTACGAATGATAGGTAAGGATTTTTCCATTGACAAACACACACCCGCTATTGACAAGGGAGTTTTACATTGAATTTCTGTGACCGCACCATGACAGACTTCGTTAAATTGTGTGTATGCCTTGCATATCAAAATCCAGGCAAATTCCCAACGGGATGCGACAGTATAACTCTCCCGTTTGACATAAGACTACATCAATTTCTAGAAACAAATTCCATTCTACACTCACGCACTTTCACTATAGAAAACAATATCTAGCTTTTATTGTATTCTCGTCAACAAATCCATCTAAGTATAATATCAATCATGTTATATTATGTACCATTTAAGCTTTTTGATATTGAATGTAAATAATTTTTAATAACATTCACTATTTCTATGAAAACACTACGATAATATAATTTTTATATATCAATCGCAACAGAAAAATATCAAATATTTAAAAATGTACTAATAAAATTTATTATAACGATATCCGAGTATTGTTTTGAAAGTAATCAAATAATTTAAGGAAACATAATTGAAAAATTAAAAGAAAAAAAATAATTGTAAATTCTATACCAATTATCTCGGAAATAAAAAAGGGAAAAACAACTTTTAGATTGAGGAAAATGAAAAAATTCTCGTGCTGATTTTGGTCGATTTAAAAGTTTAAATACTTCGGATTGTAATTGAAAATTCATGTCATGTACGCACCCTAATTTTGGGCTACATTTTGTATCAGTAATCTTAGATGAGGTAAATAAGATTTCCCGAGTTAATTCAAATACTAATATACGAAACATGTCTTATAAACAAAAAACATTGGTCTTCGCTCTCCCGTATGCCAGTGAATTTAAATTGGCCAAAGCTGGCTGAAACACCAGCGGAGAATTGAAATGAGCAAACAGCAAATCAAACAATTCACCAATGTGTGTTTCTTTTGCACGGACACTTTCTGGCCCATTTGTGCTTTTTGCGCAAAACGTTTCGATTTCTGCACGGCGTACTATCGAAACATACGAACAGTTTTAATGTATGGTGTAGGTTTACAGTAATTGGTCATGCAGTGTATTAGATTTAAAAAGTTATATCATCTATTGCTAATTCTATCTGCACATATAACTCATCTTGAACATTTGTACGCTTTCTGAATTTTAAAATTTCATATTCGACTTTTTACTTTTTGTTTCATACTGTATGTTTTATAAATTAATGCTTCGTTTCTTTGAATCATTGAACTCCAGTTTCGATACAAGGTATTAAATTATTTAAAATAATTAAAGAATTTTTCTTCTATTTTGTTTAATTTTAATTACACATTTCAATTAAAGGGTAATTCAAACATATAATACTTATCTAAATATCTAAAACTAGGAACTATTCTGTTAACTAAAATTTTTAATAAGTTACTAATAACTAAATATTATTTTTATGATCAATATATTAAAGTTTCAAATAAAACTAGGAAATTATGTTATTGTGCGATGAACATATTACAGTAGTTGTTTAGTTCGAGGCCCAATATCGAATGAAGATGAAAATTACCATTTTTACCAATTTTTGATAATTACAAAAGGAACATCTATTTACCGACTTAATTAAGAAATATTATAGACAATATAAAAATTATAACTGGGGGGGAGGTAAAAATGAAAATATGAAGATAAAATATATTTGAGAAAATTACGAGTATCTATGTAATTTGTTATTAGACGGCTTTTGGTCAACTTCTTTAAAGTCTTCAATCCCTTCTATTAACTCAGTGATTCTCAACCACTATGCCACGACACTTTTGGGTGCTGTGAAATTTTTGAAGTGTGTCGCCAAATTTTAGAAATTAATTTATATCTTTTTTTATACAACAAATTTGCATGCTATTTAACTATACATATTATTTTATTTTTCGTTGAAAGTTATTACCAAAAACTCTTTAACATAATATTTAATAAAATAAAAATTATTTTTAAAGTAATCGTAAGGGTGCCATTAAATTTTGAAATCTTAAAAAGTGTACCGTAAAAGAAGCTCCAAATCGCTGTAATAACTTTTAATAACTTTTACTAACGACTCAATTAACAATTTGTTTATTGCAAGTAAATCGTTCTAATGATCCTTGTACCTTCCCTTATACATTTTTATGGAATCATTATTAGTTATTGATTTGATTTTTCTACTAGATCCGCGACCTTACTGCCGCTGTGGATAGCGTTGATAGTTGGAATTTTTATCTGAGCAAATATTAGCTGGAGGTTTCAGACCCTCGAGTGTCTTGATATAAATGAATGGAGTAAGAGTGTTTCCTGTGAGATTTTTTTAGCCGTATCTCCTTTGATCATAATTCATTAATTTAAGTTTGATTTTTTGTTTAGAGATTAATAGAGTTGCATCAAGCAGGCATTATCTTCCCTCTGTTTTGAAGTGATATGACGAGTCCAACTTAGCTTGCTGTTAAAGGTACTCTGAGGTACTTCATGGATTTGATTCTGGGACACCAAGATATTTCATTTTTATGAAATTGAAAATCCTGAAAATATTCTTTACTTAAAGGTCCATATCTAACGTCTGATTAGGGATATACTAAGGAATTTCAGTTAGCGTTGTCAAGATTTTCGACCGGTACTGAATCGCTTGGATGCAGTTTTAATTCAATAGATTTTGATAGATTTTGTATTTGTGTTTTGCCCAAGTTATTTAATATAATTTTTAGAGGAGCTAAAGAAGATTGAAAAAATACTTTTTACTTATGATAGTTTCTACTTAATAGTTTTTGACGAGTTATATAACAAATATGAACACTATTCACGTAAACTGTAATGCGACGACCCCCAGGGGGCCCTGACGTGGTTGCTGGGAGTCAGTAAAACAATTCCAGCTGAAAAATTATTTGGAGTTTATATTCAAACATTGAATGGTGAAATAAAATGCTTATAAGTAATTAGAAAAAGATCCGCGAGAAAAAAGAATTCAATAGGAGGTCTTCGAACTGTACAAGCTTAAGAAATCTCTGCAGTCTGCACTAGAACCCAAATATTTAATAAGGCAAAATCAATGGTATAGTGAAGAAATACGTGAAAAATGTTCCATCCAACTTAGTTAAAAACTCTTTAAATGACATTATTCACTCAAAAGCAACTATCAAAATGTATAATACAAGATGTTTATTATAATCCAGGCCGATGTTTTTTCTGAATAAATCTTAAACGTTACAAAATTTTTTAGTAATATTTTATTGCATGAAAATTTGATTTATAACAATTATCTGTGAAATATAATATCGGCCAAATGGCCGCCTCTGGCTGCAGCGCAGATGCGTGCTCTTTTATCCATATTTTGGCATATTTCGGGTGATATTCCACTAATTTCTTGAATAATGTTGTCCTTTAGCACCTGCATGGTGGTTGGCTTATTGCCGTAGTCCTTTCCCTTCAAGTACCCCCAAAGAAAGTAGTCGGGGGCAGTCAAATCAGGGGATCTAGGGAGCCAATCGATATCACCTCTTTTTGACATTAGTCGACCGGGAAAAATTTCTCGTAAAATATCCATCGTATCGCTAGCTGTGTGTGATGTGGCACCGTCCTGTTGGAACCACACGTGTTGTAGGCCCAATCGATCCAGTTCGGGAACCAAGAAGTTTTCCAACATGTCATGATATCGATCACCAGTAATGGTTACAGCATTGCCTCTTGCGTCTTCATAAAAATGTGGCCCCATTATTCCGCCGGCCCAAATGCCACACCAAACAGTCGGAGGGTGTAAAGGCCGTTGGTGTATTAATTGAGGATTTTCATAGCCCCAGTCAGGGCCGTAACTAGGCAGGGGCAATAGGGGCACCTGCCCAGGGCCCAGGGCCCAGGGGGGCCCCGGAGGGGCCCAAGAAGATCCCGATAAAAAATTATCTCAATTATTTTCATTCGTATTTTAATGAATATTCCAAATCACATATATAAGTAACACTACTGGTGGCTCAGATAGACGGGGCCCAAAAAAGCCAGAATATACTATTAGAATTTTTATTTAAAAAAAACATATTTATTCAATACTTAATTCTAAATATTCTATTGCACGCATTTGACTCACTAATCGTTTTATTGCTTACAGACCTTATCTTTAGAAAAAAGTGTGTGCAGTTTTAAATAGCACCCAATAAATTAAAAGCCGACAGGTCCAGTGAAGCCAGATCGTAGGATTTTTTTACCCCCACTTAGTAGCACAAACGCCGACAAATTGAGGAGAATAATGCCTCTTCCACTATATGCAATATTTGTACCTTGTGCCGCACATAATCTTAATTTAGCTGGTGTTCACGCAGTATCCACAACGTCAGGAATGGTTACCTTTTTTGGCACTATCCAAAGATTATTAAACTTTTTTTTTTCTTCAACGACGCGTTGGGAAAATCTTATGAAATTTTTAAAATTATAACTGAAAGGGTTTTCAGATACCTACTTGAAGGTCGTCAAAGGCAAATGCTATAAAATCATTGTGCTTGCAACTTCCAGAAGTAAAAAAAGAACTTAAAAGATAGAAAATTAAAGATGATTTGTCAAACTCTGAGGCAGTGTCAAATGCAAAACGTTTACTATTTCAAATTAATTATAAATTTATATATATTCTTCATGTTTGGAATAAAATATTACAATGCGTTGACCGTGCAAATAAAGCCTTACAACACAAAAATCTATCAATAGACCTTGCAACAAAATTAATTGATGGTCTGCGTTGCTCTTTACAAGGATTACGGGAAGCAGGATTTAAACAAATAATTTCGGATGTACAAAAAGTCGCTTTGGAAATGAATATTGAACCTGAATTTTCTAATCAACGAATTAAGCGAATTAAATAAGAAAGTGTTACTAATCTCAACCATGAACATTTTTTTTCCAATGCAAATGTACAATATTTTTGACATTTACTTAGTGAAACAGAATGGCGTTATAGACAAATAAAAACTATATTTGAAGATTTTCTTTTCTTTTTGGCTCGTCATTAGAATCAATGAGCGTTGTTGAATTACAAAAGGCGGCGGCAGATTTATCCAGAAAATATGATAAAGATTTGAATAGTCATGAATTAAGCTGTGAGATTGAAAGTTTTAAATTTCAAGTATGTGGGCTGGTGGAAAATTTGAAAGAAGCCACTCCTCTAAATTTATTACAGACTAGATACATGATTTCGAATTAGTCGAATCGTACCAAAACATCGTTGTTGCTCTAAGAATATTTCTAACCCTACCGCTTCTTGCGAGAGAAGTTTTAGTAAACTGAAGTTAATTAAAAACTATTTAAGATCTTCGCTCTCACAACAGCGTTTGTCGAACCTGTCTATTATATCAATTGAATCTAACATAGTGCAAGAAATAGATTTTAATAATATAATTGATAAGTTTGCGGAGAAAAAAAGCAAGAAGACTGCAATTTAAACAGATTTTTAAATCGTTTTTCTTCATAAATATAAAATAAAAAAAATTTACAAAAATTATGGACAAGACCAATTTAAAGATTCCTTATTTTGTGTTTATTTATTAGGTGATATACCTACTAAACTTTAAAAATGGGAAAGAACAGGAACTATAACCATGGTAAGTTTTTTCTCAATTTTTTTATTGAGGGGGCCCAATTTAAAAGTCTTGCCCAGGGCCCACAAAATCCACGTTACGGCCCTGGCCCCAGTACCGGTTATTTTCTTTATTAACAAAAACAAGCCAAGTCGAAATGAGCTAATCCAAAAAACACGCAAATTCCTTCGTGTTTTCACAATTGAACGATTATTTAGATAAAATGTTTTAATAACTTCAAAACGTTGTTGAGGCGTTAGATGCGCTATAATAAATTGTTAAGGACTGCTTTTCACGACTGTTAACTGCGAACTGACAAATGATAACCATAACCAAAATGGCGGCCAAACAACATCGGCCTAGAACATAATAAACACTCTGTACATGCTGTTACCTACGTTTTAACAATTTACTTTTCCAAAGCTAAAATCTATTTTAAGTACCTAAAAGTACCGATACATCAATTAATATTTCTAAGGTTTTGAAAAACGATTTTGTTGTTTTTCTTAGATATTATTTCTAAAGTTATATATTCGTATGAGGTTAATTAGTTGAAAACCGTCGAGTTCCTGAAATTTTCATTGCACAAAAATAAAAGTAAAAAAATAAAACTAGGTCATCGGATGTGCAAAAATGGACCTGAACCGCATTGGATAAATCAAGATTACTTAAAGAATT
The DNA here is from genome assembly GCA_958496155.1 of Sisyra nigra. Taxonomy (NCBI): domain Eukaryota; kingdom Metazoa; phylum Arthropoda; class Insecta; order Neuroptera; family Sisyridae; genus Sisyra; species Sisyra nigra. Next base: position 26,015,444 of record OY292314.1, read on the forward strand.
AAAAGAACAAGAAGAATTGTTTTCAAACAAGAAATAACAACAAAAAGAAGAGGAAACAATACTCATAAATTTCTTTACAAAACGTAAAGGAAAAAATCTCGTATCTTTTCTCAATATGTAGTCGCTATAACATTTACAACTAGATCATTGTCACACACACACAAATATATATATACTTTATGAAAGATATAAAATTTTATGTAGGAGGAAAAATATCGCTCCAAGCTAAATAATTTTTACGGATTAAATTATGTAACATTTTCCAACCTAAATTATCAAAATAATGAATAAAAGCGAACATGACAACGTTGAGTCGCTGCTCTACGTAGTTAAAACAGAAATTATAAAATGTGTGTAAAGTGCAGTCGACCAATGCTCAGCGCCTAGTTATTTAGCATAAACTAAAATGAAAGAGAAACTTTTGATTCGAATAAACACAAAGCTCATAACTGAAAACAGGTGAGCTGATAAGAATAGGATTGGATCATAGAATGGGAAATTTATCTCAGGAGCTTTGTATATACAAACTAGAAGCTTATACATTAATCTAAAAGTTTTAGTTCAATTAAACATTTTAGAATTATATTGTCCTTTATAATTTATAAACATCGTTACACTTTGTTGTAAAACTTTAATTTTTCAAATGGTTTTCGAATGTTTATTTAATAGCCTTTTTTGTCTCAAACCTTAATCTTTTCATCTTTAACTTTGTTATATAATTGAATCAATTAAATACAAGAAATGTTATGTGAATTTTATATTTTATTAAGTATTATTATTATTATTATTATATTATAAAAACAATATTTTTTTATATTATACCAAAATAAAAGAAAACGTTTTATTTTTAATCAGTCATTTGGTGGCACGGTCAGGTTATCATTCAATACACCAAAGATCCTAGGGTCAAATTCCAATGGAATCTCAACATTTTCTTTAGCTTTCGGTTTCACAAGCCGCTAATAACAAACCGGTTAAGAAATCAACCAAATAAATTGATTCTGAATTTAAAACAGAATATAAAATTTCCAATTAATTAATAAATAATTAGCACATTATTTTAACATTTATTTGATAGGTTACAAAAACATTACATGTCTATAAATGTATCGGTTCAGTATTGAACAATCAAATTAAATAACCAAAAAGCGTTAGTGTATTTTGACTAAAGAAATTAATTCTGAATAATTTCTGTGTATTATCTTTAAAATAAGCTGTGCTCAGGACATGTAACTTGAATATTCATTAGTTTAAACAAGTGATTTTAGAATAGACAAATTTAATTAATTCTAATCTACATTACTTGCACAGTTGAAATTTTATCTGATAAACATTAATGGTTAGTGAAAATTTGTTTAAATATAAATATTAAGTTGATTTGATCAAAGATAAGGCCTATCTTCAAACTCTTAAAAACAGCATCAGTTAAATGTTAGTTTTATTTTCAATTATTTATAAAGCTTAAATATTTGTGTTTTATTGAAACTGAAATAAATAAATCTATAATAATCTATATAATAAATATTAATAAACAAAAATATTGATCCAATAAATTGAAGATAGTTGTAAAAATCAAAACTTTTAATAAACATTTCAATAAATGTGTTAATGTGGGGGAATTTAAAAAATGTACCAATTTCAAAAATAATTCCCAACTTGACACTGAGTTTGAGAGATGATCGAAGTCATCTTGTGAAAGCTTGGAGCTTTTGGCTTCCGAATTGAGGTTAAGAGGCAACTTGCTCGGAGAACTTGTTATTATCTGGTGTACACACACCATACACCTCCGGTTCTATGCAGATGTGTGGTTTGAGACGTAAGTGAACCTTTTGGAATACATGCAGCACACGTGGTGTATATACACGGGCACATACATTCTCATATATGTATAAAAGCTCTGCATATTCAGTAACGCCACATTCCCTCATAATAAGAGAGATAACAGGGCAAATATTGAACAAGTCGTTACACATATTTGAACACGGGACGATACCAAATAGAACAATACCAAACACAATCTATTGGTTTATGAATACTGAAGTAAGCACACTTGCATCAAGTATCATTGTTGTTATCAACTTGAGATATTTTCCGGTCTTGTACTTATTTCGTTCAGATTTTTTTACATGCCATTTTCTTTTTGTTGCTGCTCTATATCTACATACTTTTTATACCTATTATTCAAATGATTATACTAGAAAACAGGGTTTTCGTTAAATTATAGTAAACTTTCGAATTTTATTAAAATAAAATATTTAATAAAATGTTGCAGTCATAAAAGAAAAAAATTTTTTTTCCTGGTTTTTAGTTTAAATTAAAATTTCTACTTTTTTAGTTTCCTAAAAAATTGTGTAACTGTTCTTGGTTTTGATAGTGGAAGCGCTCTTTGAAAGTTTTTAATTTTCAAACAATAAAAACACAAACTTCATTAACGAATGAACTTTTATTTGCATCGTCTCATCAACGTTTTCCATGTATTTTTCAAAGATTACTCCAGGTTAATATTGACCGCGGCAACAATTTAAATCAGTGGTCGGGGAACCGGGATAAATTACCCCAAATGGGGTAAAAATGAAATTTTTGGGGGTAACAAGGAATTTTTTCTATTTTTAAACGTGTTAGTATTTTTACAAACAATTCTTTAAATTTAAATCAAAAAGCCCCAACTTTTAAGTTATTGTGTCAAAAATTAAGCAACATCAATTCTCCGAAACCTGAAGGGTGTTCAATTGATTCTTGTTTTGTTTGTCCCAATATGAACATTTTTTATTTGTTTGTCAATATTACATACTAATTATTTTCATGCAACTTTTTATTATCCGTGTACATTAATTCAATAAATAATGTTTCATTTATCGTACATTTACCTACATTGATTGCTTCCTTTTTTAATTGAGGGGGTAATATTGACTTAGGCAAAAATCTTTGCCTATATTGAGGTAATGTTTAAAAAAGTTCCCCGACCGCTGCTTTAAATGGTCCGTACGCAAAATCCAGTTTTAAGGCTGAAATTGATTTTAGCTTATCTACATGAACGAAAGGCTTTGCATGAAAAAAAAATAGTATAGTGGCGTTAAATCGCACTACCTAAGCAATCAATTGGCTGAGTCAAAACTTGAAAAGAGCTGTTCACAAAACTTGCATCCAACTTAGTTTATTGTTTCGCTTACCATGCAGCATGTGGATACAATCTTGTTGAAACTACATATTGATCATTTCTCGCCATCCATTTCTTGAAATACATGTTTTATGGACACATTTTGAAAATAAATTTCAATAATTTACAAACTTTATCCAGTGAAAATTTATTCATGGTAAACAAGAAATGCTAATTGAGCATTTTTTTTCACTTTAACTTATGTAGCGAATCACATGTGAACTGTTAAAAATAATTAGTTAACAACCCCAAACACCAAAAACATGCTCTATATATAACAAGTTATATTTTAGAGTAACGATTTTGTAACGAATTACTAATTGACTTGGTATTGAGCATTTTCTATTATTTATTTAATTTTATAATATTCTCCTACTTAATTTAAGCACTTTTTGACGCTTTAGCTATCCATTTGAAACACGCTTTTTATATTAAGAATAAAACAATTTTTAAAATTAATTATTAATAATGAAAAACTTGTTTTTAAAAAAACTTAAAATTTTAATATATTGATGCAAAAAATGTTGTCATAATTGAAGAATTTTATTTCTTAATGAAATTATTGAAGGTTTACCCATATACGTTTTTTATAAAGTTATACTCGTCTTAAATTTATATATCGTATTAGTTAATATTTTGTTTTTAATTTAATTATGTCTAATTTTTGTTAATGAATTGGTAAAAATCAAATTATTAGATAGATCCGTAATTGACAAACAAGGCAAAAGCTCATTTATTTTTTTTCTAATTATAAAGTCATTTTCAGATTAGTAGTAAACTGTTTTAGTCTGACATAAAATATTGGCCACTTATTAACTTAATTTCGAGCGAGAAAAGCTCATTTCAAATATCACGCACATTGAACAAATCAAACTTATCAGTTTTATTTAATATGTTCATTTTAAAACTTAATTATACGAATACGAAGATATGATCATCACTTCATTTAGGTATGTATACTTATAATCTATACTTATACTTATGATATATCTATGTAAATACATATATTAAAATTATCTAAAAAATTAATATCTTTATTGCTAGTAAAAATATTTGCATCAACAAACAGTCAATAATAACTATTAGAAAAAGGCTTTACCGAATTATGGGTGCTAATTTCAAGAGCTATCAACTTTATGAAACAGAAACAATAAAGCTCCTTGTTCTAGAAAAACAAAAACACAGAAATGTCGATAAAAATATGGATTTAGATCATTTTCTTATAAGAAAAAGAAGGTTTTAGAAGAAATTTTAGCTTACGATTTTGTTTTTAATTTCGCAGTAACTTATCTGGCAGATGCCAAAGTTAAGTTTTTTTTTCCGGAAAATCGTAGATCTAGATAGCATAGTATCCATTTATACCAAACTTAAAATTTGAACGTGAATAGATTTTTCGACTCTTTAATAATTTTATACGCATACTTAATTGAGACACTGCAAAGCCACTTTAAAATACTAATAATCGAAAAAACCCTTAAAAGTTTTTTTAACTGTAAATTGAAATTTAAGGAACTCAGCAACATACTTAATTGATGTAACAAATAATTATTTAAATTTTATTTTAAATATTTTAGTACCTACCTCTTAAAGAAATTTAAAAATAAAAAATGTCTGTCTATAAAAGTTCAAAACTTTATTCAAATAAATTTTTATATCAGAAGTTCTGATAGCAAGGCTAGAGTTTCAATGGTAAAAATATAAATTTTTTCCAGCCAATCATTACGTTCATTAAAGCTATTAAAATTCAGCACTTAAAGTTCACTAAAACCACTTATGAAATCGTTTTGCTGCAAAACGATAAGATATGAAAAATATATCAGCGTTAAGTATTGTAATTTTCAAGTTATATTTGTGAAAATTGTAGTAATTTCCGGTACACCATCGAGACGGGAAATAAGAAACCAACTTCAGTTACCTGCTGTGAATACCATTACTAAATAAATAATACAAAATACCGACGCAATAACATCATCATAAAAATACGCAAGCAAAAAAAAATGAAACTGCTAAACTAAATTCAATTGAGGAAACATTTCTAATGCACATCATGCTCAAAATATTAATTTCGGAAAATTATTTAAATCGTTCACTTTCAAACTTGTGCTGCTTTTGCGCCAGTGATTATCCCCACGATGCTGATTCAACAAATAAAATTTCAATTTCCACAATTTTCATTCTTTTTAAATAGCTGTAAATTTTACATTCTCGATTATCAACCCTCGTTGAAACGAGATGAATTTTTAAAAATCAATCGCCTTTTTTGGAAGCTGTTTAAAATACCATTCATATTTGGTGCTAAATGCGTGTATGTGATCATCATTTTGGAAGGCTCTCAATAAAATCGTAATTTATGTAGCAATTATAAAATACTGTTAGGGTTAAATATAGTGACGCTGAAGCATTTATAGAATAACGATAAATCAGACCTTTATTTAAATAGGATAACGTGGGAACGACCAATGTCGTTATCAGAACTACCGACATTTTATTATTAAATATATTAGCTGTATATTTCGTATATTTATCTTAATGTAATGGATAGGCAACAGTTAATGTACTTTTAATGATATTTTGTATTGCACCATAATTAAACTACGTGCTTGAATATCTCAGAAATAAAGCTCTTTTTCGTTTACCTAAAATACCAAACAGCTCATTATTTTTATGCTTTCCGTGTATTTGGGAAAGATATGTCTGCTTTTTACGAGTAAGGTAAATGTTTCACGGAGTATTAAAACGGTTTTACTTGCAGAAAGAATTAAATATCTATTGTTGACTCTACTCTTATTACATTCATGAAGAAGAGTAAAAAAAATTTACTGTGAATTTTTTTACCAATAAACTTTATTTTGCCAATTTGTGAACGGTAATAACTGCGTTTTTATACTTATTTGTTACCATTTAACGTTTTCTTAGAAATTTAAAAATACTTTCTACGTTTAAAAAACTACAAATTTTACACATTCATATGTATGTACATTATTTCTTTATTCACAAATTTTAACTAAGAGTTATAGCATCGATTGCGTTGGCTAATTGCTTTGGTTTGAAAAGGTAGTTAAAAATTATCAAATACAAATCAAATTATCAATTCTTATACGTTTTAAAAAGGTAGCTAATCTAATAGCATTTCTTCTAAGGCCTATTTATATTTCAAGTTGCATTTATAATGTTTAAAACTAAATGGTTACCAAAAACACCTATAAGCCGAAAATTATGTCCGTAAACTATTTTAACAGAATAAGAAAGCTTTTCAATTTCAAATATGTGAGTACGAAAAGTATATGAGTGTATACAAAAAGTGCCATCATATTGCATTCAAAAGACAGTATTTCATAAAACGTTTTGAACTAAAATATTTATTAAGTATCTATTATTAAATCAGCTCTACAAGCTTACCATTGAAATTCAATCATTGCATGCTTTAAGACTATGCAGAAATTCCATTTTTACCAAAACAATGCAGATGAATTTAGTTTTCTTATAGTCATTGCATTTACCACTAAGCAAAATAGACAAATTTCTCAGATGGGGAATTTTTGAAGGGCGGTCAATTATGGCAAAAATAATTATTGCAACTCAAAAAATATTGTCACAAGCAATAGTACTTTTTAGAATCATATTTAATTTCTCATATTGAAATACTATAAAATAACTCTTGTTTTTTTAACCAAAATTAGGGTCCTTTGGGCGTTATTTGAAGGAGTGTTCACAAGAGAAAACTTCTAAAATATTGCCTAGCTGAAGCTAAAAAGATTGCCTAGACTGAAATAAAGTAAAAATTCTGTAAATTTTAAGTATTTCATATAAATAATGATAAATATCATAAGGAATTTTAACTCTTTAAGTCATTAATTGAGTTTGAAATTTTGATTTGAAAATGAAATAAATTGCAGGATCATCGCTTAATTTAAATTTAAATTTTAATATTAAGTTTTGATGCAAGTTTGCCTTAATTTCAAATCAAATTTAAGTAAGGAGCTTGAAAATCAAATCAATCAGTGAATCTCTAAATACACTTATCCCCTTATTTACATTAAAAATAAATTTCTTAGAAAAATCGTGTATATCGATTTAGTAAACCGTGTATATATGAAAATAAAACCGTGTGAATTGAATATATTCATAATTTTCGCAGAAAAATATGTATGTACACGTCGTATATTTTTATTGTTACTTTTGAACAATTTTTCGCTTATTTGAAGATAGAAATAATATTTTTTTCATTATTATTATTATAAAAATAAATATGTCCAAAAATTATAAGAATAGCAGGTAATAAAAACCAATATTGCGTGTTAAATTATTATTTATTTGGAAAGCAACGTTTCGTTGGTTTTATTCCAACTTCATCAGGCATTATATTATACTAAGTATTGCCTTATAATCTTATAATTGTTGTAATATATTTTTTAAAATGTATTTGAAACTGTATGGTTTGTGTATAGGTATTTTAAATTTAATGCTTAGCTCACTCAATTTTTTTGATCAGATAGTGCTATATAGAATACCTATAGAATATCATGATACATCATTTATAAAAAGCGTTAATATTAATATCAAGCTTATAGAAACAAAAAATGATTATAAAAAAATGTCAACATATTTTCAAAACCGTGTTAAAGTGAAAACGTGTAAAACAACTACCGTGCAAATTGGAAGATAAACGTAATAAGTATATTAAAATTTATTATTTTATAAAAAGTAAAGTTTGATAATTTTTGAGTAGCTATATGCGTATGTATAAGGATTTCTATGAGTTAGTTTAGACTCAAGTTCAATTAACACAGAAGTACATAAGTCTAATGTGTTTGGCGAGTATTAATAGAAAAACATTGTAATACTTTTATTTCTAAACCTTTTAAGTAATAAATAAATGTCCTTATTTAATATAAAAATAATAATATTTGAAACATCTGAGTTTTACTTTGTTTAATGTTCCTATTTATGTCGTTATATATTAAAGGTAAGCTTTCATACGTTTTTCTGATAACTAATTTTCATTGAACTGTTAATATGCGTATATACGTTGATAAAAATAATAAAAAAGAAACAGTTTCACAGTTAACATGATATGGAATAGGTTCTTGAATAAAGCCATAAGCTCCCCGTAAAAGCTCCAACAAAACGTAATCGTGTTATCATTACTCACCAGATGGCAGACATAGCCAACCATTATCGTTTGTTTAGTTTATGGCATACAATAAATACTACTGGATACTTCTAATAAACAAATAATTCATATGGCTTAACACAGTTTCGTATAGTCGTCTACTCCACTAACCGACGCGACCGTTTGAACGAGCAAAAAGTTTTAATTTTTTATTAGATCAATTTTATCTCTGTGAAAATATTGCGAATTTCAGAAAACTTTGAAAAACAGTTATAAGTAATTGGCCTTTTTAAATCTACTTGATTTGTAAATATAAAATTTAGATTTTGCAGGTAGACATTGAAAAATTAAAAAAAGTAATTTGCGCAAATAATACGATACATGTAGATTTGAAAAGCAAAGCGTCGAGGGTGTGAAGTAAAAATGCTAGATATATTATGATTCTAACGGAATAGCGATTGGGAATGGTGAGCAATGATACTGAAGCTAGCAAATTTAGTGTCGATTTTACAGAAACATCACACACATATATATTTCGATATCGAACGGCAATAAAAACGTCGTGTCTCTACTCTAGTGATACCTAACCTCGATCCAGGAACAAGCGTATCACGTGTCCCGCTTGTCTCTGGTTACAGATTGAACGAACAACGTTATTTTAACGGCCATCTCTCACAAGCATATCTTTTCAGCAATGTGTCTGCCAGAAGATCCCAACAGTAAAACCGTAAAACAGTAAAACTATACACATTATATAATGTATATGTATATACCCGTACGTATACGTCGGTGGTGTTGGATCACCGTCACTGCGGCTTTCAAAGTAATATATACTCAATTTCCGTTTTTATTGAATATATAGGCTGGCGGTTGCCGTGCCAACAGGCTATAATTCTCCCATAGGTGTTCGGGATGTTTGCAAATTTGTCAGGTTTCATCGTGCTAAACACCCAAAAAAAAAACTGGCCTCGCATATGTCGGTGCAAACCACATTTGTTTTAGAGACAAACCCGCATTTGCCGTTTTTCCTCTTTTTATTGTATACACTAACTGAAACTAATTTGAAAACTTTTTTCCAATCATCACCAACTGATCCGAACAACTCTGAAGCTATATTTCAATGAATACTTGAACTTCTTCCAACATTTTGTTCCAAAAAAAAAATATTGAAACAGGAATAACAAAATTAAGACTATTACCATCAATTGTATTCATAGTATTTCACTTTGAATAAAACAGATCATTATCGTCAGAAATATAGGAAAATATGAAAATATAAAGTGTATATACGTTGTACGTATTTCAATTTTCATTTCAATTGTAGTAGAAGTATTTCTATTATTGTATAAAGAATATATTTCATTTTAATTAAATAAGGTTTTACAATTATTAATATTCATAATGATTTTTCTATAATTCCAATGTTGTTACGGTTTGTTAAATGCAAAGAAAAAAACGGGTATTCTCTTGTATTCACAAAACATTAACAACTGCATGTTTTAAGATCAAATTTAGATTATTTAGCTTAGTCCCTGATATATGCCATTAAGGTATAAGCGATAGAGAATAATAAGAACACAAAAACTAGGTTGAAAGTTATGAGAAATAATCAACTAATAGAGTAATAGATAATATACTAATACCAACTAATAAATAATCTACAAAATAGAGTAATATATTTCAAAAACTCACAAAAAGATCTTATTAGGCACAATCTATCTATTTTGGTTTGCTTGTCAACGGTTTTTGTAATTTTCGATTGATTTTTGTTTTTTCCCAAAAAGATTGTATCATTCGAAATAGCACTTAATTTTCATAGACTATTTTTGATTTTTATGATTATTATACCTATGCTTAATTTTGTACGGAACCCTTAGGGGCGCGAGTCAATCTCGCTCAATTACTCAATCGAACAGTATATAAATACAAATTACATTATAATAAAATGTCGTCGATAGATTTGACTTAAATACCATAAAGACATATAAACCATTTAATTAATTGAAAGAAAATACTTTAACTAATTTTGTTGTAGCGGTACGGGTGTGAGTGAAATAAATTGAATATAATTTAGACAAATACCGTATACCCATTTTAGAACTAAAATGATTTTTATTTACTGCCTTCTGTTAATGTAACTAATTATGTTGCAACAACTATCCCAATATCTTTGAAAAGAGACGTAAGGAACTTTTAATTCGAACCCAAACACATTTAAAAAGTTAAATTTTTATCAGTGGAGCTCTTCAAATAATTTTATATTTAAGTTGTTTTAAATCAAAAAAAAATCACGTAAAAATTAAAAAAGAATCACCTAATGTTTATGATGATATTGCATTTAAAAGTAAAGAAAAATTTATTGCGAATTCAATGCTGTCGGTGTTAAAAATTTATGTTCTTACTGCAGTTTGATATGATATTTATTATTTGGCAAATCGCCAACGTGAATTTGGAATAAAATTAATACGAATACTAAGTTTAAAGAATTTACTTATTAAGTGTAGATACACTTACAACCATTTTATTATATTTTTTCATTGTTAATTAATAAAAAACAAACTATCAAAGCTTTTTATTTTTGATACCTTTGAAAGCTTTTGCACAATATTTCTAAATGTCGTTCCCTTTGAAAATAATATCCGCCATGTTTTTTGTTGGTACCTATTGAGTACAGCTTTCATATTGATGTAAAACGTTTAGTTTGAAATTTAATCGGGAATAAAATCTTGTTTGACATTTAACTTAATAATAAATTGAATCAATTGCTTCCAAAGCTGACATTTTATGTGTTTTCAACTTTGCATAATGCTGACGTTAAGTAAGTTATTGATTTATATTTGAGTCCCTATTTTCTGTTCGCACATTTCATATTTACAGTCAAGTTTTATTCTTTTGACTTTTATGAAAGGTTAAATTTTCTATGTCGAGCTGTATCTTTATAAAAATCATTTTGGATCAATTGGATTAAATAAATAACCAACCTCTTTTTTACACATCAATAATATAAAATACATAGATTGATTACTAATATTTACCAAAATTTAAAATTATATTGAAATTATTTTGAGTCGTGTTTTATAAATAAATATCTAGATTTTAATTGAACTAATTAGTAAATGTACTCTGGCGCATCATTAATGTGAAATAATATATTTGATGTTAATTGAAGCAATTTCTGCAAACAATTTCAAATATTTATCAGTTGCAAAATTTAATAAAGGATATAAATATCATTAAATAATAAATCTAATACCGTTTAATGATGCAATTTTACACCTGAATACATTTTCAGGGAATTCTTTTCTTTAAATTTTCTTTGCTTTGCTTTGCTTTGATGTAAGTTCTTTTTTGTGTTCCGTTTTTATTGATCAAAGAAAGAAATTACATTACTGGATACAATTGGTACGATTTTGTTCGAATTGCAATTATCTGAGAGATTGATTGAGGGAAACAAAACATGAGCATTTAACCAGGATTTTAGCAAAACACTGAATACAAAATAACAATGTAAAAAAATTTGAAGAAGCCAAGAATCGACTTTTTTCTTTCGATATTGATTCAAATTAATTCAAATCTTAAAAACTATTTTCCTTAATTTAGGGATAAAATAAAATTAGAATAATGAATGCCGTTTAATAAAGAATTATTTTAAGGTTAATAGCATTTTTAAGTAAATTTATTTTTAACTAGGTAGTTAAAAAATCCAGCTGAAAGCACGGTAACAGTTATTATTTTCAATGTTAGATTGATTTTTTTTACTAATGAAAACCAAATAATGGCATATATATATAAGTTCTAAATAAACGATTCGGAACTCAATAAATAAATATATATTATTCTCTTTTTTACTTTTTTTTTCAAAATTTATTATTCTGCCCAGTTCAGCAGTAGTCTGCTATACACAGCCTTGTTCGTTTCGTTTACTTTATGTCCACAATATGGGTATACAACTCTTACACTACGTTATAACTTATATTTCCCTGGGCTTCACAACTCTTTGAATAAGGGCAATTTTAATTGTCCTATTGAACTATCCTCAGCCAAATCCTTAGGGTATGTGAACTATATGCTACAAAAGTCATTTTGTGGTTTATCGTATAATGCCTATATAGAAATGTCTTACGTAGGTCAATTACACTGTCGAGTATCGACATAGAGAAGTTAACGCGTGAGAGATGAAATTCATATCCACATCTATTTGGTTTTAACGTAATAATGAAAGAAAAGAATATAACGTTAATGCTATAGATAAACATGACGGCATAGTACGAAAAATTTGTTTTTTTTAATAATATAATTCTAAATTTAGTTTATACTAATGAAACTTTGTAATACGAGGGAATTTATGCGAATGAGTTTTGTTATTATATAGAATTAATCATATACTTTTAAAAACAGCAATACCTAAAATATACGAATAGTTTTTATGAATCCGGAAAAATAAATTTATAAGAAATATTCTGGAAAAATGGACCTGGAAAATATACCCGGAAAAAATAGACCTGAAATGTATAGGTACATTTACAACATATGGTTGGAAGTGAGAGGGGTTAAAGAGTTTTTTTTTTTATGAAACGTCTATTTTTCCCCAATCTTTTTTTCCAGGTCTGTTTTTTCCAAGCCTATTTTTTCCAGACCTATTTTTTCCGGGATATTAATTCCGAATTCAATTTTTCGGGTCTATTTTTTCCGGGATTCAAAACAACAACGCTACCGACGGACCAACAGAAAGTGTTATTTCTGAAAGAACTGTGGCTTTTATAAAGGAAGGGTTATTCAAAATGTTACTATAATTGGTTCAAACAGGCGGTTAAAAATTTTGCATTTTTTGTGCTTCTAAATTTTCAACTTCCTCCAATTCTAATTTTGCAATTATAATATTGCAAATAAATGTAAAAAAAACAATGTTAAAATGACTATCAGCATTCTTATTTATAGACAGAGCTTTATTTTTTTAACTTGATTGTGTCTTTAGCGTGAATGACACGGGTAGGTGCTAGTTTTATAATTAACAAGTAAAAATGTGTTACTTAAAAATGGTGAAAAATTGATTCTTTGCTTACGTCTCGTGTGATTATTTTGAATAATATTTAAATAGAATTGTTACTTTTACTTAATTAATCTTACTACCAAATTTAGCAAAATTATAAACTGATCATAACACAAGCATTAACTTATGTATTATGTATGCAATTGGTGTCAGCATTATTTAGAAAACATTATGTGTATTAAAACAAACCTTATTATTGTACTACTTGTATATGAAGTAGGGAACCAAAAGTTGAACAAAATTTTACCTAAAAGAAAAAAAAACACATTATAATAAAATAATAGAAAAAAATATTTCACAAATATCACAATAATTTATGTATATGTACGCTACAGACTAATTAAACGTGCATATCAATAGGTTTCAATTGACAACAATTTCAACTCTACCAATCGTTACTTTTTCAGTAAGCTCAAGTCAAGCTCATAACTCTATAGATATATTTTGAAAACTTTATTCATAAAGCCAGAAACACCTTAATTTAGTTGTTCTTTGAAACACCTACGCGAGTGTACAAGTCTCCGACCTAGCTTACAATTACTAGCACGTAAAACTTGCTCATTCCTATTACAAAAGCGAGTAAATTAGGACGAAATGTAACAGTACAAAGTTCCGTAGTTTTTCCATATGAATTCATAATGTGCAAAAAAAGATGGAGTGATGTACAAAAGCAAAACTTAATTCCTTCGTTAGCTGCTAAAGCATCAATTCGCACGTTTGGAGACGTTAAAATTACGTTCGTGGGGGCGCAACGTATTTATCGATTCCTTTGAAAGTGCATATTGCTCCATTTAAGTTGTGAAATTGGCACCCATGTGTGTGCATGTTAATGTTTGTTTTAATTACTGCTATGCATGTTACTTAGGATAATATAACTGACTACTTTTACAGGTGTTGGTAGTGCAATATACGTTTAAAATATTTATGTTTCCAATTATGGTACCTATATTTAATATTAAATATTGCACGTGATACTAATATTTGATTAAATTGAAATGAAATATGGGAAATTATTAAATAGTAAGTGTTTCTTGTAATAGTGGATTTCAAATAAAATTTTCCACTCAAGCATTCCGTTTTTTTTTTTTGTTGCTTTTGAATTGATATTTACCCAACTGTTACATTACAGTGTGTAGAAACTCTTATGCATTTTTAAATATTTAATTTTAATTTTAATATATTTTCTGTGAGATCTGGGCTTTTGTTATTGATTTGAAAAACGTTTTCTTTTTAAATTTTCAAAAATATTACCTTAAAACATGGATACTTACTTATATAAAACGTAATAGATAATATTTACTAATAGCATTAAAAGTACCAAAAAGGCAAGCAAGAAACTAGCCTTTTAATAAATGTTTGAAAAGTTTTTTTAAGAAATGTTATTTACTTAAAATGTGGTAAGTAAAAACAAAACTGAAACTCAGTAACGCCGAAAGAGTCCAGACTTCGGGTTTCAAGAAGGAAATTATACTCTAAATTATTATTAAGTAATAATTTTTATTATACAACAAGAACATAGAGAAGATCCCTTCCGAATGTGTCATGGACCCCAGAATTCCTTCCAGTGGTAATACTGAAAATTGTCTTAAAGACAGAACAATAGAAATAGGAAGCAGTGGCAATAGAAAGCAAGAATTACTATATCTAAGAAATGCATCAAAAGTTTAACATATAACTAAATCTGTAACTATATCAATTTAATTAAGGACGAAGCTATCCTATTGTAGACAAAAACGGTTAAACATATTGCGAAATCATACAATAATAGTTTTAATATTGATACTACTATATTTTGTTGTTCCAATACTGTACAGTTGTTGGAATTTGGAACAGTGAAATTTTATTTTTTTACATTGTAAGTATAAAAAAGTTGAGTGAGTGAATATGAGTATTGACTGATGAGTATAACATCTTAATACGCGAACACTGGGGTCGTTTTTAAAATTAAATATCATTTAAAAAATGCTGAATTAAACAACTTTAAACTTATAAGATCTAATTGAAAGGAATAAATAATAATAAAAGATTTTATTGCATTTCTTTTTACAAACAATGGGTAACAGATTATATTATTGTCTGATGTACCGGTTTATTATAACCATCATTCAATAAATTTGGAGTATTATAAATTACTTCTATTATGTATTTGAAGCTTAGATTTAAAGGGTTTGGTTAAAAATTGTATGCATTAAAAACCCAAACATAGTTGATAATTTTGTTTTAAATTTAAAACTCACAGCTAAAGTAAATAAAAAATGTATGCTAAGCATATAAAATAAAACAAAATGTTTATTATAATAAGATTAAATGAAAAAAAAAAGATTTAAATTAATTAAATTAAGACTCTGTAGTTAATCAGTTTGTAGTGCTAAATATAACCACAATCAAACGAACTTAAATATAAAATCTAACAACTAATATGCAAGCATAATTCTTAGTTAGAGTAACAGGTGCTAAGTTCATTTGTGTTTGTATTTCTTGTATTTTTGTTTCAACTATAAAACAAAGTTCGTTCTAGATAACAGAGAAACTGTGCATTACCGTACATGAACGGACAAATAGCGTTCCAGATACTCTGTGATTGTTTTTGTACGGGGATAGTTTGTGTAGCATATGAATTTGTGATTATATATTGTACGAATCAGAAACAATAAAATTAGTACTTCAGCTAAAACAAGTATAATTTGAAAATGTCCAAAACTTAGCCATGCGCACTAAGTACCTAAGTATATATGGTACTGTTCTTTTATCGTCAAAAAAATTCATCTGGAACCAAAATGGTGAGTTATAACTAACAGATTTTATGAGCCTAACCTCGCCAATACTGCACTTTTATAAAAAATTTTACTCAGATTGACGATAAACTCGCTTATTGTTACTAAGCATTATTCCTCATGGAGTGCTGTAGTTCTATACTAATTTAGGTTGACTGCACTTTTCAACGTCCTGATTTGAAGAGTTTGTAAATTTTATAACATATATAGAACACCAAATAGGAGTTTTATGTGTCAACACTGGACGCGTTAGAGCTTTTTTTTAGAAACAGTTTATTTTTCTCTGTAGGTAATGATTTTTTATAAAATAATGAATAGAGCGCGAAAATCATTCGTAAATCTTTCGCTTTAGTAAGATTTAAATTTTTAGTGAAACTTAGTTTTTGGTCTAATAGGACACAGAGAGATACCACTTGTTGGCGCAGCACTTAGATTAGTTCATCTCCGCTCCTTGCGTCGGTGATACTGGGTTCGATCCCCGTTGAATCCTAGATATATAAGATCTTAAATCTAAGATAAAAATGATTTGTAGAAATTTTCGGTATCAAGACAGTCGTTATTTGACCTTAGTTGTTAAAACGACTTAAAACACCCAAAAAAGGATACCAAGGTATTTGGTCAGCTATGGCCTTTTTTTTGTTTTCTATGGAGTTAAGGAAAGTTTTCTTTTTGTGAATAAGATAGCCTCAGTTTTATAATTGCTTGGTTTGGTTTCCATTTATTGAAATATTTTCCATGTTTTTATTTGAACCATATTAGTTTTGCAGAGATTACAGACGTCCGCCATAATTAGTACTGAAAGCTCATTTGAATTCAACCAAAGGAATATTATATCGCCCAATGTCACATAGTCTTTAAACTTTTAACCTGCAATTTTTAGCAATATTCATTTTCATACCAAGTACTTGTAACGTAAAACAGTGGTACATTTAAAGCTTTTATGTATATTAAAGGTAAAATTAAAGTATTCAAAACAGTTGAAAAATTCACATAAAGATGTTATTCAAAATTAAAATTTTAAAGGTAGAGAAAATTGAAAAATTTGTAGAATTCAATAACGACGAAAAAAAAACAATATTGAAGCATTCTTGAAAATAAAATATGTTGAATGCATTTTTCACATTTTTCGATTGCTCTTCTATAGGGAAAATATGAAAGCACGAGTACCTTGTGGTGTCAAAAAATAAATAAAAATGAGGAAATAAAATTCATTCAAAACGCATAGTTCAGCTCACTAAAAGTAGTATTTAAATAGGTTTTTTGTCACAATAAAACTAATCAGAAATTCCAATATAAGTACCTATATATATTTTAAATCAATGATTATTCTAGTGCTGCGTTGTGGCCAGAATAATTTTATAATACATTTTTTCTAACTACATTGACATTATACTTTCTTTTTTTGACATTTACCATATACCACCTTTTTGAGAAAGGTATAAAATAAAACTTCGGCAAAAAAATAATTTAAAAGTCCTAATTAATATAAATAGTATAGTTTAAATATAATAAATATGGCTCGTTCTTTTATATCGTTTATTTCGTTCGTATATTTTATAATTATTATGTATAGCGTTGCATAAAGTCTAAAGTATATCGACCGTCAATTTTTTCGTTTTTTGAAACAGGAATATTAAAACGCTTTGTTTAAACTTTAGTCAAAGATATAAAGTTAAGCCCAAGTAAGTAAATCTTTTACTTGTCATATCGTAGTGTATATATAAAGTACCTATATATACTCGTATACTATCAAAGAGAAGACAAATGCCTGCCTAATGCAATGCACTACGGTGCATCTACTATATTGAGAATGTATTTGCATATTCCTTAACTTCACCACCAAGTAAAGATGAGTACTTAGAAGCAACTTGGATGGCGACAACGTCAACGTCGTATCGGCAGCTTCAAGTATCTCATTAAGGTATTAATTATGAATCTGAGCTATGCCACACTCTCTTTCCACTCATCGCGAGCGTTTTGCTTCTTCCCGTGCTTTTCAATCGAATACTCAACTCTCATCACCTTTTCCATATTCACTCTCTCATATATTCCCCAATAATCATCCTTCAACCACTTGGAAAGCTTACTGAAGCTTGCAGAAGTTCTTCAAGACACTGACGATCGTTAAATGACGAAATGCACAAGATTAAGATAATTAAGAGAGTTATATCAACGTTCCGCGAATATATTTTAATTTAACATTTTATTTATAAGTTTTCATGTTTTGTTGTATTTAATTTAATACGTCGCTTTAAATTAAGCTAAAACTATTGGACATTGAAGATAACAGGTTTGGCTATGTCGTTCCAGCTAATCTTAGTGCTAACTTTTGAATTTAAATACAACTTGTTACATTGCAACTAAATGTCACTTGAGCTAATCAAATTTCTCAGCGCAGATTTTCATGAATATTCAAGCGCAAGAGATATACTTATTTGCTGCATAAATAATTCCATTCAAATACAATATGATGTTTTTATTAAATTTAGTATCCACAACAATTGAACATTGAAATCAGTACATAATATGTAGATAAAGATTTTATTCAAGATTTATCTGTTGATTGATGCAACTAATTCGATCATTTATTAAATTAAACATTATTAACACACTCACACGTAATTATTTTAACAACTACGAGTCTTCATAAGAATAATTTTACTTCTTTTCGCTACTAACCACAAAACAAATTAGAAAGGTATAGAATATGAATAAAGAGGATCTCGTTTATGTTAATTAAACCATTTAAACCACAAGCAATGTAATTCCGTAAGTATTTTAATCAGGTTTTACTACAAAAAAAAGCCTTTTAATATAACCCAAATATCTTTTTTGTACAAAAATAACTCAATAATTTAACTTAACTAGTTTAACTTAACTAGTTTAACTGAAATTTGTTTCCGAAATTTACTAATAGCTTTTACTGCCGAGGAAAAATATGAAAATAATTTTTAATAAAAGTATCTTATAAATATTTCCATCGACATTTATCTATAAAACAAACGACGAGTCGTGCTACAGCTTTCAATCGACAATAATATTCTAAAAGCTTTTTAAAAAATTACTCACTCAGACATGTTTACCTGGCACAAGTCATAATAACAAACTTGGATGGAGCGATGGATGTATCTTCTGAAATTTCATTTAAAACAAAAATACTTTAGATATTCTTGTAGTTCCACACACAGATAAGTATGTGTGTAATCATTTCAAAATATTATTACAGTTCATTAAGTAAAAATCTCATTTTATTGAAAACTTTTAGCATAACAGATTACACGAAAGTCTTTGTTTTATTTTTTTTTCTGCTATGCATTATATGAGTATGATTTTATAGCTCTTTATTATTATAATATACATTTTTTTTTTATAAAAATATTATCTTTGGTTTTTAAATATTCTCCGTAAGTAGGTATTCCTTGGTTCAGCTGTGGAAATTTTTTCTAATTCATTTGATTTTTACTCTGAAACTCTTAAATTTTAAAAACTTTTTGAAATAGAATCTTAACTTTGAAATTAGAAATGATATAAAAATACTATTACGTATATGAACTATGTGTATAACAGTTTCTAAAAAACTTAAGGATATTTTGGAGGTACACCAATACCTCGCTTTAGATCTTTTCGTTTTGCGTTTTTTCGAAGTTGCGTAGCTGCTGAATTATTACTAATTTTCACTGTGCGTCGTTAGATTTTCGAAGTTGCGTTGTTTTTTGCATGTTTTTTTCCATATATTCCCATTAGAAAGTAAAAAAGAACTTTAAAATAGACATTAAAAATTTTCTTAGTTTTAATTTTGCTCTTTAATTTAAATTTGCTTCATTTAAATCAGATCAAAAATATTTTTTTTTTCTAAAAATTACTGAATTGCAATTTGTATAACTTTGTCTTATTCAATTCAATCGACATAATAATAATAATAATAATATCATCCATCTAATTCTGTTCAGGGAGTACATTTACATATAAATTAATTATTTTTTAACACCGAGATCATAATTATTGGACATAATTGAACTAATTATTACAAATATTGGATTTTTCTTTCAATTTTAAATAAAGGAAACTAAAAACCTGATAAATCATTGTTATATAATAATAAGGAATGTAAATTGAAATTATAGTAAAAAGTATTATAATTTAAAAATCAAATCTGCAGTTTTATAGTTTTTTTTTTGTTTTTATAATAAGTTGTGTACGAAGAAAATATATTTGGAGTATATTCGCATTACATACATTCTATTTAGACATTGGTAAACTTTGAGCAAATAGGTATCTATTTTAAAACACTATGTGAGGTTAAATTTTACACATAAAATAACTATTGTAGCCATGTTTTCTTTAAACAATTTTACTTAACTAATCATTTACCAGTTTTCTATTGTATTTTGTGGCTCTTCTAAAGTTCAAACTGTTCTATTAACGTGAAAAACATGGTTTTTTTTGTAGTTGTTCAACAAAAAATAAAGGACAAATTAGTGCACACCCTAAACAACACATTTGTGAAGATAATGCTAGAACGACTAAAATTATTGTATTAAAAACTTTCTTCTTTTCACAACAAAAAAGGCTTTTAGGTATAGTAAACGAAACACAAAAAGTGGAAAATTGGAAACTGCCGCAGGGAGCTTTAATTGTAGCCACGATCCTTGTTACATTGTACAAGAATGGTAAAATAAAGTTATAATGAAAAAAAAAATATTAAGCAAAATTTTACTTTCATTGTGGAAAATTAATTTTTTATACTAAAATGGTGGTTTCATTTTTTAATATTTAATATTTCCATTCTTCAATGTTATATTTAAATAACGAAAAAATTAGTCTGTCATGATGGAATATTTCAACTATATAGCTACAGTATGAAAACCTACTTCCAATTTACGTTAGTAATTATTTACTGTTATTTGAAAAATATTGTCATATGGTGACATCTTTTTTCCTATGAATAGTTTTAGTAAGAGATTATTTATTTTGATAATAACACAAATTTGTATTTGCTAATTTGATTATTTTGGTAAAACATAATGTGATTAATTGAATTGAATGACACAATCTAACACCGCTGAATTAAATTTTAATCTTGTTTGTGAAGGAGTAATTAAAATAGAACATGATATATGTATATGCATGATGCACGAAACGATGCATTTGCATTGCGGTTTTATAGACGCGGAATGTTATGTAGCTCTGTATTTTGTACGCTCGATGCAATGAAATAGAGTATGATTCCAGGGAATGGTTTGTGCGACCTTCGAGAGTCTGAGGCACTTGTGAATACGGAACAAGAGTTCCCCAGCTCCACTAATGTATACATTATAAGTGCTCTTGAAACTGTGACTGCGACAGAACATATACTTTTCATAATACTAGTCCCTATTACCATCTTCGTTGCAGTTGACAGCGT
This sequence comes from Sisyra nigra, assembly GCA_958496155.1. Classification (NCBI taxonomy): domain Eukaryota; kingdom Metazoa; phylum Arthropoda; class Insecta; order Neuroptera; family Sisyridae; genus Sisyra; species Sisyra nigra. The sequence goes on from OY292314.1 coordinate 26,036,942, forward strand.
TTTATTTGCAGCTCTTTGCAATGACACTAAGTACAACTTAACAGATGAGCTTGCCAGACCCATTGCTCTGTCGTATGGAATAGCCAAGAGAAGCAAGGTCCATGTAGCTGAAGCCAGGTTTTTTCAATGAAGATTCAATATTATTTCCAACGAGAACTCGACGATTCATATAAGTACAACAAATAGTTAATAGAAAACCCGTATAGTTAGAACTTATCAAAGCTAACTTAGGTAAACTTCAATTAGGTTAAATGACGCTTAGAATAAGATCTTAAAACGAACATGAGAAAATTAAATTAAATAAATTTTGAATTATAGTGCTCGATCAGTTCGTGTCAAATTGAAATTATTCCCGAGCTTTTGTATACAGGTTTGTTGCAACTGGCTTTTCTATATATGTTAATGCTTCGATCAAAAAACTTTATGTGCCTTTTTTGCGAATGTTTATGCTTAGAATAGTGTTGAGCAGTTTTGCTAAATACTTGTCCAGATGGTACGCAATGGTGATTGAATGCAGTGTTACTAACTTGACCAACTTTTTGGTAGATATAGAAAACCTACCAAATTTTAGTATCGTATACTACCTTGCCAAACACTACCAACTTTTAAAATTTTTAAAAAATTTTAGTTGTTTCCTCAAAAATGACCTGAACGCCGAAATTTATATCAATAAATAATATGCAAAGGAAGCTGCCAGACGTTTATAAAATTTGTCAGGATCATTTTTCTGGTTAATAATTCATGCATGTCATGAAAACAAAGCTTCATAGAAATTGCGAAATATAGTAAGTAGCTACTTGTCAAAGTAAATGTCTTAATCTTATTCTTATCTTGTTTTACTAAATTATTATTCTAAGATGGTCAATCATTTCAGAATCCCAGATTTCGTTATAGAAAAAAACTAAACTAGAAAAATGGTATAACAGCTTCTGCAAAATTCGAGAAAAGTAATAACTTATTTTTTAATAATATGTGTCATTTGTATATATAAATATTTTTAATTTAAATATAAAAATAAATAAATAAAACAAAAATTCAAATTACGCGCGACAAGAAACCGAGTGTTTTTGCGGCCAACTTCGTTTTGTTAATTTTGGTCTTAAGATGGCCACCCATCTAAAAATTTCACTCTCATCATTTTTTCATAACGCGCCTAAAGAAGTATAACTTCAAAAAAATTAAATTAGAATACTTAAGTATATAAGACTTATTAAGATATGAAGAAATTATCATGTGAAAAAGACCACAGTTGTGTTTTAACAATTTCTTTTTCTTTTTTACTACGTTTCGTCGGTCTTATTCCGACTTGATCACGTATCTAGAAATATAGTCTGTTAAAACATTGTTCATTACGACTCAGTTTTTTTTTTAATAATGAGCTTTTTTAATTTTGATTAACATTTACGACTTCCTGTTAACGCACAGCTTCGCAAGGCATACCAAATAACCTATAAATGAGTAAATCTTTTTAAGCATTTAAAATTCCAAATGTGATTTGATAATAATAATATTATTAAAAAACTTAATTTACACAAAATTCTCACAGCTGTTATTTATTTACGAAATTGACTTTAAGAGCTTAACATGTTTTTATTTAGTCAACCCAAGCCGGATTTACAGTGAATTTTCAAAAAAAAAGATAATCCAAAAAGGTTGATTCCTTTAATCCAGAGTTCATTTAATATTATCATTTTAGTTAAAAGTTAACTGCCGGGTTAGTTAAATATTAAAAATTCATTTTCATTGGTGTGTATTTACATTCTTATTGTCACTAATGTAAAAAATTATGATCGAAAAATATTTTTAAAATGGAAAGAATTTTAATGTCTCAAAAAACCTCTTACATTTTGTTTCTATTTGAAATTCCTTTTAGATATATTTACGGAGGTTTATTAAGATAGATTCATTTAAACCATTATGTAGAGGATTGAATAAAAAACTTTAGTAGTTCAAATAATTTAAAGCTTCTTTTCTCAAAACTGATTTTAGGTAATTAGTTTTATAAAAAAAGTACTTAATTACATTTAATTTAAATTACCTACTTCTAAACCGTAGAAATATCTTGTACGTAACAATATTGTAAAATATTCATCTACTTGGGCGTGTTTTAAAAAATATAAAACTTTTCGGAACAAAATGTCATTACAAATTATAAAAGCAAACAGAAGGTAGATTCAATTAAAAAAACCATGTTGATACTAAACACGTTTTGAAATTTTTTGTTTCCCATAAATGGAAATTCAATGAAAAGTCCATTAATTTAAAAGCTTCCACGAAGGGTCGCTAGAAAGGCCTGGTTTTTCATGTTTTGTTATAATTGTTTCTGTTGCAACACGAAATTGTTTTCAAAAATGTTACATATGAGTATAATACGATAAAACTGTAAAACATGCGAGTGAATTAATGCTTAAATATAATTAGAAAAATTTTCTTCGAACCAAACCCTTGTCAAATATTATGAATTAGTGAAGCATTATATAGACAATTGTCATAAATTCAGTGAAAATAATTTAAGGTTCCTCTTCATTTCATCTAAATTGAATAATGTTACCCACATCAAAGTATTTTCTACACCTATGTTAATCACTAACGATAACGAAGCAGATGAGAGGATATTTTAAAACCACATATATTTTCACCACATATAAAACAAACTTGAAACAGGTATGAATAAGGGTTGGAAAATCGAAATGTTCACCGCGGCCACATCGGTTTTATCAAAGTAACGACATTATTAAATTTCTTCTACATTATCCAACTATTTTGTATCATAAATATAATTTAGTATGCAGAAACATTAAACACTAATGATGGAATTTATTATCAGCCTTTAACTTAAATTTGTTATTAATTAATTATACATTATGAGTTGGAAAAGTTAAAGGAAAGTTATGCTAGAGAAAGAGAAACACGGAGCTTTTAACTTTAGATTTTTGTCGTTTCACTGGTTACATTTCTGTTTAAAGCAACAAACTTTTCAGGGTAAATTAACTTATACAATCATTTCTCAAATTATCTACCTGAAACAATTTTAATTTTTCTTACTGAACTTCATTTTTCTACCATTCAAAGTTGGTTAGAAACAAAAATACAATCAACTTAATAGCATAAATAAGTATCGAAAATATTTTTACATCCAAGAAACATAGATTATAAATAACGATTAAAAAAAGGTTCTTTGAAACTGTAAATGTTCCTTATAAATCCCTGATGTACAATACGTTGCCAACAGACAATAAGTTTCAAGCTTATATATATTTATAAAGTTTAATTACCTCAGAACTTCAATTCATGTTTGTCTAAACTCAAATATAGTAAATTTATCATGGCATGTGAAAGTTATTGTAAAGAACCTACTGATAGTAATTTAAGTTTTCTAAATAATGTTAATTTTCATGTAAGAATTATTTATCTTTACGGTTTGAATATCAAACTTAAAATTGAACGCTAAAGTCTTAAAATGTTTGATCAAATAAACTTAGTTAAAAATGTCTTTAGAAAATAAAGGAAAGAAATATATATAGATTGTAGAAATTATGTTTTATTACTGTTTAAATATAAATAATACATTTCTAATTCATATAATAAAAAAAAGCTAATGAATTTAAGTTTAATGATAGTCAAATATATATTTAATATGCACGTTAATGCTTTAGTTTTAGTATTCAGTCTATTTATTTTTTTTAAACGTTAAATCTCGTCTTTATTTGGGTACACAGTATTATTCGGTAACTATGTCATTAATTTTTTTATATTATACTATATTAATTTTTTTAAAACTTTATGAATATTATATAAAGAGAATTTAATGTAATCCCCCATCAAATTTAATTCAACCAATCTCTGGACTGGTGTCTGATATAAGAAGATGTAATAGTTCTATTTCAAAAATTGTTAAAAATTCTAAAGATATTTCTTTCCTGAGTTACATCAGAAGGAAGTTTACAATTATGATCTCTTGATATTACCTAAGATTTTGCGCTGAGTTCTATGCGATTTTCAATGAAACTAAAATAGAAATGAAAAAAATATAAACATTAAAAAACAAATTAATTTATCTTAAAATCTAACTAGAAGAAATTTTTTTGTTTTGGCTACGCACGATGACAGCCCATATCCGTTTTTATTTTTAAAAATCTCAGTAAGAATCCTGAAGCGAACAAGAAATTCTGAATTTCAGATAGTTTTTGCTTGGTGTTTCTAATACGCCTAAGATCCGATCGCATGATTGCTACTTTCATAATGTAAGTAAATGATTTATATTACTTAAATCAAATTAAAACTCCCTTTTTCTGTGCATGATAATATAAGGCTGCCAATTTAAAATTGCTCGGAAATAAGCGAAAATAGCTGTTAACGATGAGATAACGTGAAGAAGAGTTACAGCGACATTTGTCAGACGAGAACAGCGAGTGTTTGCGCTACAAGTTTTCTCTCGATGGCGTGTCTCAATTTATTGAGGCACACAAAAGCACGCATTTCATCAATTGCAAACCAAATAATACTAATTGTAAGATTAGTTTAAAAGTTTCTCCTTGAACGTGAGGCTATCCTATTTTTATTTTAATGCCCTACCCCGAAAACGATCAATTATATGTAAAATTTATTCAGGATCAATCTTATAGCAATTTTTCATTCGTCAATATTTCAAATAACCCAAAACGCTAAAAAATAAAGCAAACGAGATATTAACAAAAGTTTTACTTCTAAAGCTTTAAGTTTAAAAGTACCAGCTTATTCTATCAATAATAAAATTCGAAATACCTGCACTTTCTAAAATATGGATGAAAGTGAGTATTACTTAATACATATTAAAATTTATAAAAAGTAAAAATATTGATAAGAGTAAATTTTCATAACGCAGAACAACGATAATGAAAATTTTATGGTCATTTTTAGTACTCTTCGAAATACTCGTATTGTTTCTCCCTTCAAACGCTTAAGTTGATTATTTGTAATCTAAAATTTAATTTATCGTATTCACCACACCAGGATAGCAAAATAAGCCTTATTTGAGATTTGCTATTCATAGTTGGCCAACGTCTGAATCAGCTTAGGTAACGAGATTTGTAGGTGACAGTTAAATCAAGTTTAATTCAAGTTTAATCATCATGATATAGACCAAAACATCTGGAGAAGGGATTGGATGAAACATTATCCCCAATAATTTAAGCTAATCTGCAGTGTTTTCGCAAAGTAGTATTACAACTGCTAAAAATGTAGAACAAAGAAACGAGTTCTTTGTTCTTGTTTCGTTTTGTATCTTGTATATGCATTATTAAATAAGCATAATATGTATATTTGAATGAAGAAGTATTTTCAAAGCGATGAATAGTTTTAAGTATATTCCCTTATAGTTTTAATATAAGAAACGCAAAGAAAAATGAATGAGATAGATTTTAATAAAGTCGAAACATCATAAAGAAAAGAAATCTTTGAATTTCCATGCCAGCAAGTTGCACTTCACAGTGTTATGCACTGTTTCATTTTGCACAAAGAAAATATGTAATACGTCTCCTTAAACATTTATTCTGTCTGAAATTTTGTTTGTACACATATATTTTCTACATGTCTCATATACTTAAAGTTTCCTTTAACTTTCTCTAATGCTTTACATTAAGCAGAATAAAACATAATCAAGTTTTCTTTCATTTTATTTAGGCTCTTTTAGGAGCGAATATGAAGCAGACATCCGCTACATTATGTTTGACGTTAGGGTTGTATGAGAAATAATAGGGACTTGTTGAGGAATATATACGTTTTTAAAAGTCAAATCGAATCTTATTATACAAAGCCAGACAAAGGATTTTTTCTTTCGGGAAATAAAATCTGAATGTAATAAAATTTTCTTCCGTCAAATCGAGAAAATATTTTTATGGCCACAAAAAAACGGTAGATATTGAAGAGAGGTGTACTTGATACATATATCATGTAATTTGTTTGAGTACCATCCTCGGTGAGTAATAAAAATAATTTTGTATTAATATTTCAGCGGACATATGGATTTATAGCGAAAATATTTATGACAGACACTAAAAGTCTATATCAAAATGCATTTAAATTCGTTTACGCCCTTTTTATCTGATTATTATACTTTTTATTTCTTCCTTTTCCTTTATTACAGCACATTCGTACGGTTCTGATTTTATTTTACAATTAATTTTTTATTTTTAGTTCACGAAAAAAATTGCACACAACCGTTATTGTTCAAATAAGAAAACAGCAAGGGATTAAAAACTTAATGAATTCCAATTTAAGTTTAAGATAAATGCAGACAATACAAGATATTAACAATCAAACATTTCTAGATTTTAAATTCAGTTAAGTGCTCTCAATCAACCAGTTAATCTGCATGTAATAGGATTTATACCATTTTAGAAAAACGTTAAAAATTTTTTGGTTTTGAAATTTCATGATGCTTATTTTTCTAATTTAAATGTAATCATTACTTTAAGATTTTTAGTCCATTTTTTAGAAAAAATCTAGCAGGAATTGTTCTAGGTAGGTATAGGTATGGGTCTAGGTACTGGAAAATCCCGACACCTATAATCCCGATAACCCAAAATCCTGGCAAAGTGATATTTCAGTTGCATCGATCTTTTGGGCTTACAATATTTACGATATAGTTAGTGATTTTTTCGATAATAAAATGGGAAAAAATTATAGTTGACAAGTTAAATTTTACAAAAAACAAAAATATTGACAATCTGTGTATTCATGTTAAAATTCACATGGGACCTATTTTAGAGAACCTATTTTTATATTCTCGACATTAGAGAAGCAATATCCCGAAAATTAAATACTTCTTATAGTCCGAAAATTTTCAGAACAAAGGCCACCTGTTTGTCATAAAACCTTGAATAAAGTAATGATTTTATGAAAACATTATAATATTTGAAAAGTTATATTAAGAAATAAGAAAACTGCGTTGTTTTTATGTTTGACTTAGATTCATATTTGACATAGCTGGGAAACTATTTTTTTTTATCAAACTAACTATATTATCTGAATATCAAAATAAAATACCGTATTTGCCGGACCATAAGACACAATTTTTTTTTCAATATTTCTGAAAATTTGGCCTAAAATCAGGGTGCGTCTTATGGTCCGGTGCGTCTTATAGTGTCCATACTTTTTTCTAAAAATTTATAGATACATTTTGGGGTGCGTCTTATCGTCCGGCAAATACGGTAATATATATTTTTTTTTTTTTGGGTGTTTATAGTCGCTTTAACAACTATGGTCATATCACGACTGTCTTACACACAGAAATATTCTGTAGGTCTTGAATCTTAATTTTTAATCTTATATCTAGGGATTCGATGGGGATCGAACCCACAACCACTGGCGCATGTAGCAGAGAGAGCAGAATACGGTAATTATAATATCACGTTGTCGGGGCTGTGTTTTCGAGTTTTTGAGATTATGGGTTGTTGGAATTTTTGGCTTTTGGATTTATGACTGCCAGTAATAGAGGTGTCGGAATTTTGGCTGCCACCGATTCTAGTTATCTACAGAGAGGCATATTTTGAACTTCTGTTTTCGACAGTATTTCAGTGGACATTAGCTTATGCCCACTATCTATTTATTAGGTTGACAAGAAAGTTCTTTCGGTTTGCACCAGTAGAAAGCGTTAAGATTGTTTTATTATTCTTTTGTCAATGTAAGATTTTTTTTCTTTTAAGATTTGAGTCGATACCTTTCAGTTTACGGTCAATTTTAATATGGAGCGCAAAAATAAGCATTTTTGAAATATTTTACTTTTTTATTTGTATAAAGGCAAGAAAGTGGCTGATCTTTTTCAACTAGCGTTATTTTAGACGATCCATTTTTCATTGCCAGTGATAATTCGTTTCAAAAAAGGGTGGATTAAATTAAGTTTGAAATGCGTATCACAAACATTGATTCGTTGTGTTAAGTGAATTTCTTTAAATTCGTGAGGAACCCAAAGATCGATCTTCTTACCAAGTCCAAGATGTCGTCTTACATGATTTTCAATAATTGTGTGTGATACATTTAACTATTTTGCAATCTCTCGCACAGTTATGTGACGATTAGATTCAATTATCGCTTTCAATTTGTCATCATCAACTTCAGAAGGTCGACCAGAACGTTGGTCATCTTTCAGTAACAAATCTTCACAACGAATTTTTTTTAAACCAACTCTGACAATTGTGTTCTTTTAAACAATCAACACCAGAAACTTGACATATCTCTTTGTGAGCCTCAGCCTTTCTTGTCTTTATGAAAATAAAAAAGTTAAATGTGTCGAAAATGCTTATTTTTGCTCTCTATATTAAAACTGGCCGTAAACTGCAAGTTGTAAACAAAATTACACGAAATCGGTTTTTAGAGCGACCTAAAGGTATCGACAACCAAATCATAAAAGAAAAAAAATTCTAACATTGACAAAAGAATAACGAAACAAACATAACGCTAACTACTGGTGCAAACCGAAATTACTTTCTTGCCAACCTAATATATGTATGACATTCTATTTACGTTTACATGTAAGCAAATCTTAACCGAAATTTTAGGAAAATTTGGTTATACTTAGTCAGGGTGGTTTTTAATAGGTGCATAGGTATATTGAATTTAGCGGCTGAAAACAACATTATACTAAATTCATAAATATTCTTTTTTAAAATGTTCATGTTATTATTGTTAAAATGAATTTATCGGTCAATGAAGTTAATTTTTTTAAAATAAACTTAATTGAAAATAAAATATTTCAGGTGTCATACTTTTGAATAAAACCTTGATTTACAGATACGTATAATATAGGTACCTAAATACGTATATATAGCATACACCAGCATTCAAATAAATCTACGTATTCGTGAACATGAATAAGGTTGAAAAATCATTCGATTTTAATTTTTCATATCGTTTTTCATCAATTAAAGCAACATTGTGTCTAAAATTGATTCCATTCGGATGTTTGATCAAATTCATTCATGTGACACATCCATTGAAGACTAAATATTTCATAGATGAATAAAATTTTTCCCACTTTTCATTGCAATTTATTCGTTTTGTTAAATTATGTGTTTATAATGTTGATTTTAACGTCGCGAATAATCTGATTTATACAAATGCAAAAATGCGGATTAATTGTAAAAAATTTCCGGCTCAAATAAATGTAAAAAATGAGAATTTTTTTTAATGAAAAGAAATGTTATACAAAATAAATTATGGTTTGTGTGTGTTGACATTTATAAATTGCTCAAAGTTAGTGTTGCATTTGCAAAGCTAATAGTTTTGATTTATGAATAAGTTTTTTTTTCGTTTGTTGTTTTGTTATGTCATTAGCGTGGCAGGAAATTTAATTTGCATATAATGGATAAATCGAAACAGTATTTGGTGATTTCCTTGGCGTTCGTACCGAAGCAAAGTTTAGAAGTTTTTCGTGTTTAAGGACGTAAACTTGTATATATGTTCAATCTTTGTGAAGTAGAAGAATGATTAATGGAGCATTATTATTTCTTTTTTTACAATAAAATTAGTAGCCTTATGGAAAGTTCTAGAGTGAAGTTCACGATAAAATTTAAATTATTTGGCATCAAATCAAAAAATGTTAACATCTTATTTCTATAAACATTCGTTAATCTTTATTGGGTAATAGAATGATTTATTTCAACATGTTTTTATAAATATTACTTTGAAGACTCTTATATTAAAGTTTCAAATGATCTAGAATTTTGATGTGGTATTAAGAAATTTGTTTTTCCAAACCTTTGAAAGCTATTTCCTGATAATTACTTTTTTAAACAGTATTTTTATTTCTAGCGCTGATTACTTTGAAACTACTTTCGAAGAATCTCAATTGAAAGCTATTACAGCTATATTAGTGTCTATTAAAGATTTAAAAAACACATGAAGAAGTTGAATAATACACAATGATAATATGATGAAACATACTTACAATGCTCATGCTTTTTATAAGTCGCTCTATTTGGTCATTTTAATGTTGAGCATAGCGTATAAAGTATTCAAAAGTATTAGAGTATGTTTTAATCCTACATTTTTAGATTAAAAATAGAGAATTTAAAAACGTTTAAGCACGATTATGCTTTTTAAAACCATCCTCAGCGCATTAAAAACATCCTGATTGTATCTCAAGCTAATATTTTTCCAGCTTTATTTTTATGAAAAATCCAAAAATTTAAAATACTCTAATTTTCGATGGTCAACAAACGTTGAATGTCGATCGATGACATTAAAAATTTTGCTTTATCGCTATCCATATGGTTGTACTTGACCAATTAATAGGCTATAAAATGCTTATAAAATCTACTACTTGCCATATCGCGATGGAGTTTCAAAACTTTTTAAGTTTTTAACATGCTAACCTCTTTCACTTAGACACCAGTAACGATAATTTTTGCATTTTTCCAAAAAGTCGACAAATTCCTAATGTGCTATTATTCAAGGAGAGTACTATGGACAGTACTATTTTAGTTTTATTAATTTTATTTTATATTTTAGTTCTAATTAAGTCTTCTAATTAGTCTAATTAAAAGTAATCTTCATCCTTTTAATTTTTGTAACAAATGAAAACACCCTACATTAACTATGCATAACTAAGCAGTGTCTATGATGTGAATACGACAAGAAAGAAATAAAACTTATGAAATCTGCTGACGTTGTCGAAATAAATTTAATTTTTCACAAAGCTCGTTTAACACAAAGACTTTCAGTTTCGGGTAAACCGTTCTAACTGCATATAAAGAAACAGTCCCACAATCGCTATGATCAATATTATTGTATTTAATATATAAATAATGATGAATAATGAGAAGATTTCAAGAAATTTCCACTAAAAAGCAACTTGTTCGATAAAAATTAACAAAAATCAATAAGGAAAAATAATTTAATATGCAAAATATAAGTAAATACGTGTTATCAATAGTTTATGAAATCAAAAGAATTCGAATGGAACAAAATGAGGTCATTTTGTAATAACCCAAAAATTAAAAACCTCCCATTCTAATTTTATCCCGTTTTTTCGTTCAACTCATCTGACACAAATACTTAAACTTCATATAAGTATCCATCTATTTCCGTTTTATTAAAGTTTACTAAAAAATTTATCAAACCTGTCATGCTCACGAAAATTGGTTTCTTATATAGATTTCAATTTTGATTATCGAATGAAATGTCACTTTCTCCCCATTTGAAATTAATTTTTTATTAGATTATTAGTAAATAATTCATTGATGTGTGACACCAAATGATAAAATGAATCGATTTATCCCCAAACTACGTCAATAACTTGAAAATTCTACTGGGAAATTCGAAAATGAAGAAATATAAATGTAATCGTCATTTTAAAACTTCATCATTTTAGTAGAGGTGGATATATGCGGTAATCTTTTAATAAACTTAATAATGTTAAATTATAATAAAAGCAGTGTTTTTATGAAATCTAAAACTCATTTTTCATGTACCTAATGGATAAACATTTCTTTCTTTCAAGTTCTTTACTCTTTTTGTTTTCTTTCGAGATAGTTGATTCACAATTCAAACATTTTATCTTTTTGTTAGAACCTAAAAAAAATGAGGTGGAGCTTTTTTAAGTTAAACTTAATTCTTATCCATAACCATTAATTCATCGTTGTTTTACGAGAAAAGAATAACATAAAAATGCTTTATCAATTTAAAATATTTTTAACGCAAGTCTTGAATACCTACGTGAAATCAATTTTAGCTGCTATAAATACCTAAACATTATATTTTTCAGGCAAAACTTTATGAGGATATTAAAAAAACTGGTTTATTTAATTATATCATACAAATAAATATTCGTGCTAAAACAAAAGAGTTTGTCTTCATTATTACTGTTACTTCCTTATTATCTAAAATCGTTTTATATCAACCACACTGATGTTGAATCTGAAACTTCCGTTTCTTAAAAATAAACCAAAAAACAACCATAATCGAATCGCATCTGGCCGGATACATACGGGAAGTGAGTGTATGCATAAATGTGGGACAAACAAGCTTTTAATGCGGTCATCAACATCATCATCCGCATAATTTTCCGTTCATGTAAATATTAGAACCTAAAAATAAAATTTATGAAACGAGCAAAGGAAGGTGTCTTACATGACATGAAAATTATGATATACTCGTAAAATGTTCATTACAAGCTCACAGCGATTAAATCATAAGAAAAAAGGTTTTTTTTTTAAGATGAGAAATAAATCGTTTTCTTCAAATAAGAATAAGAATATATTTTTATATATTGTTTATTTTTGGTTATCGTGCTGATGCGTGGGATTTTCAGTGGAAGATATGACTGGCCTAGTTTTATGTGCTGTTTTTTATTTTTCTATAAAAACGGGAAAAGGCAAAAATAAAAGCAAGCTACTAAACAAACTTTTTGTGTATTTTCCCATATAAAACAATAGATTTTATTTTTGCTGCGTAAATTTTCTGTTGCATAAAAATATACGAAAGTACCGCTACACTATTTGTTTAAAGTGATTTCAAATTGTAATACGATTAACCCGTATCAGTCCTTATCATAGCTGACGAGTGACATTTTAATTTGTAGTATTTGAATATTGTGTTCCTAGAGGCGACTGCAGTTCAATTTGGTTTTGATCTAGAAGAGAACTACGACTTTCAAATATTATGTCAATAAATTATCATGTCAATTATTTAATAGATAAGGGTCACTATGTAAATTACAAGCTTAGACATTTTGGCATATTGACTATATTATGTTAGTCTGAAAGAAAAATACATTACAAATAATAAAAAATTAATTTAAAAAGTTTTTAAAAAATCTAAAACTAAGTTCGAGTGTCAAAAGAAGTAAAAAAAAAGTGTGTAAATACAAATTAAAAGTGTATGAGTTATAAAAATTTAAAAGTAAGGAAACAATTTCGTTGGAATATTATTTTAAATATTAAATACAACCCCAATGGTTATCAGTAGGTTCATTGCATTAAGAGAATAACAGTACATTTCCTTACACGAACGATAAAATAGCGTTCCAGATCATCTGTGACTGTTTCTGGACGTGATAGTTTTTGTATCAATCAGATGAACTTGGGATTTTATTTTATATGTATCTGAACCAGTAATGCAAGTGTTTGATCTCGATTTAGTATCGTTTACAAACGCCCAGAACTAAACTAAGGGTAAACACAGGGCGTCACAAAGTAAGAACATTCAGTTCTTTTATCGTCGCGCCAACGTACAAGAAATTTTAAATGGAACAAACTCAATATATTACTATGGTTTTTTCGTGACCTTAGTTGGTTCTATATTTTAAAGTCTTGAAAAACATATATAAAAGAAGAAAAGTCTTAAATGTACGAAATTCAATCAAAAATATATTCAGTGTCGCTTAATAAATTCTGTTATACATCGGAAATAAATATGCGCTTGATTTCAATGTAAGTAAAAGCAGCACAATTCTGCTTTTTACCACACAATATTTTTCACATTTGACTTGCATTTTATTCAATTTGCAAAATAATTCACGGAAACTTTCACCCAGTTACTTTTCTTGTATTTTTCATTATTGAATTTTCACGAATATCTGCCAAGTAACCCTCATATTTAATACGAAATTATATTATCAATTTTTTTTTCAAAAGATACTTTATTTCATATTTTCCAACAGAAATTAATGAAAAAAATAGAACATATCGTGGGTATTTAACCCTTGACACCCTTCGCTATTTCAGCCTAAAAATACAACTCTTGGGAATCCCACACTCCTCAGTGGCTCATACATCATAAATTGTAAGCCGCAGACTGGTGTACATCACTTTTCCATGAGTTTTCGACAATACTGAGAATACACGGAAACTCGACCGGGACATGAAGAAAATAATAAAAATATTTTCCAAAATAAATGTACTGAAGGACTATAGCCCATCATGAATCGCATTAATAGTTAAAAGTCAGAAACTACTTAATTTATTGAAAATTCTTATTTTTTAATTTTTAAATTTACTACTTGGTGATTATTTTTTTTTTGGTTCCTTTGTTTTGAGTCGCATCAACATTAGCTGTCCTTAGCGACTGTCTATCTGGGGGGGGGGGTCTTCAGGTAGATTCAAGAAGATGGTGTTCCTTTAAAATGCTCTTAATTTCTTCCATGAGATTTTTATCATTAAGTGCAGCCTTGTAGTCATTGGTATTGATAAGGGGGAATCCTTCTTGAATAAGCGAGGGGCATTCACTGAGTACGTGGGTGACTGTCAGTGTTTAGCCACATCGGCTGCATTGTTTTGGATTGGATCTCTCTAACAGGTGCTGATGGGAAAATGCAGCGTGTCCAATCCTCAGCCTGACCAGGATACATTGGTCAGACCTACTACAAGGTCGCGGCCTCTACTCCCAAACATCACTTCGGGTTCGATGCAGTTTGGTGTTCATTGTTTTCCACTCAGAGTTCCACCGTATCATGACGTGGTTGTGGATGGAACGGTGGTTATTGTTGAATCCTATTTAATCTTATTTTGGAGAGAGAGAGTCACGGCGAATATCACGTCAATTTTTTTCCGCAAGAAACAGAGTAAATTTGCGAAAAAAAATTGGATTCAATAAATTAAAACATGTTCCTTCAAAAATATGGCCAAATATTACACAATAATTATTTATCGTGGTTTTGAGAATGCCGCATTGCATTTACCTACATTAAAACACACGTTTTGAAAAATTTCACGGGTGATTGAGAGACGGAGGAGGGGGTTGTGCCAAATCTCACAATATGTCACCAGAGGAAGGAGTGGTCTGAAAATTGCCAAAATGAATGCCCCCTATAGTAATTGTTCATGGGTTTTTGGATATTAATTAAAAATCTTACATTTGTTATTAATGATTTTTATTGACTTTCGTACAACTTTTCCTTTCTTTCAAGACTTTTTCAAGAGTTCAATCGCAAATTATTAATTGTCGACTAGATATGAAACTAATATTAAACTATAATATCTATATATTAAAAACTGGCTTTTATTCATTATTAAAATAAAATAATTTATGCAACAACAATTAACAAATACATTGTTCGTCTATGTTAAAAATCAGAAAAAAAAGGATTATAGAAATATAATTAATTTCTTATTAAGACAATGCACCGACTAAAATTACGCTATTCACAAAACCAGTTGTTCTCAAGAGCAGTACCCAAGTGTTTGGCCATAGACATTAGTCACTTGAAATGGTGTTATGTGACTTTTATCTACCTTTCAGGATAAAATTGGATTTATAGAAACATATGTTATCATTGTTAAAGCTATGAAAAAAAATATGACACGTGGCATAAAGAAGCTTACAGAAAAAAACTAGGTCCCTCTTTAAATCAATTATTCTCCTATCAATTATTCTTAATGAAGGGTGGAACCTCAAAAAAATTACGAAAAATATTTGACAAAAATATCACCGATTAGATCTTAAAAAGTTGTTATACCAATTGGTTAAGATTCTTTGAAATTTTAAAGTACGAAATGAAATCGTAGAACATTTATAGAAACCCTCTAAATAATAGAAACAGTTCATTTTTTCTTAGATTTGTTAGACCTCCGCTTAATGTGTCCGTGATACTTGGTTCGATTCCCAATGAATCCTAAATATTTTTAAATTTTACATAAATTTGTTGTGTTTAAACTGTCATGATATGATCTTATATGTTAAAGCGACTTAAAACACACAACAAAAAAACAGAAAAATTGACAAGAATGAAAAGATAACATGATAAAGAAGAAGTAGGTACGTGCTTTTTTGAACAGAGTAACTACAAACGTCTACATTTAAAATGAAAAGTCTAAAAATGTCATTTTTGTTGTGACCCACATTTTAGCTAAATATTATACTTAATAATAATTTTTTCTCACTAAAATTTACTTTTAACTTTGACTACAAAACTAGAAAATAATATCGCAGCTTTCCGAACTACCACGGGACACGATTACCTAACTAACTTGCGCCTATTGGCATCTGCCTCCAATCTGCTTCCTCTGCAATGGGGAACCCATTAACATATTGGCAACTGTCCTGCACTTGCAGACATCAGTAATAAAAACGAAATCAACCAAAACCAACTATTCTCCAACCTCTACTGGACGGCGCAGCACCGAAGGACAGAAATGTCAAGAGTGGACGTTGAATAAGAAAAAGAAAAAGTAGGAAAAAATATCTGCTGCGACCGCGACGCGTCACAGAACTTACTTTTACATGAAACTTACTGTTGACTAAAAAAATATAAATAAAACCCATGATTGACTAAAAAAGTATAATTTATTAGAATAAATTATAAAAATCTATACAAACAGAACTATATGTTTTATATATACGAACTCCCACCCTCTCTACCCTCTAAAAGTAGGTAATAACAATGGAAAACAGCTTGTAACTAAGGTTTCCAATTCAGTGTTAAGGTCATACTCATTTTTTTCAGCGCATCTTGAACTTGTATTAATTATTTGCAGAGACTTATTAGTTTGAGTAAACTCCATGTTCATAATTTCCTTTATATCTTCTTCACACAATGTAGCAGATGTGTTTTGCGTTGATTGACGCAACATTATCACGATGGAAATACACGTTCGTTGTATCGTATGATTGCTCAAAGTTAACTTCCTGTATTGAATTTTAACATTCAATTAGTTGTAATTAGTTAAGATAAGGGATAATGCTAAAAGAAACATTGAAAGCAAATTACAAATTGTTTTTGTTTTCCTTTCTCTTTTTGGTTTAGTTCCAATATAAGTAAGACTCTGTTAAAATAATGTTAAAAATTAAATATTTATCCACGTTTTATTATAAAAATAACTCTAATAAACGTGAGATGATTTAATAACTTCCCATTTTATGTAAATATTATTTTTTAAATAGTGGTTTAAATTTTTTTTAGTACCATAACATTTTTGGAATGTCTAGTCTAGTTACTATGTAGCTATAATGTTTTTGTCTCTATTTTATTGAAAATTTAATGCAATCATATTGGTACTTAATTTATTTGAATATTTTAGGATGCTTTGAGTAGGGTTTTTTGAAGGCACAACCTATAATATAACCTTATATTTTTTGATAAACAGAAGGATACTAAATAAAAGAAATCCGTTTTGTAAAACTTGTTTAAATGGTTATCATTTAGCCAATAAATCGAGAATGAAAATATCAAATCCAATGCACAAGTTGATTCCCATTGAAGCATTCATTCGAATTGATGTTGTTGAGACGAACATTCAGATATTGTTATGAATCGAGTGCTTAGGTAATTGGATCTTGAAGTCTATTTGTGGGAAGAGAAAAGCAAATCATATCGGACGTAGTTTTGACACTACGAATAGACAACATAAAACAACCACCAACGTCGACATCAACGACTTTCTGAAACCAACCAGGAATAGATCCGACGACGAAAGCATCATCGACGTCGATGTCGACACCGACAACGTGCCCGGCTAATTCCACATCAGGCAAATGTCACCGCATATCAGGAAAGGGAAATATCGACGTCAGCTCCGACATCGGCTATGTATAGTTAACGTGAATGAGTTATCTCTGAACTCATTCCATTCGATCGACAAACATTCTCAACGCCCTTAAATAACCACCGAACCCCAATTTCGTAGTAGTATTCGTCTAATTAAAATAAATTACTTGTCGATTATGGAATGATTAGTAGCGAAACCAACTCACTCAAATATCAATTAGTATTTACAAAACTAACAAGCTCAGTTAATTTCATTTAAATATATTCATGAATGGAATATAAAACAGCAAAAAGATACGTATAATATAATATATTTCGTTATAAACCAATTTTAAATTCAAATAAAATAATTAATTACTGCCCCATAGGTCTCATTTTAACTATTACTGCTCTAACGATTAAAACCAATCTTAAAACCGTCTAAAACGTTTTCAAATAAAACTTTTTACATTTCCGAAAATCAATTACAAAATTAATTGGATATTATTTATTTGATATTAATTAAACTCATACAATTTCAAAGTTCTAAACAGTAAACTTCAATCCCTTAATTATCACATAACATGATTATTATGTTTATGGATAATATATAAATTAAACTATGCTTAAAATAAAACTACCGTTTGAAATAACCTGTACGTGATATATTTTTATTTAAAGTACGTAGTCATCAAATTGTTTCTGTAAAACTCTTCTTCAAAAGCATTAAAACAACAAACTATATTTTATTGTGAACTAAAACTTGAGACCATAAACATTGAACAGAACAAAATTGGTATTTTCTAGTTTCAACGTAAGTAAAGGTGAAAAAAAGGCACGATGCTTCACTTATCGAATAAGGACGAAATGTTCAAATATCTCTAAGTGCTTCGAAGTTGACGTTTTACCCCCTTCTGTTGATTTTCTGCGTCCGTATTTGACGCATGTATTTTCTAATGCTATATCATTCTTTTTGAACACAATTAGGCATTAGTCATTTTGATTGTTTTAGTTAAATGAAAAAAATTAAAACCATGTGTATTAAATTACTTTTTGCATTTAAAATTTAAAAATGTGAATACAATTAGTTTTAAATGTCTTAATTCTAAAGCATGTCAACACACATTTAGAAATATTTTATTTCCGGAAAAACGTTAAATTGTTAAAAAGGTGGGAACTAAATTTAATGCATTCCCAAGTTATCTAGATTGTGAAAATAAAGGTGATATTTAAAAAAGGTTTAGTTTCCGAAATTTTAACTCTAATAATAGAAAGAATTGGTGACATCGACCCGGATGGAAACATAACATGATCAAGTTTGCAACGAACGAATAAATTGAGTTGGCAATAAAATGAAAAATCGTTCATCTAACATTTGCCAAAAGACGCTGATATTAATTTATTCAATCGTTGGAAAATGAAATCAACCCAACACCTGACGACGCGAACTTCCTGTTAAGAAAACCACGATTTATATATAGAGTACAACCTGATTATTTTCGAGGGTAAAACATTCAGAAAATTTGAATATAAATCTAATAGATTTATTAATAGACTTACTCTAAATTTAGTGCATTTACTATGTGTACCCCCACATAAATCATAAATATCATACGATTGCATTCGTTCCATATTCATTCATTCATTCAAAGTCGCGGCCCCAAATTTCTTTCATCCCAATATCAAACGTTGCGCCCGAATAAAAAAATCGCTCTGGCATTTCAACATAAAAAATGGTCTGTAATAAAAGGGAAGAAAACAATTTTACACTGGACTGGTTTGGGCTAGAAAGTGAACTTCATTCTTTTCCCACACACATAAAAACTATCCTGAAAGTACATGGAGGGACGGAAGCTGGACAATGAACCAAAGCCATTATAGACTTCTTAAGAAGCTCTATAATATAATACATATTATGCGGTACACGTTACCGTTTTACCCTTGCACGGCATCAGAAACAGGTCCATTTATTATAAGAAACCAACCTGTAACAAACAAAGATTACTTTTAGGTTTTTTCAACCGCAAATTTAATACGATAAGTCTTATGAACTAACTTAAAACTTTAGTTTCAAAAACAAACAAAAATAGGGAAAAAAGTAAGTAGGTATGGTCCGTTAAATTATTTTTCAAAATATTTCGTGATACTTAACAACAATTAGTTAAAAACGAATAGTTTGAAAGTTAACATAAATACTCGTACTATATACAAACATTCACTTTTAACAAAAATGTTACGAGACTATTATGAAAACCTTTTGAAAACATCTAAAATCATTTCTTTAGATCATTTAGACATCTCTTTGATATACTGCAGGTATGACGAAAAAATGCGAAAATATTTATTTTTCGTTTCCAATCCGATGAGAATTGTTATTGTAAAAAAAATATATGGAAAAAACCTACCAATATACCTAATCGGCGTGAAAAAAATAAATAATTTAGAGTAAAGCTCAAAAATAATTTGTTTTTTTCGTCATCATGTCAGAACCGTCTTTCTAAAGATGGATTACATAAGTAGATATAGGTATTTAACAGGACCAATCATCTGTCTAAAAATCTTTTAAAAATGAATTTTTTGGTCGATTTAACAATTATCTAAATACGTATTAACTTAGTTTGGTTAAGATTGATCGAAAACGAAACTCAACGTTTAAGTTTTTCGTTATTTTTTTAAAAATATTCTATGATTTTTATGCCTCAAAACTGAAACTGAATTTAAAACAAAGTATTAAAATGAAATATTAATTAGAATATTTTTTCTATGTTTTTATTTGATTTAATTTTCACTTAGCTTTTGATTTTCCAAAATATAAATGTGATAATGGTTAAAAATTAGTAGAAGACAGAAAGGACCATTTACCTAAAAACCGTTTTCCCAAATGATTAATTGTCGGAACAAATTGATTGAGATTGATTAGTTTTACAAGTTTCACTTAAGGGGTTTCTGTTAGTTGTTGAAACCTAAAGTTATGGAAATTATTTCATCACACCGGTTAGTTTATTTTGCCACCCTTTCGTAGTTTACTGAAAATAGTTTTGTAAACTAGAAGTTTCATACTGACCTACTGTTTATTTAGTCTGTTCTAACATTATCTACCTACCTATGTAATGAATAAAGTTAATACTCATCAAATTTGTTACAAATTATGTTAAGTCCATTTCAAATGTTCATGAAACTAAATTTACGCTGAGTTATTACTAAATAATTTGTAACAAAATATCTTTTGATTTTCACTTCATGACTTTTAAAATTATTCTTGTTTTTTATTTTTACTGGATGTTAATATAGTTATTCTTATGCACGTGGATGGTTCATGGTGTTACCACTAAGAAAAGTAAGACAAATGGCAGAATTGAGGAAATCCAAATTATGACAAAATATATTATAATTGTCTTAACAGCAGTAGTTTTTAGATTCAGGGTTAAGTTAATTACTAAAATGCAATAAAAAGGTTAACACGAAACAGAAGGGGCTGAAGTATTTTTAGTAATAAAGAAACAATAATTTTGAAGATACTATGGTTTTGAATATTTTATACTTCTTATTTTGATATAGTATTTTCACTTTATAGACACTGTTTGCTTATAGATACTGTACTTTATGGTTTAAATTCTTAGATACATATACACAGATAACCATGGTTAGTAAGGGCCGCTCGAGAATTTGGACCCTATACAATTGGGACCATTAACAATTGAGTCTATTATCAACTCGACTTATTGACAACTGGAACGATTAGCAACCGGGATCATTGACAATTGGTAATAATTGCAAGTGTTTAGCTATACTGTATACTATAATTCAACCAAAGAGATTGCTTGCTTTTTCCCAATAAAAAATGAAATCATTTTGAGGATTCTTTAGCCGACAATCCAAAAACTAAAAATTGTAAAACGTTTCACAACTCCTTAAGATCATCAACAGGAAGACATTAGTCAATGAAGAATATAGCAGATCAGAGCCCATCAGGAAAAAAATCGTTATTTTAAATTTAAATGGAGCTGTACAAATCTATCAATGAAATATATCTATTGTAATTTAACAAAGATAAAAACAACAAATAGCGATGGAAACGCATGGAACATTCTAGAATGTTCTATGGAAATTCTAACAATGGACATTTGAACCGCTTATTATTGACAGCCAACGATTTTAGAAGTAATTAGAAAGTTTGGCAATCAAACTCTCTAGAATGTGCGAGAGGATAACAGTCTGCTTACAAAAGCAGTTGAGGGGACAACATTGTGCCAGATTAATTCATTCTAAATCTTTTCTTGTCCATTCAGAAAATTAAAAAGGAGCTAATTATGGAATTTTATATTAATATGCTAATTTATATAAAAACAATTTCCAAATGGCATGATAAAAATTCCCATAATAATAATAATAAAGTAGTAAGAACTGTTTGAACATAAAAGCTTAACATTTTCCATTTCCAAGTAACGTATCCTTGCATGATCCCAACAAAAGCCATTAAAATAAAATATCAATGGAAATTAATTAACAAAACATTAAATAATTAGCACTTGAGCTCTCATTATAATTACACAATTCATTTAAGTATACTCATGGAAAATTGATTGTATTATGAATTTAATTTATATTTCTTATTATCAATATTAAAATACTATTGGTATAAATGTAACACTCATTAAACCCCAATTCAAAAAATTATTTATTAACAACCAACAAAACCATCTGTAAGGGTTGTTTTGTTCCATTTGCTAATATTGACGTACTTGACAAGCCCGCTATTTTATATTTAACAAATTAATATTTAAATAATAATAGTAAATATTTTCTGAAAAAGCGTTTATAAAACCAAATACTTATGAAAGAGGGGGTGTTATTATCATTCAATAAATAAATTTATCAAAAGAGTTGTCAGATATTCGTTTGTTCAGAGAGTTCATTATAATACAATACAATGTATGATTCTATTAATTGCTATTATAATCATCATGCTATTTATGATAAGTGTACTTTTAAAACAAAATGGCAAACCGCTGCACTCATTAAGGCATAGGTGCTATACGTACAGCATTACATCGCACTTTGCACAATTATGAACAATCAAAACAATTTCGTTGTCGCTATTTTAATGGCGATATATGGAACAAAACACGCGAAACGTACACGCTTGAATATTTTAATTATCAGTGAGTGAAAAAGGCAACAAAAAGATGCAAAAAAACGTATTTCCTTTTCTCGCTTTGAAATATTCCCATTAAAACAATAGCTCTTGTAATGGAATTATTCTATTCTTGCACCATCGCATCGGTCGGTTTTTTCGAGTTTTTCATCTAATATTAACAAGACATTTATCAGAGCTTTTCATTATTGAGTCAATGAATTAACGCTTTTTTGCGCTGTCGCTTATAAGTTCTGCAAATAAAAGTTAATTCAATTATAATACTCTTAGAAAGAAGTTAGTTTTAACAATTCATTTTCTATCATATCAAAACAATAGTTATCGTTTATTCTTAGTCTTGGTATATTCAATTTTTCATATCAAGAAAATTTAAAAAACATTAGTTGAATCATTGAAAAATAAAAATATCAAAATCAAATAGGTACTTTTGTTCAATTGGTATGTGTCAGTTGTATAATGACGCTATCTGGAGTAACAATAATAACTAACACAATCGAGTATCTATTATTGTTGTTATACTTACTAACCCAATAAACCATGTACCTATTTGAATAGAAAATTTATATAAATAGTTAAAATTTTGATAAATTTTTTTCACAATAACTTGAAAAGGACAAAAACTAAAAAAAATTTCAAATAAAAGTTGTAGAACAAAGAATACACGGAAAATATTCTTAGCAAGTTTTCAACTTTTCTATACATCAGTGGTAAGGATTCATCAATAGTTTTCTCAAATATTTACTTATAATAATAAATACAGTTAAAGATTATATATTATTAAGGTTGCATTTTTTTCTTCGGTATATAAAGGTAATTTTTATTAATAAAATATTTTATTGTAAATATAAGTATTACTTATATAACATGTTGCGAACTTTTGTGTAAGATTCGATCGCAGTGAAAATTAGGAGGCCCTTTGTTAGTCTAGTACTAAATATTCAATATAGGAACTTTGTAAAAATTTAGATGAATGAAAATCTCGCTTTCGCGACCAGTTGAGAATGCTTAGGCTGTTATGTTAAGGTTTGAGAAATCAAAATCCGTTGACAAAACGTCTACCAAGTTATAAAGAAAAAATTGTATAACACAACGTTCTTTTCCGCAAAACAAGAAACTTTAACATTCAGATTAATATTAGTTGAAAAAATCATTTAACGGTAGATTTTTTGCTTTGTAAAGTCATATTCTACTCCTCTTGAAACGTAAGCATACAAATTTTAGATAAAATTTTTTTTTCTAATTACATACGTTCATTAATAGAAAAATTATGAATCAATAGTTAAACATACCTACAACAAATTAATTGCACACAACTAGTGTTAAAAAGAAGCTTTTAACGACTAAGCTTAATTACGATTTTAAAATTAATCTTTCTCCGAGATTGCCTTAAAATTATTACTCTAAAAATTAAAATGTGTTCTTTTTATATTAATAAACAAAACCATGAATAATAATATAATATTTATGTATTTTTTATAATATTTTTAAAAAGCGTTTTATAAACTTAACCTAACTATATCTACGTATATATATAGGTGTATAGTATCTCGATGGAAATTATATTTTCTATGAACGTTTCTATTAACATACTAATGCATTTTAGCATGTTGGCACGAGGCAATCATTAACAAGTACATAAATGAGCTATTTGCACTCCAAGTCCTTTTTTTCCCCTCAACTATGTCATTATTTTCTAGTTTTTTCGACAAGAGCCTACAATTAATCATATAAATCATACCTGAAATATATTTAAGCTATATATTTATTAAAGTGGATTATCATAATATTATCAAGTGAATAAATAACTGTAATTATAAAGCAATAAAAAATTTTGTTTTACAATTATAAGTTAATTATTTTTGTATGAACTTCATAAAAAGTTAATTACATAAATTAATTATGTTTATAACGCGAAACACGTTAATGTTAATCAAACTTTTATTTCAAATAGCTGGATGTAAAATTGAATTTTTTTATTTCATTAAAATAATAACAAAAGTACAACATTAAATTTGACTATTAGAAATATTATATTTGATTTTACGAATCTGAATTTGATGAGAGTTGGTATAGTTTTGTGCTGAGGGTATTCTGTAGTCTATATGTAGAGTTCTATTTTTTTATCATTGAAATGAACAAATCAAAAAGTACACCAACGTGTTTTCATAAGCAACTTCATAGAAAAGTTTTTGAGTGTTAACAGTATATTATTCTTCTATGTATTCAGTAACGGTGATTACATCAAATGCAATGACAAGAAAATCAAATTAAAATTTCTTAACAAACATGATTTACGACAAAATATTAAATTCAAGAAACAAAAAAAAAAGAATTGCTTAATAGTTTTAAAATATAAAGACATTTTTAACGACGCACTGTTTTTAGAAAATAAAAAGTAAACTGATCTAATGACAAACACGTTGGAACCTAAACCAGAGATATTAAGGAGCTCCGTAACCGAAACTATTAGATATCCAAAATAAAAATCTATCCATAACTAGTAGCTTTATCTGATTTAAAAGTTTCAAATAGTTTCGTAGGACGTTTTACAGGACGGGAGAGTCTAAATGAAGCACGTTATATGAGAGGTTTTTCTTTTAAGTAAATAAAACTTAAGATTCAGTAGATGTAGTGATTGTTTATATGATTGATTATAGTACCCAAAGGTAACTTGGAAATTAACTCAAAGTTTTATCTATTTATAAGACATTAAACAAGAGTAAACACTTTAAAATTTTCTTAACAATCCAATATCCACAACCGAAACTATCAGTAGCTAAAGGATTATCCAAAATAATTTCTATATCTGTATCCATATCCATATTCAAAATTTCGTATTCATAACATCCCTGGGTTAGATCGGTTAGACCATTGAAGATACAAACATACATTTTTAAAATTTTATTTTTATTTAAGTGGACTGTGGTTTCCACTTAGGAAGGATTTTTCAAAACTGCATTCATAAGTAGTTCAAAATGCAAGTTGAAGATGATGCGTTTTTAAAGTCTTTCTCCTAAAATATCAATTTCTGGAATTATATTGATATTGATAACTTCTACATGTAAATGTAAAGAATCTCTAAGTTTACAGTTTTTTTTAAAGATGGGCATTTAAGGGTTAAAAACAATTTTTTATTCTTCAAGGAAATCTAAAAAGACCAGCGCCTCAGTAAAAAATACTTTATATTAATATATTTTTAAACTGACTTTTTCTTCTCATTATAATTAAGCCTTTAAAAAAACATAAATATTTTGTTTGAAAGGAGGGATACTTATTAATCTTTTTTAGTTATATAATAGTAGTATGAAGTTTCTCAGTTAAGGTTTTTAATATTGTTTTTGAATTTCCTTGTCTTTAAACTTAAATATGTAAAAGAACTGCGATTTCTGTAGATTCACAGCATTAACTACAGTATCAGTTTTAGCTCTTTACTAACTGAAGACTAGTCATTGAGTTATCGTTTCGTTTTTAAAACGGAATTTTTAGGCGTTGTACTGTTATTTGCAGTAGGAAGATTTAGGTGGGTTTTCTTTTCATACACAAAGTATGTATGTATTCTTCTTAAGGATTGGCTATGTTTACTTTTTTTGTAAAATTTTACGTGAATGGAGTTACGGGTTGTCGCTAATTTCAAATAAATAAACAAAACCATTTATACATTTCCTAAACTAGAGTATGTATATTTATATTGCAGTGCTGTGATATGCTCATTTTAAAAATTAAAAAAAAAGTTTAATACAAACATGAGGGAGGAAATTATATAATCCTCTTAAAATGGCAAATATATTCTTAACGTTTTAAATTCGTCGAATGTCTGCCGGAGAATCTCATAAAATGTTAAGCTCAAGTGATTTTTAATATTTTGATTTTCATATCACAATATCAGTTTCAGCAAAACGCAGATGTCCTTTGAATGAGAGATTAATTTGAATCTTTATTACACATGAAAACTATAAATCATAATAAAACGTTTTTAATGGAAGAAAAATAGAAATAAAATTTACATAATAAGAAAAATGTATTTTTAAACATTCAATGAATAACGCGATTGAATTGAACCGAACTGAAATTACACTCGCATATATAAATTTCATTTAAGGCTAACAATAGATATTCTAATAAACAAAACTCATCTCATAAAATTAAATTATATTTTTTTCATCTCGTTTAGTCGCATATATTTTGATATGTATACATATATTCGTTTGTGTATTTCATATTACTATACATTTCTTACTTTTATTTCGCAAGAGGAAAAAAAAAAGAAATAATAAAATAATATTACAAAGCGAGAACACAATTTTAATTTAAAAAAGATTGTTACATTAAGCGTTCATCTTTTATAAATCTTAGTCGTTTCAATTTTCAACGTTCTAGTGCGAGATGAAAAGCAAATATAATGATTATGATGGAAAAAGATGAACAATCAGCACATGGACATTTTTATGTAATAGTGCGCTTTTATATAGCGTTTCCTTTATATAATATAAATTATATACATGAACATGACTATAATATATAGAAATACAAATCAAGTACTGATGGTTTTGAATATGGCAGAGGAAATTATTGTTCCGGGTGATTTGACGATAAAGAAGAAAATCTGCTATCAAAAAAGAGTTAACGAAACAAAGGTAATGTCGCGCTTGATAAAAACTAAACACAAATCAAGATAGGACAAACACAAAAAGTTTATCTAACGAACCTTATTTTAAACTTTTTTTTATTGAGTTTCAGGATTTTTAGAAGAAAATAAAACGTGGAATTATTTTTTTTTATACTCTTTGGGGAAAATAGTATTCATTTCATATCTCTTGAAAACATAAAATTTTTTAAGTTTTAAACAATAAAATTAAAAAATATGTTTAAAATAATTTTACAAATGAAAATATTTAATACGTCTCTGGTAAATTCTAGACTTAACGTTGTCGCATTTAAAAATTAAAATTATTTCTCTATTGCTAATATTAAGTTATATTGTTATTGTAATTATTATTACTGTACAAGTGGACTAGGTTTATGAGTAGGTAATAGTTGAAAAAGCCAGGCATATTCATGTTTGGTCTACGTCTATGGTACCAATTTTCTACTATTGAGGTTGTTCATTGTTCTCAATGTTCTCTCGTTATGGTCGTATGCTTGTGGGTGGAGAAGGTAAGTGACTCGGGATGCTCCGAGATATATTCGACAAAAGAGAGACGTTAAGAGTGTGTGGGAGGCTTGTTCCTGGAATGTGGTAGGTGTGTCCCGGTGTCCTGTGACTTTGGACTCGACGATTCCCACACTTGAATGCTGAACATTGCCGACACCGTCGTCGTCATCGCTGTCCTCGCCATCGTAGCCGAGGCTGACCCAAGGGTTTAGATTCACGGATAGTTTACTAAATGTTTACGATATAGTTCGGCTAGAGGTTGGGGTGTATCATGCAACCCCGACTAGATGAAGAACACTGTTGTGTTGTAATCAGCCGCTATTTAAATATTTAATGTTCGTGTTACCGTTAAGTTTTAAGTAGTCCTTCAAACTAATTAAGTTATACTGATTAACGGAATTCTGAACAACTAGTTGATTTCAATGCAACAAAATTTCATTCATTTTACATTACTTTTACTTTCCACATGCCCACAACTTCTTGAATTACGACCAAAAAAAAACCTTTGTCAAGAATAATAAAAAAAAAATTACAATATTAACATTGTAAGCGGGGACTAAACTTTTATTAGTATCAAAATGTTATCTTTTCAAAATTGCTGTTGTAACATTTTTCTATAAAAAAAAAAAACCAATTTAAACAATTGTTGGGTTATAAATGCTACTTTCAAGCTAAATAATTCTTTTTGGCTGCGCGTTTTTAATGTTTCGTCTTAATTATTGATAGTTTCGTGACATATGATTTATTATAACATCAAAATACTTTTGGCATCAATCTGAAGATAAATTCCAATTGACAGAAATGATGTTACAGTTGTTACTGATTTACTCACTCGAAATCATTCGAGTTATATGCATAATGTAATACTATGTATTGTGAAAATATGTCTCATTTCCCCGAGAAAAAAGAAAAATTGTCTCGAGCAATAATCACGCTAAAACTATGCATTTTAAGTTAGTAAAATATTTAAAATACAACTAAAAATGAATAGAAATACCTCATATATTGAAAAAAGAATATAATACTGCGAAAGGTTACGTACGTAAAAAAATTGGTTATTAATATATTTCCCCATATTCAACTAAAATTTTGTTCAACGTCACCAATATAAAGCAGCACAACAAGGTTTTAAAATACGTTTCAAGTCAATTACCAATGAATGATTTCTTTTTAATTTTTAAAAATATTTATCATACGACATCAATCGATTGTATATCGTAAAGTTTTGTGATCAATATCCTGAAGCTAATACGAACGAAGTCACGGGTTTAGATAGTAAATCTAATCAAATAATATCCAATAAGTTTTTTTTAAACAATGATTTACATTTTAGTTCATCCTTATTCTCCTCAAAATGCTTATTGAAGTTTTAAAAAAATCTGATAAAATTATTCCCAATTTTACTCAAGTATAATTCTTATTTGATTCATAGTATCTTTACTAACTAGCATATTCTGATGATGAATGAATAAATAATTCAAAATTTATTAAGAATGAAATTGCAATGCGATCAGAAAACGGATCGCATAAAATGAACTTCTCGTTTTTCTATAAATTTAAACCACTTTGAAATTTTCTCACCAAAAGAACAAGCGCATGAAGCTTGAGCGTGAAATACACGAGTTCATAACAGCCGAGAAACGAGAAAATGTTAAAGACGTTCGTTTGTAATAAATTTATTATAATGGAATAAAATATTTCGTTCTTGATGTTAGGTAACTATGGAACTGGTTCTTGATTTACGCGAGGGTTACGTTTCTGAAGATGGTTCCGTAAATCAATAACGCGTGAATCAGAAGCAGTTAGCTCATAAAAAAGGGCGAAATGGATAGAGATTTGAAAATAGCCGTGATTTATAGCCAAATGGAATAATTTGGCCAATTTATGGATTGAAAATTCTTTTTACAACGCAAATAAATAGATGAAATTCAGTTAAAAATATGTATTGGAATCTAATATCATGATACCATTCGTACGTTTGAGAAAAACTTTAAAAATGTATATAAGAAAAATGCGTAAAAAGAGAATTTATTGCTCTATTTGGAGAACAAAAAATATGTCCTCGTACATTTTTATCGTTGTTATCCTTAGTGCAGTTCTTTGTATGTACCATTGATGATAATAAAAACAATAAAAAAAATAATAGAACAAAACCCGAGCGTTAATGTTTCGTAACATTCAGTTAAACGTTTAACAATTCTTTATATTTTCCTCAAATACAAATTAGTTTTTTTTTATATAAAATATAAGAGTAAAAACAGAAACACTACATACTAGCTACGTATTAAAAAAATGAAATACGCTTAGTTTATAAATAATAAAAAAAATTGATTTTTTGATAAAAAATTAAAACACTATTACACATTTTAATAAAAGGTGTGGAAAAATTGGTGCATGGCTAGATCCATTTGCCTACCATTTGTAGCGTCAATTGTTATTTATGGCATATTATAATTTTATTATAAACGAGTATATAAACAAAAGGAACCCTTTTCACTTGAATAATTATTGTATACATGTAAATTGCATCTTCCATTATAGGCGAGTATAAGGGAAACCAAACAATATATTATTGCTTATATTATAGTGACAGCAGTTCTCTATTCACCCATATATACATGTAATAAATTTTCCGCCCGGTCATATCAGAGGAAAATTCAAAATTTCTATGCTAAACTTTGAAAAATGATTTATGATGCTGAGATATAGAAAATTTTGAGGTAACATGTTTCTTAACTAACAATATGTTTTGAAAAAAATATACTAAATTTTTCCAGGAAGAAAAATCCATTATAGAGTTACAATGTTAGCTTTAAATTTTTTTGAAATAACGTTTTCTAAATGTGGGTTCATAAACCTAGCCTCAAAATAAAAATAAAATATTTTTAAGTTTTCAGACTTTTTTTTATAGTTATATAATAGCGACTATTGTTCTTTACGCACTTTTTACACATAATATGCTATAATTTACATTTAACGTGAAGTATTTTTATGCTCTAAATTTGTTCTTAATTTCTAACTTCCTATCGTTATTTATTTCCCAGAAAATTAACAGGAAGTTTATAATACGCACAGTTTTTTTTAACTTTAATTTATTGTTTAATTTTGCTATGATAAATACACTTCATATTCTTGATGTACATATTCGAAAGAAGCAAAATATTTTTTATTGGGTAAATATTTAAATTGCTCCTAATGAATTTGATTATTTCGAGTTTTATGTTGAATGAATAAAAATGTAGTAATTACTACGAATAGCAGTGCTAGATTTACACCATGGGTACTCAAAGTAGCAAAATTTGAAATATAAAATTACAAATTAAAAAATTCATTTAGCAATTTCATTGCTTTAGGAAATAATGTTAAAACTATAAGAAAATATGGAGGCATTTTTCAAATATGTACTTTTCAATATAATGGTTGAGATTGTAAGTTTGTAGAAGTAAATCTTTTTCGTTACTCGTTTGTTATTTTCTATACATTTTCTCATGTAAATTTTATATTAAATTTTCTATCAACACAATAAATTCAATGCTGGATTTACGCCAAGGCTCGTAAGGCCTGAATCTTGAGTGGCACAATTTAAGGGTCAGTAAAAACTTAAGGACGACAACATATTAAAGGCGCAAAAATGTTAAGATAAATTAAAATTAGATTTGAATTCGTTTTGAAGTACTTAATAAAGATTTTCCAGTTAAATTTAATGACTAACTTATACTTAAAATAATTTTAAAAGTGAATAAACTCTATATAGCTAATTTCTATTTAACAAAAAATAAAACTCGCTAAAACGTAGAAATTGTAGGTTTACATTGTAATCCATTTATTTGAATGCTTCATATAACGTAGTAACCACTCTCAATAACGAAACAATTTGTCATTTTTAAGACTTCAATAAATATAAATATCATTGAGTTTCAAATACAATACTAATGTAAAGTCGTAAATATTTCGTACACCCTATAGGGTTGTAAATTTTTTTTTTATTTGTTTGTTGTATTGCCTAGCATGTGTTTATTTACTGTTCCTCATCACTGTTTCCAATTGCTTATTTATAAAATTATTATTTTTTCTCTCCGTTTAACGAAAACTTTTTGTTACCCAATCAAGTGTCCGGTTCCTTTCGCTCTATAGGGTATATGTTGTATAGTGTATATATGTAAACCAACAAAGAGGTACATTTGAAATGATATTATATAATCAAAAATTCATAATGAGTTATATAATTTTTAAAATCCTTTTTATATGGAAAAGGGGCGGCACGTTGGATAGGGCCTAGAGCGACATTAAACCCCAATCCACCATTTAATATATTTTCACATATTTAAACAATAAAAAAGAGTATATGGACTAAATTATTAAAAGCTTCTTTGACATACACATATTAAGAATAAATTAATGTATTGCTAATATATTAAATAAATCCGAGGAACAGAACTACCAGTTACATTAAAATAAAAAAAGACTATAAACGTATAATTAACGTTTGATAACGGATGCAAACTTGTTTAATTTCCGACATTATTCATTTCCGATTATGAACGCAAAAGAACAACCTTAGCCTTGATATAAATCTCAACTGAAACCAAAAGCAAAAAGAAATATCATTAAAAACAAACTGGCACGTCCGTTATGTAACCATAACTTAAACTCTCGTCGTTTCACACTCACTTTTATCGCAATGCTGAATATCCAGTCAAATCACTTTCCTTCTACAAAGATGCAATTTCATTTTCATTTTCATTTGGTCACTAGATATTTTTTCAGTTAATATAGATACATAATAACGATAACCTATTTAAACACAGAAAATTTTAAAAAACTTTTTCATTATCCCTATATTTACCTTTTACACTTTTAAAACAAAATTGTATAGGTAATTGTATAAATTTTATACGTTTTGTATAGGTACGTGAAACAAATAGTTTTTCAACCGGCGACAAATTTAAAATACCAATCATCAAAAATTAATTTAATATTTTATTTTTGTTCTGATTCATTTTATGGTTATACGTACCTACATATTTTCACCTATTCAAAACGTATTGTTCATAAATTAATCAACCTGCATTGCAAATGTAAAAAAATTAAAATTATCATTTGTGCTCTAAAATGAATTATGAATTTTATATTTGGTCTAGATTAAGTATTACAGATATAATAACCATTTAAAATTTGTGGTCTCAATTTATTAACAAATAAAATGAACTCTAAAAATAAAATGAGATTTAATAGAAAATATTATATATGACAAATGTAAATTGTAATTGTAAATTATGACAATTTGTTGATTTTATATGAAAATAAATTGTTAAAAGTATTTTTATTTTTTATAATACATACGAGTATACGACAATTTTATAAAAGAACCTTCAAAATTCTAGAAATTCTTTTTGTAACAAATATTTTTTTTTTAAATTTACTTTAATGTAGTGCATAATTCCTTATACATTTTATTTATCAAGTTTATATGATTGGAAAGCTTTAAATCATAGTTTTTGATATTGCTTCAATTGAGTTTAACTTGATTTAAATATTTTTTTAAAAAATCTTTAGATTTAAATGTTGAGTTTTTGCCGAGGAAATATTTCATAAAATTTCATTATTTTTATATGCATATCATGTTCAAGTTTGCGTGTATTTATAATAATTTAAATAAAGTTTTCTATCACATCACAAATAAATCAAAAGTAAAAAAAAAACTATATGAAAATATTTTGATATTTATCTATCAATAATTTCAGAGCATAAAATAATATATCATAAAGTAATATTTTTTCTCATAGATTATATTTACTATTGTTAAAAAAATATTTAAAATAAATTTTACCAAAGAAATTATCGGAAGTACCTAATCAATGTAGGTACCGTATGGAAGATTTATATGATAACTTCTTTTTTGCACTAAATTACAGTCAGTTTTTAAATTATAGATTTTAACAACGTAAAATTTGTAGAAAGGATTTGATATAACCTCTTATAAAATAAATTTTCATTTATAAGAGAAAGATTGAAAATTACTGAAATCGGAAGTTAGATCTTGACATGTATAAATACGGAAATGCATAGCTTTTTACTATGTGATACCTACAGTCCGGCAAAGGTGACCGGGCGACAATTTGATGAACTGCGTGACTTAATTATTTTACTTACTGATCCAAGACAAAAAACTTTTCCAGTGGTATTTCATTTTCAGTTTCTCATTAAACGACTATTAAAATAATAATTTAAAACTTTTGTTCCAGAAACTATACCTAAAAGTTACTGATTTTTTATTATTTTCTCAAAAATTACAATTTTAATCATATTAAGGTTTACAGTAAAATAATTTTGGAATTTAACTTCAAATTCCAATACATAAGTTACTAAATGAGCATACACATTGTAATTTAAATTTATTGAGTTGTGTATTATTTAGAAAAAAAAAATGGAAATAAGAAACATTTAATATGCAACAACCTTAGTAAAAACGTATTAATAAGCGCAATTAAAAATAATAGATTTTGTTTCTACGCTATAAAAACGTTTAAGCTTATATAAATGAGCTTATGTAGTGTCAATGGATATCAATATGTATTTGGTTTTGCATAAAATAGCCACTTTGTGGTGGTAAAAACTTTGATGAGCAGAAAATAGTAAAAATATTAAGCAGATTTTATTAAAAATATCCAACCTCAATGAAATAATTACTTAATAGGTATAATTGCTTCAATAGTCTGATGAAGTCTTTTATAAATACCGGAGCGCTCTTCTACTTCCTTTGCACCTGTCTATCATGTATATGTTGTTTCAAAGTGTTTTAATTAATAACATCAACTCAGCAAGGGGTGAAAAATCACATGCAAAAGAACTACAAACCGCATTTATCTACAAAACGTCTTATCTATGAATAGTTTACCTTACAGTTTATTAAAAATTTAATACAATGGGTCACAATTTCGTGGTAATTTCATGAACCTCAAACACCCGATACGACTAGATGTTTCAGCATCGAACGAATTTCCCTAAAAGACTTTTTACGCATAAGTACGCATAATAACCCTCCTACAGTACACTCCTATTGGACATTTTACAAATCAAATTGAACATTTTATAGATTAAATTGGACACCTTACTCATTAAATATCTATTATTCATGGTAATTAATAATCATTCGATGAAAGTCATAGTGAAACATAAATATATAATATTATATGAAAATTTAATTTATACTTACTTCTGTTATTTATACTCGTGTTTGACAGCTACTGGTAATTTCATGTACCTACGTATTTATAACAATTATGTTGCAGAAGTGTCAGTAGCAATAGACTGATTTGTTACGTCTTTTACTCCAAAATTTGAACAGTTCATTGGTTCTTTACAGAATTTGTTAGCTGATTTGATTTAATCAAAATTTCCCCATCAAATTGACTTTCATAATTTATATTATAATAAGGTTATATGAGATTATAATAGCAAGCCTTTATAACTACATATATATAATGAACATCTAATGAGAAAAAGACCCAATTTAATTTGTAAAATGTTCAATTTGGAGTGTCAAACCTGTATTGCAAAAATGCCTACAAGAACAGGTAGTAATTTGAATTTTGACAATTTTTTTGAAAAGATCAAAATTTAAGAATGAAATTAGAAATTGAAAATATATTGAAGTGTTTTATAAGTTTAAAGTTTTGATAAATCATTTACTATAGTTAAACTTGAACTATTTATATGGTAGTAAAAAAACAACATAAAACGTTTACCTTAATTTTCTTTAACTTTTCAATTTTCTTTTTATATATTATTATCTAAAATTTTTATATTTTACTGAGATAAAGTTGGGACGGATTTATTTAGAAATTTAATACTATAAAACAAAAGTCTTATGACAAAAAACATTTTTACGCGCGTTCTAATCCGACCATTTAGTTGTATAAGTTTTTATATACTTTTTACGACTTTTTTCAGATAAAATGAATAAAAATATCGTTTTACGTTTTTTGTTTTTCTTCATAAGGTACCATTTTACAAATTTTCAAACAAACACTTCTAATATTTATTATTTACTTTAAACTTAATCATAGTAAAAATACGACATTATTTTAGTTATTATTTTACTTTAAAAAAAGGTTAATTTGTTAATATTATTTATAGGTTTCCAAATCGAAGGTTAAACCAATTGTGTGGTCATATTCGTCTAACGCAGCAAAACGTTTAAATTATTCTACCGTATCGTGATTATTTGTGAATACTCGTACTTAAAAACTTCGCGTCACGTTTTTTGTAAGATATACCGTTAGGTTAAGATAAAATAATGTTATAATGGTGAACACCACACGCAATTATCTAAACGAAAGTTAATATAATATCTACATTAAACTAACAATTTATTGAAAACTAATATTTCTCAATTTTATTAAGAAATGTTATTGTTCCACGAGAGTTTAATAAAGAAAGTTTAACTTATTTAATTATAAGTTTAACTTTAATAAAGTTGTAATCAAAATTATTATGATCGTTAAATAAATAAATTGGGTTATTGAGTAAAACACCAAATATATATATATATATATATATATATATATATATATATATATATATATATATATATATACTTATTTCGTAACATGTACCATTTTAAAAAATCAAAAACTACAATTTCAAATTTTGCAAAGGTAAAAGGAACCAATTTAGATGTGTTTAGAAAGATTTAATAAGACTTGGAAAATATATTACAATTTGCAGAAACGATTCTGAGGATACTCACGGATACGATCGCCAAGAGAGTCAAGCGAATAAATTGGAATAGACAAGTCCAACGGGAATAACTAAAAAGTACTACCACATAAAATTGAAATAGGACTAAGCATGGCCACATTTATATAAATATGTATGTATATAAAATCCTATGTATTTCTATACTTTGGTGTGCCTTTATAAAAAAGGTTGAATTCGAACAGAACCGTACCTTATAATGAGAATGAATATAATCTGACATCAGAGATTTGGGATTTGAAGCTGTTTTTTTTCATTCTTTAAACTTCATCCGATTTTCAAATTATATATAGGCAAACAAAAATGAGGTTTCTATACACATTTTGTTAACATTCGAGACATTCGAAATATTTCATTAAAAGCCAACTAAAAAATCACTTGAATGTGGTGAAAAAACGATAAATTTCAATGATGACTTTCAGTTTTCATAAATAGCGATTATTTTATCAGTAGAGAGGCATTTACACATTTCATTTAACCATAAATTTTTCAATCCCAAACGCACCATTCAAACTTGTTATAGAATCAACAAATACTCTTTCAAAAAAAAAAAAAACGTATTTAGAAAGACACATGTACAAACACGACTGCGTTTTGGGAAAAATAAATTCTTTTTTAGATTAAATTTTTAGCCGAGTTTTAAACAAGCTTTTGAAATTACAAAAAGCTCAACAGAACTAGGTCCGTTTTGAAAAAAACTATTTGTTTAATTGAATATTTTACTAGTGCATAGTTTTTTTCGTTCAATAATAAAACATGCATGAGGGAAAAATGGAATTTTTAATTTGTGTTGGTTTTAATTTATTTCAATTTTCCGTCAATTGATTTTTCGCTGTTTTTAAAAAGCTATTTTTATTGCACTTGAGTGAGGAAGTTATTTTTCATTTTTATGTCGTGAATAATTTTTATGCAAATAGCTAGTATTAGCATACATCTTTTTTATTAATAAATGATTCAAGTGCTATAGGTTCCAAGAGGATTAATTATCATTTTACATTTTAAATAGTGAATATATTAATCGTTCGAATTCTGTTTTAGAATCACTGTTTTAAATTGTGTTAATATTTAATTTAGTTTTAAAACAAATTTTTTTGATGAACTTATTTGTTGATAAGTGTATTTCACTTCTCATCTCTTTCATTTTTAATCCATAATAAAACTGCCATGAAATAGTGAATAGACATTTTTCATACTTTCATGCACAAAAGTTTATTTTTAAAAAACTATAACCATTGAAATTTTAACAAATGTAAATATTAAAAACTTTATTGAAATAAATCGATTTCATTCAGTTCTTTTAAATAAATATTGTTAAAGATATGTGAGTTTATCTTGAAACTGTTGAAGTACGAATTTTATTCTACAACACAAAGAATGAACTACGTATATTCGGTTGGTATTACGAAATATAGTCTGATATAAGGAATGAATTTAATACTACAGCTAAAACATTTCAGATTCTTGAAATTATCTACGGTTAAAGGGAATTTAAATAGACGAAATCATTACATAGAGTAAAAAATCAAAAATTGAGAGTTTTACTTGCAAAGAAAAACAATTGAGAAACAATATATTGATAATAGCAAAAACCTTGAAAAATGTAATTTTAAATTCTAAATTAAAGATGGGGAAACACAAAAATAAACTAAATTTTAGGTATGGCACTATAATAACTATCAATAGTTTAATGTTGAATTTCATATGAATTTTGGTGGTGATAATTAAATCTTGATTTGTGAAACGTGATCTATGGTCATGAACGTGTCATGAACATATGCTTATAATGTTTTTTAGTTTTAACGTAGGTAGATAAGAGTGGAAAAAACACAATGATCTATACATCAAAGAAAAACACAGTTTCCAATATGTCTGTTTGTAGCCTTCCTGCAAGAACTATACATTTATTCATGGTCAAGATTATCCTATCCACGTTTCGACATAGATCAAAACTAATCCTACACAAAAAAATTACTTTGATTTGTTTTTTTCGTTTCCTTGTGAAAATTCATAGACACTATTTTCTGTTTATAACTATCCAACATCAGCCTGCATTTTTTCACAATAAACCCAAATCTTTTTTATTTTAATATAAAACTATCTTTAAACCAAATCTAATTAAAATTCATACATCCGTACATACATTTAAAAAAGGGCATCACGAATAATCTAGGACAGTAGGTTTTCCTAGAATAAAATATAGCTTTTGCTATTCAGTGATAGTAGTTTTTTTTTTGGTGATGTAAGTTTTCAATTTATTCTATTAGTCCTAGAGTTTCCTTCTTACTTCTAAACAAACGTTTCATCTTTATACGTATAACAATTTAACATATAAATTTATAAGCGCAGGTGATTTCTCAGTCGTTTTAAATAAAGTAAAAAAATAAAACTGAAGCTACTGTAGTATTGATTCGTGTTAAACAAATCTGGGCTTAAAGGGCAGTATTTTAAAGACGTCTACCTTGTTTATATTTCATGATTTGCTGTCGTATTTTACATTAAAGACATTGTTTACTACTATACTATGCTACATTGTTTATTATTCACAAATATATGTACACATAAATATTCCATATATTATCTTTTCAGTAGTAAAAAAAGTTTAAGTAATATAACTATGCTCGCGTTAAACACTATCTATTTGAATTATTGAAGTAAAACTATTTAGGTAGCGGTTCGATAATAATCGATAAGTGAACAGTAATTGTAAGTCAAATGTTAAAGAAGTGCCAAATTTAGGCACATTTCGTTACATGAGCGAGGAGAAATATAGAATAACGTAGAAAAAAGATAAAGAGAACCAATGACAATTTAAATATTAATTTAATATTATATTTTAATACAAATTTTTTACATACATTTTTACATGCAAAAATGTTGTGATAGTTATGTTCTTAACAAAGCAAATATTATACATAGCTTTATTTTTTCATCTTTAGTGTTTGAAACTTTTTAAGGTATCAAGAGTTATTTTCTATCAATACCTTTCCGAATTTAGAATCTGTTGAATGTATGTAAATTTTAATAGAAGCTGTTGAAAACATAGCTTTAATATATATAGTTGATCTACTCAGAAAATTAAATTTTAAATCAGATTAACAAAAAAATTTAGCTTCGACAAATATTTCTTTACTCTATAAATAGTAAAGTGCTCCGGGTTAGAAACATATTTAATGTATTATTAAAATATCTACATTAGACTGGCAATATTTGTTATTACAACGCAACACTAATAATACAAGTCATCAAAAAATTTAGAGAACGTGGAATTGAGTTTAACGTTTATAATATGAGGGAATATGAAAATATATTCGAACATGATAAACATTTCTAAAACAAACAGAG
Organism: Sisyra nigra; assembly: GCA_958496155.1. Taxonomy (NCBI): domain Eukaryota; kingdom Metazoa; phylum Arthropoda; class Insecta; order Neuroptera; family Sisyridae; genus Sisyra; species Sisyra nigra. The sequence goes on from OY292314.1 coordinate 26,076,791, forward strand.
GTTGGAAAATTACTGAAACGTAAATTGGGGAAATTCGCCTACATTCATTTTCGGGGTTGGCTCAGTTGAGGCTTGGGTGAATTTACAATATAATGTGAGAAAGCAACGCTCACGCTTGCACCCATAAAAACCACTTTATAATGGTATCGAAAATATTGTGACGCCAACCCCGTCGACATGTCGACGTCATAGTGTGTCGGAAATCACATCATTTTTCTGGACGTCAAAAAATAATCGTACAATTCAACGTTTCAAAAAGAAAATCGAGATGAATCGATTTTTTTAATTTAAAATTTACTTCAATCTTAACATACGTTGTATTACGTTTAATACATGTATTAAAATCAAATTATTTATTCTGAATTTTTCAATTTCTTTTAATAAACATGAAACTTAGAAGAAAAAAATTATTTTTATAACATGTATTTTTAAGAATCGTTTAGATTGCTGGTATTGACATAATAATAATAGATTTAATTTTTTATTTTTGAATCGTTCATAAATAATTGAACTTAAGTTTAAGTAATTGATAAAAATAATTTTTTCTCACCTCTCACGTCTCTTGCTACCAATAATAAAACCAAAAAAATGAGTCATCAAAATTAAATGCAACTTACTCATTCTTCCCTCTTAAAAAGGAAAAAAACGTGACACAGAAAATGGTTTCGTCTGGAATTAAATGTGATCACCTTTTTGTTGGTCAAGATAAAAAAAAATCAACCTCAAAAGAAATTCGGACACTCGTGCGTTTGATGTTCAAGGGAGTACCTTTCAATCAAAATGATGTCTTTAATCTTTTTTCCTATCTGGTTATTCAGTTTTTTTTCATTCTGTTTAGAAAAATGATTTTCCCCATTTCTTTTGATAGATTCATTTTGAGGGCATATCTTTAGTTCTGAAATGACTTAATTACTAAAAATTTCAAAGCTCCATATTTTTTTACAGGTTTAAACAAAATGAAGACTGATATCAGTTTTTTTAAAGTTTAATTAATTTTAAAGGGGGGGGGGCTATTTCATTATAACGTGTTAGTATAAATATTTTATGAAATATTTTTTTTCTTATTTATGCATTTTGTGTATGTTAATAATTATCCCTCAGGAGGGTGACTTATAAGTTTTCCAGACGATCAGGCGACATAAAGAGAACGGACGAACGAGTTCATTGCTAAACACACCAGTCGCAACGTCTATATCACAGTTGAACGCTTCAGTCTCTAACATAAAGCTCGCAAGGAGTTGGCGGGTTTCGGAATCGCAAGGGTGAGTTAGTACGAAAAGGGTTCAAGGAACGATGCCAGGCGTCAATATGGGGACCGTCATGGAATGTGGGTCGAAACGTTCGTAACGGTGGATTACAATGAAAACGAAGCCAGAAAGCTTCAACCGAATACGAGAAAACTCGCCTATACAAGTTACATACACAACGAACTTTTACACCGAGCCCGAACAATCAGTAAACAATTTATCCTAAGTCTTTCACAAAAACAAAAATTACAAATTACAAAAGCTGTATTTTCTAAAAAAAAAAAACCTTTTTCAATTATTGTAAAATCTGTTATTTCTAGTAAGAAGTTAAGATATGAAAAAATATACTATTGAAAAAAAAAAGGTTTTATCATGAAAAAAAATTTCTATTACCCTTAAATCTCCCGAGATTCGTTTGGTTTTTACTTTATTTCATCTTCAAAAACCTTTAAAAAAATAAAAGCCTTCGGTAAGCATTATTTTAAAAACCCTTTCAGTTGAACGAAAAAATGTGAAGACCACACGCAATGCTATAGAAAAGTCATCAAATTAACGAATTGATCGATTCCTCGATTATTCATTTTATTCATTAATTTTAAATATATTATCATAATTGTCATTTGATTTGTTCAACATTTTCGAATATAAATTTATGTTAATAATCCAATTATTAAATCTTAAAAAACACACACACTTTTGGTTTCCATTACCCAAATTTGATTAGTCACGAAAATGTCATTAGAGACAAATTAATTTTTAAATCATTATTCACTTGAACGTTCTATTCCTATGTATGGGTAGATGTTGAAATGATATGTTGAATCTTTAGAATAAAAAAAATTTAGAATGATTTTTTTCTATACGTTTTAGAACATCTGATTTTCTGTAGGCGCCTCAATTTTTATATCGTTTTTTATGTTTTGTTTGGAAGCTCAAAATAAAAACTAAACTTATCAAGGAAAACAAATGTATGATTAGTATAATAAAAGAAATAAATTTTAAAACGCATTTGAAACAAGTACGAACCTTTGCATCAATTTGTCTATCTTCGTTCAAAATTTAATTTAAACATATTTACCTGGAACAAAAAACAAATAATTAATTTATCATTCTCATTAAATACAAAAACCAAAATTGTAAAATGATTATATTGATATATTATTTAACATAACAAATAACACTAAATTGTTGTTAATGAAAAGTTAACTATAGAATAAAGCTTAGCATTTATAAGTAACAAATGTTTTGATTGTTACATGAATGGTTAAAAGGACTTGTGGTTAAAAGTGCTGTTGGTTAAAAGAACATAAATAAAAGCCTATGGTGGGTTAAAAGAATTGTAAATACAATAATATATAAATATCTTAAACAGAACTATATGTAGCTTCTATAAACAAATTCCCACCCTCTTCCCCCCATTACCACCTTTATTTTAATTTTCCGAGAAAAAAGGTTTAAATAAAAATGTCAGATTTTGATAAGTCTCATAACTATAGCAAGTTTAAAGAAAATCGTTGGAGTCGTTTCCGAAAAATATTGAAAAACCCCAAAAAGAATAAAGTGGGGCTTCTCTGCTAGCTGAGTTCAATCAATGCTTCTTGTCATAACTAGATGAAATATAAAAGCAAAATTCCAAGTTTAGGAAATTTTGGGTAAGGCTTTCAATACGATATTACTGTCACACACAGACATTTTTCTAAAAACCATTTTCCCACACTTAGGGGACCTCAAAACTTGTATTTCCGGTGAAAACTCGAAATCAAAAATTCGACCCGATTACAATGCTTCCTTTTCTATGGTAGTAAAAAAAATGTAAAAATTTACTACTTTACTACTACTTTACACTGTTTTTAGTCAGAGAATAATTACGTACTATGTATCTTAGATGACATAACATGGAAAAAAGAAACACATTTTGTTCTTTAACGTAAGAAAGTCAAATATTCGTGCCCATTCATAGGTAGGTACTTTTAAAATTTATAAATTTCAAAAATTAAATTTATGGCCAGTATTAACGTCGTAAGAAGCGTTGGTATTAATAATTTTATTTCCTTCTTGTCGTTTTTGTTAATTTTACTTGAAAGTAAGAATCATTAATTAAACTTGAAAAACTTTTTCACGTGTTAAAAATTAAAATTACAACACAAGTGTACAGTTTAAAAGCGAAACTGCTACTTTGCCGCCTTGTTTATGTTGCTTATTAAAATAATCTGACTTACCCATATGTAAATAAACGTTTTACAAATGGCGTCTATTTTATATACGAGGGAAAAATATAGAATTTATGAAAGTTCAACAAATACAGTTTTTTTTTTTGGTTATACTCAATATTCAAACATTTTTCCAAACGTAAATAAAAAACCAACAAGGATTTCAATGCCTCTAGCCTATACCCAATACCCATATCTAATATGGTATCAAATAACTATCAAATAATAACTGGTATTATATGATGATTATATTTTCATTGTTTTTTTTCATCTTTCATGTACATACCTTTTGTTTTCTTATACCTACGGCAAATGTCCCTTTGCAAATGCTTCGACACGACCCTATATAAATAAGAAGGTACATAATATCTCAGTAAATATGTAACACTCAAAATTTTTTTAGAACAACATAAATTTAAAAATATTAATTATTTGATTGAATTCAGTTAGATACTAAAATATAAAAAGAATTTTTTTTATCACGCCAAAAGAAATATTGACTATTGAAATATGAATCAATATATCAATATGAATATTGATTTTAAAAGAAACTAAAAGATTTTTCTTAATTTTAAAACGCAAATCAAAGTTATAAACATTTGTTTAATAAATAACTGCATATTAATATTTCATTTTAATGTTTTAAATCTTGATCTTGTAAGGGGGCATCCATTAATTACGCTAGGCGTTTTTGGTGATTTTTTGACCTCCCCCTTCCCCTTGTAAGATGTCGTGAGATTTGGCACAACCCCCTTGCCCACCCCCTGTCTCAGGGAGATTTTTCAAAATAATGTAAATGCGTTGCGACATTCGTAAAACCACGATAAATAATATTGTGCACCTAATATTTGATCATATTTTAATGAAGGAACATGTTTTACTTAATTGAAGTAAATTTTTTCGCAACGTTACTCTCTTTCTTATGGAAAAAAATACGTGATATTCGCCGAGACCCCTCTCCCCCATTATGTAGTCTTATATGGAATGTGAAATGTCCACTTAAGTGAGAATGAGAGAAACCGTGATTCTCTATTCATCAAACAAAGATATTATCTACTCAAATAGTTTCAAATGCTTAAAAACGGACTTCGTTTTGTTGATGCATTCAGGGCGATGCATCATGCATGCACTCTCTAGAATCCTTAAAAAAAAGCAGCCTGGTAGTGTGATATGTAAATGGGGTTAAATCTTAAATCGTACCATTGCGCAAGTCGTATCTCAGTAAAATCTCAGCTTACAAACATAGAAAGTGTTATTTAGTAATGTAGTTCCGAACTATTTAGTCGCAGGAGCTAACAAAAACAAGTGGGTATCTAGCCGATTTCGAGAGGCTAAAATAATGAAAAAATATTTTTTTTACAGTTTTCATTAAAATATTATAAGATACATATACTAATTCGTAAACTTTTCTAAACTGGAATAATGATCGTTAAATATTTTTTTGCTAGTTTCTATTTCTATGGTTTTCTGGCAACTATTTAAATGTACCCAAACAGTAGAAAATTTTTAGGTTATCTCAGAATTTGTAAAGTTATTGATCTACAAGTTCATACCTAAGCCTCTCTGGACTTACGGGGTACAGCTATGGGGAGCCCACAGTAACTCCAATGTGGCCAAAATTCAGCGCTTTCAGTTTAAGACCTTGAGGTTAATAACTAGCACTCCTTAGTACGTCACCAACTATGATATCCATAAGGACCTCAGAGTGGCTACAGTGAAGAGTGAGATGGCAAAATACAGTCAAAAATACCTTAAAAGACTGGATGAACTATGTGGCTGTCAACCTCCTAGACAACTCGGGCTCGGGGCTACCAACATAGGCTGAATTGGGTCTCATTTATGGAGCGATTTCTAATGATTTCTGTCCATTTCATTCATAAGTTTAGGGTGAAAATCAGAAGAAAACAAATTAAAAGAAAATCTTTTCTTTTGCAAATTCAAACTACAATTTATATTCTTAGAAAAAATTTTAGCACCATTCAAAACTAAAAAAAATCGGTTTCAAAACTATCTGTTTATCTGTTTTGGATTTTCCACCTCTCGAGTCTTTGCGTTGTTTTGACGGCTGTCCCGAAACTTCATCACAGGACTTTTTCGCCTCCAATTTCTCGTGAAGAACAGTTGAAATACAGCCAGAAGATGCTAAAAGTTTGATTTTATCTGTCCAACGTTTGTAACAGTTTTATAAGGTCTACTATGTGAACATTTTCTTTTTCTATTAATAAGTGAATTGAGTAAGAGGACGTAACAATGTAGTGTGTTATAATATAACTAGTAAAAGCCCGACAGTCAACAGAATTGACTGCTGTTCTAGTGCATGGTATCAGTGTATATGGATTATTTGAATTCCGTGGCAACTTCACTCCATTGGTTGGCACTGTTACGCAAGAAACCGATAAGCTATGAGCGACAAATTGACACACACTTAAGCTGCATATAATATAGATAGATTATACCGTATTATAAGTAAAGATATACCTAGGTCGTAAAGAAAAAAAGTTGGTAAGATTATAAGGGATATAGTAAATTATATTTTTAATCGCTAGTTGAATTCAAAGCGCCTAAATTAAAGGTATTATAATAGGTTTCCCATTTGTCTAAAACGGTTTGTTTGACTTTCATTAATGAACGCATTCGACTTGTTTTCCTGCGAGTTCTTTTATTTAAAACTATATGGTTGTTGTTTGGTGAACAGCATTTAATACAATTCGGCGCAATAGTAAAGGGTTTAAAGAGGCCGACATCGCATTGGAACGTTGCGTTCGTCCAGCGGCTGTTGCTCACTTACTAAAAGCCCAAATCCAACAAAATGATCATGGGTGGGCTCTGTGTCTATCTGATTGATGGTGAACCACGATCAATCGTTGTGTTTCCATACAAATGTGATTGTATTTTGATTTAACATGCATCATTATATATTATCACGAAGCTTTGACTCAAATGCTTTCTAATCTATGGTCAGACACCATAATTACCGTTCACATCACAACATTTGCATATTGAATACTCGGGATTATCGTTTAACTAGAGGATTTTGGTTGATTAAAGTTGACATTAAACTGTTAATGTTAACAATATTCCTAAATGTCAAAAATAAGCACAATTAGAAATCCAAATTCAATGATTCTTTCATTGCCTACAACATTTGTTGGTACATAAATTTCATTGAACATTCGTTTTATTCAGGAAAAATCAATCATTTCATATTATGTACATATATATGCGGGAGATATAATAAAATGTTGATAATGAAATATGAAATCATGAACGTTAATATCCTGTCTGAAAATTTAATATTTTCTCTCACTCGTTATAAAATTTTCATTGTTTTTATATTTAGGCCGCATATTTTGTAATTAATGTTTTAATATTTTCGGATTAGGCCCATAGTTAAATAATGTTATCATCATTTTTCGATTCGTTACACTCTATCATTATCGATGTTTAAACTTGAAAGGATACATTGAATATGATTTGTGGAAGAAAAAATGCCTCGTGCGTTGGATTATATGTTCTATGTTTAAAATAATTGGAAAAAGATACTTTTAACCAAGCATTTTACTTATAAATTATGAACAATATCGTTTAATGATTTATTAACCTTTAAATATATATGTATGTATATAATATTTAAAATATGTTTTTCTACCAACAATCGTATTTACTAATTTTTATATTTCCTTCTTCTTAAAAACTTAATAGATTTAGAAAAAAATATTTTTAAAGCTAAAAATGAAGTTATTTTTAAAAAGAAGCATGTGTTGATTTGTAAAGCTGTATTAACCACGTTGTTGAAAAACGTTACATATAAAATTGCAAACAAATTCAAAAAAAAATTCTTTAACAAAAATATATAGCACAATTTTTAGTGTCCATTAAGTTTGATATACTAGTTGTTTTTTACTCATTTTTCACCTATCAAGTATTGTAAAAAAAGTTTACATTAACACATTCCATTTTCCTCTTCACATTTAATGCACCTAACCTAATGCACTCTAATAGAATATACCTGCAACAACATAAAAAACACTAATTTCAAACTTTCATAAACCAGTCAATTTTCATAAATACGAATACACCTAAGTACGTTTTTAATAAAAGATAACTAACTGTATCATAAACTAAAGATTCCATTTGTTTAAAAAATATCTCATAAACTCACTCTCATAAAATTTCCTTTCAAAACTATCAAGTAATAACAATGCAAATGCTTATTGCAATTGATACATTGATTATTTAAAGTAAAATTTCCAAGAAATCATTTTACTATCAATAAAATAAGTCAACTAAAAAGACCCAAATCAAGCCAAAATTAAAGTCTGAACTTAATTCCAGCTACTTTAATTTTCTTGCTATCACCGCTATGAGATAACAAAGCTTTATTTAACGGATTTGGATATATTTGTCAGTAAAAGACTAGAATCACTAACTATGTAAAGTTCTATTTTTTCCTCTTAAATGTGTTCTCATAAAACAGCACATATGAAGGTATTATAAAAAAAAATTTTTTTATATTTTGAAAAATAGAAAATAAATTCCCATTAATTAATAATAAAAAGCGATACAATTCTTTATATTCTACAAGTGAAAAATGTAATAATTTTAAATTAAATTTAACGTTCGCGTCTAGACACTTGAAATGGTCTAGGTTTTCGAGGAAACAATTGCCTGGTTGGCATTTCACGTTTCATATTTATAAGTTCCAGAAGTTATTACTCGGTCGTGACTCTAAATCGTGAACGTACATACAAATAATTTCGAGTAAATCACTCACTAAAACTACATGTGTACTATCAAAATGACATTAGTCGAATTTAAATTAGAAATTATTTTACACAATTGCTTTATTAAATCATAAAGAGAAATCTCCACTCGTTCTGTTCTTTATGGATATTGAATGGGGAAATGCTTTTAGCAATTTTTGATATTCAAAAGAAATTAGAAAAATAATTTTTATTAAAATTTTTTTGTCAATAATGTAAATAACAAGATAAGTATATCTTTCATGGAAAATAGAGAATAATTAAAAGGGTACCATTTGAATACTAAATCGTATGTAAGACATTAATTACTAAATATTATGGAACTATGTAGTTAAATTCTAAAAAGACTATCGCATAAATCGGGTATAATATAATCTAGAATATTAAAACGGTTTTAGTAGATAGGTAGGCATGCCAAAGTTGTTAGTAATTTTTTTGCTGCACAACTTAAATTTATAACCATGGAACTCTTTCGTATAACCCAACATAGGTCCCATATATAATATATTTATGTTATATATTTATATGATAGATAAATACGACTTCAATCAACTTTGCTTTTTGTATTTTAAGAAAATTCTATTAACCTATTTACTGTCTCAGCCACATAAAAGTTTTCAAACATTTCCATTGTATGTATATTATATAATAATTTAAAAACAAGCTTTGTCAAAAATGTAGATAGCACACACAAGTAGTTCCCAAATATGAATACTTGACCTAGGCTAAATTGTTTAAATGTACGTGGGTACTTAGTTTTTTTTTTTGTCTTGAATAATTTACATAAAAATAATTGCTTGTATTTTCACAAGTTTAAAATATTGCTTGTATAAAAAATGGGTTTATAAAATTTATAGAATACCAGAGCAAGTTAAGATTTGATTAATTCATGATAGATAACAATGAACGCTTGCTCATACGATAAAATGTGAATAGGTATATCCTAAAATTGAAATTTTAATATGACAATCTAATTAATTAGACTGTTTTAAATAAATTCTTATTTATATTTTGTGGTAGAATAAAATCGTTTGATTTGGTTAAGCGTTTGGCGAGTTATTCACAGAAAAGGATCTTATCTTATTTTGATCTTTAATTTATTTTGTGAGAATATCTAACAACTTTTTGTGCATTTACTTTTGCTTTTAACTATTTTTTTTATTTTTTTTTATTTCTGTTGTAAATGTTAAACTGGAAATAAATTTTAACTAAAAATTGTATAAGCTATAATAAATATTAACCGTAAGTACTAATAGGTATATTAACAAACAACTTTTATGCATTTCAGAAAATTGTACCTACTATAAGGAAAAATATTAACAAGTTTGTATATCTACTATATTATATTATTATAGGTACCTACCAAGTATTTTTTACTTGGTATTGTAAGTAAAAGTGTACGTAATTTAGCTCATTTCGATTGTAACGGAAGAAAAATTTCACTTTTATGAGAATGTTGACAACATTTATTGTACCGCTATCTATAAATAGTTGTTCACCTTACCTACGCTAAATCCGCAAAAGCTCATTAAAATCCCAAGCAAAGTCACAATTTGAAACTTAAATATATTCTTATATTTTATGGTAAAACTAGCCTAGTACGATGTACTAAAAGTACTACTACTAAAAAGTACTACTAAAAGTACGATTCCACTAAAAGCTTACAAAGCTTCAAAAGTTTTTTCGGCTTTTAACCATTGCTTTGCTATTGTTGAAAAAAAATTTCGAGTTTCGTATTTTGAGTATTTAGTGGAACTCATCGCTACTATATAGACATTTCGATTATTATATTGTTAATAAAATTTATTCTAAATAAAGGTTTTCTAATATGTACCTATAGAAAATATTTAATAATAAGTTCAACATATAAAAATCTGTACCTATTTATAGTGAAATATGTAAAAATATGTATTATAAAAATGTATTCATATTGTTCAGAATTTTTTAAACGAATGCATAGTACGATATCTAATTCCTGAAAAAAATAAATACGTATGAATCCGGGTTCTAGTTATCCAATTCATTATATCAATTTGTACATAAAACTCACAAAAATTCTAAGCTGAAACTCTTAGATTTGCGTTTTCTTTACTTTTTGTCTTAATCCCACTATTTGTATACTTTCCATTTATGACCCACTAGAAGATAGTGGATAAATAAGTAATATATAACACACATGAATGTCCACATAGAGTAAATTATACAACAAGGAGACAATTTTGCGATCCGGTATTGTCCGACTCACCATATTTCAAATACTCAACTTTTTTTATTTTATTATAATAAAACTGATTTCTTATAATTTTTTTTGGCTTATGTAAGATCGCATAAACTACTATGATCATTAGCGAACGGTGAATCCGAAACCACATGGAAAACTCTTAGGCTTTCATTGGGATTCGATCCGAGGATCACTGGCGTATCACAATCTAGGCAACCATGCCACTTAAGTGACCATTCTTACAATTATTTCTAAAAAAAAAGTTTTTGTTCGTAATCTGTTTATTGTAAATGTAAAAGAACAACAAAAGTGTCTAGAATTTCTATTTCAATCTTTTATGGGAATTAGTCAAGGAATTTGATAAATTATCATCTGTAAACCACAGTGAAAATTGTAAAGAATATGAAATTAAAAGAGTTATTATTTGAAATTTTTAGAAGAATATCTTCACGCATCAAAGTCAATATTTAGGTACATATACACAAAATTGGTATAAGAGCTCATCATCTTTCCCCTCCTCTTCATCCAACGCTAAATCAATGAACTCTGTTCAATTTCGAGTAATACAACAACAGTTGTTGGTTAAATCGTTATTTTATCGTACAATGAACATAGGAATAAACAAGACGGCCTTCAAACTGAGATCGGAACTAAAGTTGGCCGTAGGCTACTAACGTACGAGCACCGAAGAGGCTGCGCTATCCGCGGCCACTGACTGTCCGCTTCGTAAGGTTTAGCTCTCGAAAGAAAGCAACGGTCGCTGTGGAATGTACCCTGTTTCTTATGGACACTCTTATCCAACATTCGAATTTAGTAGCTTTGCTTATCGCTATCCTAAAATATATATTTAATTTCATCTAAGACCCATTTAATTAATACGTCATTATTGATTAAGCCTATTTCATTGACGACCGCCTTTGCGATAGTAAAAATTTCCTTAAAAAAGTATTTTTTTAAACAAAAGCATCATACACGCAAATATCGATAATCTAAACGTAAATGTAAATATTCTCACAGCAGTAGTAAGATCGTGCAATAGGAATATGGAAATATATTCTTCAACGGGGTATTATTTTAGCTGTAAAACTAAACCAATTAACTCGTCACGTAAACAGAGAAGCCATTACAAGGCAGTTTCAACAAATGAAAAAGAAAATTGTTCACTTTTAACAAATTACAAACTTTGTCCAAAACTACTGACGGCCAATATAATCTTAACCCGTTTTCCTTGGTAGCTTGTGAAAAGCTACGCTTAAGAATAGTTTTTCGGTGAAAGTTGGTAATTAAAAGTTTAACATATCGATCATAATTGAATCGAGAATAGACGATAAAACTAAAGATTGGAGTAATTGAAGGCTTGACTTTACAATGGTTATGCAATGTACCATGGAATGGAATCTGATATCAAGTACAGTCATCCAAAGAACTAGGTATTTGGAAGAGCTATTCAACAAACACGAAACTAAACTTTATAGGAGTAGGTTTTTGGAATATTGGATTTAAGCTTAAAAAATTTTAACTCAAGTGAAAATTAAACGACAGGAATAATGAGATAATTATCTGCGGTAGGTATATTAAAAATATTTTCAATTTTTTATTTTTCAGTTTGAAGTAAAAGTAAAGAAATACTATGCTTATTTTAGCAAATAACAAAAAAAGATAATCGATATCTTAGAGAAAATTAATTTTGTAATATTTATGGAATATGATTTCCATATTAACCTTAAAATTTTTTTTTATTAATTTCATGTATCTCCTTAAATAATTCGTAGAACTATTAAGTTGCCATAACGAATTTCTAAAAATATATTTTTTTTAAATTTAACTAAAATTCCTTCGCCACACAATTTTTTTTGAATGTTAAAATTCTATTTATTAATTTTCAAAAATGTTAATATCCAAGCAATAATTTTGATTAAAAAATTTCATTGATTCGAAATAATTAAATTTGTGTGTTAAATTTTTACAACATGCCTTATTTCAATTCATTCGCCTGATTTAATATTTATTGAATATTAACCTAACATTCGATAAAAGAAATATTAATATATTAAATTATTAGCAAACTTTATTGATTTTTCCAACACACTCAAATTGTTTGGGAAAAATACGAAAATCGATTTATTCACTTTCCTACGAAGGCAATGTAGGTAATAGAATTTACGTTACAATAACCAATCGAACGTTTATTGTAGTCACGAACGTCGACTGTGGTAAATTTGCTATAACCAAAAATATATATACATATATATATATATATATATATTAGGGTGTCCCTTATTTTTCAAAGTTTATATTTTTTAACGCATACCTCTTAGTTTTGTTCATATGTTCCTAAAACACTCGAAAATAAATTTTTACCTCATTTGGAGAACGATAACCCGTGCCGACTTGCATCGAAACATTTTCATACAGGTAACGCTGAACTAATGGCGCGCACCCGTCGTATTTGTCATTTGTTCACAGTAACTCTTGTGATTAACATATTGTTTTAATGTTTAAAAAAATGGCAGTGGAATTAAGAAGCTATAAAAAAAGTATTTTCTTAGTTGGTAACGTAAACCATCAAATAACTGGAGCAAAGTTATCATCTAATCGTCAAGTTCTTGCAGTCCTTTTTTTTAACATTCGCGAAGTTAAATTTACTGTTAATGAAAGTGTAAATCTTGCCGTTGGAGAGTGTATTATATTCTGGGAAAAAGCTAGAATCCCTGCCAGAGCTGTGCCTAACTGTGTAAAAAAAATTTTTGGATCTTCACCGTGCTTGGAGAGAGTTACAAAAAAAAAAAAAACGCAAGATGTTTACAAGCGCTGTGAGAAGGACTTTCAAAACAATTGAGATCATTTATTCGATATAGCACACGCAATTAATGCTTTGGAATGGATAAAAATAGAAGAAGATAAAATCTTTTTACAAAAACAAAGAGAACCAGAGCGTCCAGGATGCTTAGTGGGAGTAGATAAAAAGTTAGCCGAGAAAGAAGAAAGAAGAAGACAGAGAAAATTAAAAGAAGAGAAAAAATACATGAGCAAATGTATTCCGAAAGTTTGTCGTCATCTTTAACTTCAGAAGATTTTATCGAAACGCAAGAAAATCCCAATCAATCTACCAGCTCTGACGAAAGCCTTGAGGAACCCTTGCGATCGACATCTCAAATGGTAAGTTCTGTAATAACTTCAAAAAGACGAAGGAAAGACTTCATCACTCCTAAGTTAGTTGCCGCTTTTTTTTCCGTTTTGCGGGTCCCAGGATAATTTTTCCTTTTATCACTGCGACCAAAGAGGTCTATTGTGATGTGACCCTCTGTGTTTACTAGGGGAGCTCCAGGCTTTTAAAGAAAGCCAACACCTGCCTAGGGGCTGCCGTTGCTTACTTGCCAGGCGTCATGTCCGTCTTTCCGAGATGCTGCAGTTTTCTTTTGAAAGCTGCCTCACATGAGCACAAAATATGTACCGCCGTTTCTGCCGCTTTCCAGCAGAGACAAAATATGTTAGTGTCAGCTTTACCAATCTTGTGAAGATGGTAATTCAGAGTACAGTGGCCCGTAAAGAGGTAGTTGCCGCTTTAAATAGATGTCAATTAACTCTGTCTATATACTTCAGGCTGTAGTAGAAGCCCTAGATCTCAGCTGTGACGAGTTCCCGATAAATAAATCGTCTATTCAACGTATTCGCACAGAATAGAAAAGATAGAGCGGAAGCTATAAAATTAGATTTTCAGAATAATTTGCCTGAAACGGTGACCGTTCACTGGGATGGGAAATTATTACCCGGACTAGACTTAAGTAGTTTTAAAGAAGAATGCCAATTCTTATTTCATTTGGAGAAAAGAAACAACTTTTCTGTGCCCAAACTGGAAAGCTCTTCCGGTCGAAATCAAGCTAAAGCTGTTTTAACTGCACTTCATGACTTCGAGGACAAAGTACAAATAATGTGTTGTGAAACAACTGCATCTAATACAGGGCGACTGAAAGGAGCCTGTGTACTTTTGGAACAAAAACTACAGGGAATTATTACTCTTTGCTTGCCGCCATCACGTTTACGGACTGGTTTTCAAATGAGAGATAAAGGCACACATTTATTTGCGCGTTTAAACATTGATACAAACTTCTTGAAGCGACCCGAATCTACATGGGAAGAAGGTGTAACCTATTTGCAAGCAAAAATATGGGTGCTTTCTTTAAGGACCATTAATGATATAGCTGAAAGAGCTGTAAAACGTATGCAAGATTTCCATGGTTTAGTCACTGCAAAGGAAGAACAAAAACAATTTTTGCTGCGCTGTGTATAAGAGCATAGAAATCTGTATCCAGACTGTAAAAAACAGACCCTTAAAAGAAAATATCCTTCCTGATTTGTGTTGTTCTTTTGAATAATAAATACCTCGTTGCTAACTTTCTCTTCGATTATTATTTTTATAAAATATAAACATTTGATTTCATTTTATTATACATACACAACGGTAAGCGTTAAATACAAAGGTTTTTATAATCTTCAAGGCTCTGTCGGCACGGGTTAATGTTAACGTATAAGGATAAAATTTCGTATTTGATTAAGTTTAGGTAGTTTAAAAAGAATTAAGGGGTATGCATTTCGATATCTAAAAAAAAATTTTTTTCTCCCATATAAGGGACACCCTAATATATATATATATATATATATATATATATATATATATATATATATATATATATATATATATGTATATTGTATATACATATTATATATCCTTACAACTTTTCTAATAAAATGATCTAAGTCTTTTTAAAATACGAGTAAAATAAAAAAAGAAGCGTATCGGATATTGAATTTGTTTAAGTTCTTCCCTGTATTAAACTTCTTCCCTTTTATGTTCTTCTACAATTGTTTGCAATTCTGTAAAGCATCGTAAAACTATTTTTAAACCACAAAGCTTTCTCTGTTGTTGGTTTAAGTTTGGCATATGAAAATTTAAAATGTTGGTCAAAGAATTTGTACATTAAAGTTTTATACTCGTATTAAAGGAATGGCAAACTCTGAAATAAAACAGATTTTTACAAGTTCTTTATATGTTGTTTTGAATAATTATTTTTAGGTTTTGGAGGAAAATTACGTTTTTTATTGGTTAACTTTACCGAAATTACTTGATGTAGATACTTGAAAGTAAAAATACCTATTTGATGAAAACGTTTAGTTTAAGTTATATAGAACCTCAAACGTAAAAGTTGTGCTAAGTTTGCTAAAAATATAAGTTCAAATTGATTATAACGAAAAAATATTTAATTGCACTTTGAAAAAGGTATGTAAAAAACTTTTCGGTGTTAGCCATATTTAACGAGTAGTTTTACTAAAAGATGAATTGAATACAAATAAATTTTATTGTGTAGATTTGAAATCTTAACTGTTATTATCTCTTATTTCGTTTCTAACCCAAATAATAATTATATTCAAAGCAAAGCTAGCTAAAAAAAATTATCTAACGGATCGAAATTCCCAAGGGCGTTATCAAAGGATGCAGGTTATTCAAATACTGTTACTTCAAATTAATTTTTTTGAAAGGTTTTCAGAGGGTTTCGGTATATATTAGGTGTTGGAATAAAAATTATAACAGTATTTATCCCTTTTTAATGACCTGTCTCGCCTATAAATCAATTTATTTGTGGTTTGAAAAAAAAATCGTGGTTTAAACCGAACAATTTTTATGCTCGACTTTACTCGAAAATCATTGACAATTGTGGTAACAAGAATAACATAACTATCGCTATCTATAACTTTTAAGCTTGACTTTTGTCATTTGATGCCTTTCAAAATATTACATTTTTGATACTTAGTATGAGAAATTTTTCTTTTTGAGTTCTTATGTAGTGGAACATTTACCATTTATCAGAAAGAAAAAATACAAGATGAAAAGTGTGAATGAAAATAGTAAATTCATTTTTGTCGTAATCTTTATTGAGCATCTACCTTCACACAATTGAGGGAAAAATAAATAGTCTTAATTAAGATTTAATTGTCTTGTTGTTGATGACATTCAAATGCAAAGACGGAACTATTTCAACTAGTTTATTTCGTACTTTGCGTGTGGAAAATTAATATGAATCGCAGGAATTTACGGGTAGAAAATTAGTACTAAAGTGCTTACGTTTGTGTTTCCTCTTCATACTCGCGTAGCTATGAATATACAGTTTGTTAGAAAACGCTATACTCATGTTTAATATCACAAATTATTATTAAATATTTTACGACCAAAATCTTCACTTACATCACTTACAATTTAATATAATATTTGAGATATTGATAAAAAGGATTCGGCAAATTTGAAATTCCTTGATGTCGTTTGCGCTTCATTTCAATATTAGGCTTCCACAAGCGCGAAATTATTTCGTGGTTGAAATTATCTGAATATAGTTTGGAAGTTATAAATTTAAATTTCAAATTATAATTATATAGTGTTAGTTTAATTTATGCACGAATGTTAACCAACCATAACTTATTTTAGTTCTTCTTTTTAATGTTCTGGTTGTAGTTTTGATAAATATATTCTTATCTTCTAGACTTCTAGATATGAATTAATCAAGTGAAAGAAGATGTAGCAAAGAAATTGAAAGTTGAAAGGCACATTTAAAGATCATGATCAAATATTGCTCTAAACAAATTAAACGTTACTATACTTTATTATTAGATTTGTGAAGACTTAACACAAAATTACCATAATATGGTATGGGTAAGTATGTAACATGTATCATTAAAAAAAATTAATATGCACTTACATGTAATAAATTAATCAAAAAATCTGTATTTATTATACTTTAATAATGCAATAACGATATGTTAAGATATTTAAGTTATTAAAATTATTTTTAGGCAGTGTCTTTTATTTTTTATGTGTCGTGTATTAATAATATGTGTTATGGTACAATAATATCTAAATCTTGTAATTTTTTCTTATAAAACAAAAATTCATAAAATTAAAATGATTGTTGTGTAAAAATAAAAATGTTTTTTTTTTATTTTAAGTTACATTGTTTCATCATGCTTCATACAAAAAATTAATGTTACCAACAAATTTAAGTTTAGCCATTAGCCTTTTCAGATTATCTCTGTTATGGAAAAATAGCCATGAAAATGAATTCTTGTTATTGAGTCGGATTAGAATATTCAAATATAAATTGTAGAAATCACAAAAATCTTTTAACGTTATAAGCTTATATTACATCATTTAAATGGCCATCAATTTAATGTGTCGTTTTCACAGCCGTTTCCCTAGCAATTTCTTATCATAAAGCGTGAAAATGTGACTTATTATTCACTAAATTTTGTCACTTGGACATCTCCCAAGTTTCAATAGTATAACCATAATGTATATAATATGCACCGTGCACATTTTATTTCATCGGCACTTCATTCTCCCATTATTACAAAAACAAACCAAATATTCACATCTGGACTTTAAACACGCATTGTTGTATTAAATTAACTTAACTGATAAAAACATGTTGGTACCTTCTTAAATATTTTGATATTTACTCTAGTGCTTATGATATTTTTAACTTGACTTGAATAAAATCTAACACTTGTAATAATAATTAATGTTCACATCACGTTTGATGGAATCAATATGAGTTGATTTAAAAATAAATTACTTTGTATTTTGAAAAATTAATAGGTTAGTGTTTTGTGGGCGATTCAAAAGTTGTACCATCTATATATCGTAAACCAGGTCTTTAACATACCTACTCATTTTTTTTATTATTTAAAATGAATAGTACTTTAACATCCTTGACACATTTTCTATTTCTTTTACAAACTACATTAAAAGCGAATGTAAATGTTTTAATTTTATGCTTTTCTAATATGAAAGCAATATTTCATCTCTCCCAATAGAAAAGGACAAAACAAATCGAAATCAAACAAAATGTTTTTGATTTTATTGAAAGAATATTAATATGTCGTTGAACATAATAGTGTTTTAATGTTTATTTATTCTTTTTTTTTTTTCATAATTTCACTACTAATATGAACTACATAATCATGTTTTACTTATTTGTTAGTAATTTTGTTTGAATTAATGTACTCGGCGATTATAAATAAAAATCATTTAAAACTAAATTATAGAATTTAAAATAAGTTTAACTTATGTCAAAATAATATAATATATTACGCCACTTGATGGCGCAACGGTCAGAGCAATTGCTCTTTCTGCTACATGCGTCAGTGCTACTGGGTGCGATCCCAATCGAATCCCTAGATATAAGATTAAAATTAAGATTTAAGACTGTTTACCACCAACTTTGTTGTGTATAAAATAAACTTTTTTGCAATACAATTGAATTTTGTATAGCAATAACAATAATATTTTAATAGGGTTTTTAATAAAATTCCAAACTTAAAAATTAGTCTCACTTATCGGCAGAATTTAGCCAAAAAACTATAAATCATAGAGCAAGTCTTACTCATGGTCTAGGTAAATGATAACGAACCTATGACTCGCAACAACAATTGTAAAGACTTGTTTTGTAAGTTTCCTGGGTATATTACGGTAGGAAATTATTGTATTATAGAATGAATGTAATAATCTAATTTTTTGGGTGCTTCAAGTCGCTTTAACTTCTAAGGTCATATCACAACTGTAACAGCACAGAAAAGTTCAGTTGGTAAGTTTTCACTTAGGTCTAGGATCTTAAGTCTAGGATTCAACGGGGATCGAACCCAGTACCACTTGACGCATGAAGTGGATATAGTAATTGCTCTAACCACAGCGCCAATAGGTGGTAATCTAATTTTTAACCAACCAAAACCAGTTTCAATAAAATTAATTTTATGTGATTTTGGATCACAATTCACATTTCAAAAAGTTTGTCACCAAGTTAAAACTTAGAAGTTAAAACAAAATGTGTTTTGATTCGTTTTGGTTGTTACAGTGAATACTTTGGAAGTCCTTTGATAGGAAAAATAATGTAAATAGTCTTTGAAATACTTACTTGAAATTTAAAAGACAAAAATAATAGTTCTTATTTATTGCAAAAATTAATGTTAATATAAAACTTTCAACTGTTAAAAGCTAAAATAAAAGAATAACAATTAACATTGAGTCACTTTTGATGCTAAAAATGCTTATTAAAACTACATCAAAAAGTTTTTTCAAGTAAAATCTGAAAATATAGGAACTTTCCAAAGTATATTTTTATGTGTAAAGTCGCTTTTTTGTTTAAGGTCAGAAGGTTATGTCTGTCTTAATGCAGAAAATATTAGTAATCTTTGAATTCTATGAAAACTTAGGATTCTTCGGGAATAAAACTGAGCATCATTGACGTATAAAGCAAATATGTACGATAGTGATTCCTAAAGTGGGTAGTAGCACACACACACACACACCTGAAGGTGCTGAAACAATTCAGGGAGGGGGTAGTAACCTAGGGTGCATTTGAGAGCGTTAAATAAAAATAATGGGCCATGAAAACTATAAAAAGAAAGTGAAGATAAGAATTACATATTAGAAACCACATTCATATATTTTCAGTAATATATAGTGTAATAATATTGTCCAGATTATTAAATAAATAAATATTTATTTATACACATATTATAACATAACATTAAAAATTCGTATAAACTTGAATCTTCGGAAACTTATATTAGTGATCCGCGACACTTGACATTCAAAGTTGATGGTCCATGATATTTAAAAGTTTACCGATCATTGTTTTATGGGATACCTTAAGTAATTGTTTTTTCAAAAGGGAATGCTAGGCCAAATAAGTTTAAGAACCTCTGACCTGAGAGATCTAACCGCTACGCTACTGATTTTAAAAAAGGAAGCCTTTATATTTATTTAGTAAAATAGGAGTAAGTAATATAAATTACTTTGGTATTCGCAAAATTCTTTTTAAAAAATCTACTTATACACCGACAGCGAATATTCAAATATTAATTAGATGTTTAATACGGGTACTTTTTGAATTAAGTTAGATTATAATAATCAATTGGATTATTTCTTTTCGCACACATGCAAACAAATATTGTATAATACCTACCGAGAAAAGCATTTGTACCTAATTTGGTTAACTTTACAAACTTAGAAAATAATTTTTGACATTTAAATAACACATCAAGTGCATTTCATTATATTTCAACCTGTTTATAAACCTACTTTTTTCCAATATAACGATCAGGTGAATGACGTGGCATGCATGTACGCAAGGTTGATACCGCTTTGATATGTTCATGCAAAAGCTCTACTTTCTCATTAAAAATAGAACACATTTTACTCTCATTAAACTTTTAACGGGGCCATTTCGATAGCATAGCAGCAAAACTGTCGCAACTGGCACCAGCGGTGCCGGATTCAGTTCCAATGATTCCAAGATATTGTATCATTATCACAACTATTGAGTTACTGCATCGTGTAATATCATAACAAAATTCTATAATTTATAACGATACTTAGAAACTATTTTTTTTGTATCTATCACATCCTTAATGTATAGTTGATTAGACTAGAACAAGTTACTGCTTCTATGAAGAATATAATCATCAAAATCTTGAATAAATAAAGTTTATTTCAGAGTTGAACAACTAGAAATTTAAGTTTTCCGAAAATGTCAAAAGTCTTTTAACTCAATCAATCAGTAATTAAAATTAAAACATTGAGTTTTTGTAATCATTTTTTTCTTTATTTATTTAAGGTTGCATCAACTACTATGGTCATTAGCGACCGTCAAATCCGAAAACCTAGAAAAAAATCTTGGGCTAACAAATAATCAATAATAAAATCATCAATCGTCAATAAAAAGCATAGTCCTAAATTTTTGAGAATTGAAGATAATTCTGAATAAATTAATTGGATGACATAACTAAAAGAAATCATAGCTCATAAGTTAAATTTCACATCAATTTTTATGAAAAAATTGAAATATCCGATAGAAAAAGTTAACTCTGAAAATACAAACTTATAACAATGAAAGAAACTGTGTAGGAAAATGACAAAATCGCTAAAGAATATAATAAAAAATGTTTCTACTACCCAAGCATATCGTGGTATGTGTTTAGTAAACAAAATATTCTTCAAATACTATAATGGCATATATGATGAGTGTGAAGAGAGGAGGATACGAATGACAGAGAGAAGGTGCGGACTCTAATTTAGTAATATCTAATTATTAAAATAATGATGTTGAAAGTAGAATGTGTATGAGAGCATAGGTCAACAGCTGATGAAGAAAAATTTTAAGCTATGGAACTAGATTAAAACAGTTAACTTAAAAGAGTTTAGAACGATTGAATGGTCCTAAACCAAACCGACAATATACATAATTTCCTGGCATATAATGCAATATCGCAAACCTACGACCCGCACGTCAAATACTAACTCTCGTGGCAGTTAAACTGATCTTAAAAAAGCTATCCATTAAAACCCTTTTTTAGACTTATGAATAATCATAGTTAAATTATAATGAGTTGATTAAGTATGACCTATTATCACAAACTAAATTTATGTAACTTTCGCCGATATTAAAAAAGCTCACAAACACTAGTATATTAAATACCTACATTCTATTAAAATACAACACCTAAATATTTACTATTCATTGAAAATAGTAATAAAATGGCAAAAGAATTATTATCAATCATACCTTTTCGAGATTTATGAAAATTTATAAAAGTTATCGTATTCATCAACATAGATCACTGAATATAATTAAAAGTTTGTTATAGAAAATGTTGCGCTGCATTACTTACAAGTTACAATTACATCAGGAGTTTTCAACTTTTTACAATTTCAGAAATCCTTCCACCCCATAATTTTTTAAGCAACCGTACGTTTAAGAAATAGATAAATTAAAATTAACCATAACAAATAGTATGATTACTTGCGGAACCCAGGTTGAAGACCTCTGAATTAAATAAATAGTGATTTGTATTAAACATGTTAAAAGATTAAAAATCTATGAATATTTTTTTTAAAAATTAGAATAATTAACAAAATTTCCATCAATTCATAATTACTCCGCAAAAAACAGTTTTTAAAGACATTTCTTGCATATGTATAAAGCGAATACAATGGGAATATAATTAATGTAAAGGCCGGTTGATATATTTTCGTGTCACCAAGACATTCGTGACATTTTTCCTTCGGGAAACAAACCTAATTTTTTGATTTTAATGTTGATATGAATATATATTTGACTAATAAAACACGCTCACTGCTCAGGTTATTGCTTACCTTTTTATCTTCACGCTATTCGTTCTAAAATAAAACGAAATAAAAAAAGAGTTTCAAAATTGCTCGTTTAGGTATATTATATTGTAGCCATGGATATATAATTTTGTATGAAAATAAAGTTTTACAAAATGTTTCCAGTTATGAAATGAGTGAAAATGTTTATATATACAATATCTACCGTCAAGTTAGTTGTGTACGAATATGTGTAACGTGTGTACATATATATAATACAATATATTTAACATTTTAATTATTGTAGCTTTACCCTTATTATCCATTTATGAAGGTTTTATCTCTGAGAATTGGGGTAACAAAATATGGTAAATAAAATATGATAGTACACAATGAAGACCGGTGAATGGAATTACTGGGAGAATTTTGTGGCTAAACCCAAAGAACATAAATAGTTGTGAAGCTCTAAATATTATTTTACATATGTACCCCTTTATTTTAATAAAGATATGAGTGTGTATCATATAATTGTGTATATATACCTATAACAAACCAAATTGACGTATAAGTTTTTTTTTTCAATGTGAAAAAATGAAAATTTAATATAGGTACTACTTAGACGTACTGATTAAAAGTCCAAATAATGTAAATACCTACTATAAAAAATTAGAAGTAAACATTATGATTAAGATGGACAATATGATTTTTATTTCTTTAAATCTCTAACAATATGAAGCTACTTATAATTATAGTGCTTTTATTATTAATCGTTTTATACCTTATTATAAGCTGCTAAATTTACAAAACTTTGGTGTGGTTATGGAATATAACAACTAGTCCGAATTAAGCCTTCATCTGTGTTTCAATAGTCAGTTATAAGTACCTAATATAATTTTTAAAAGTACTCAATAAAATGTACAATATGCATGGTAGCTATAATTCTGTTTACTTGAATCTATTGTATCTTCTCACTCATTCCCTGAGACTCATACAGTATATATAAATGTATACATATTCTCAATTTAAGTTCAATGTTTTAACCGTAACGAATTATATGGCTTCTTTATTAAATATTTTAAAAAAATATAAATTGTAACCGGACTTCTGAAACATGAATTTAGTTTTCGTTAATGGTTCTCTTATTTAATGGAAATTTTACAAAACATTTAATAAACTGCTTTATTAAATAAATTTTATTTAAATTCGTTGATAAGAAATTTAGTACAAAAATAACTTTACTTCAATCAGTTCTCAAATCGCTCACATCACTATCATTTGAATCACTTGTGATCACAGAATGAATTCCTTAGAATGTACGTCCTTATAAAGGCAAACCATGTGTTCTCGAACAGCCCAGAAACTTCGATTGCTGAACATTTTGAATATTTCAAGTTTGTTAATAAACGACAAAGCAAATTCAAATTGTTTTGTTGCTGATATAGAACTCTCTAAAATAAACCAGTCTTTTTCATGCTGTCCGTTGTCTTTGTTCGTTACTGGGTACTATATTTATGGAAAAGAGCATTTTATTAATTTTTTTTAAGATTTTTAAGAATAATGAATTCACACAGAATCGAATATTTACTCAAACTATTCTCCCATATTTAAAAAATAAAACGTAACTGGCTAAAATTTAACTGTCGAAATTGAGAAAAAAATATAAATTTTGATTTTTAAATAACGTTTTTCCAAATCAATGGCAAATAGATATTATCTATTTAACAAGGGTTTTTATCATTTTTGGGCACTAGGTATTCTATGTTTATACATCTAAGACTAATAGTTAACACAAAATAATTCATTGTACATATTTCAATTTGTTACTCCAAAAAGAAAGCCTATAGTGGGTCTATCTTTTATGGGGATACACCTAACAAAAATACGAATTTTTGCAAACCCTCTTATAGATACACCTATAATTTTATGCGGCCCGCGTATAGTTACCATGCATTTCTGTGGTCCGAAATATCATTTGGGTTGGCTAACCCCTGATCTAATGCCTCGCCCAATTAAAAGCTCTACACCAAGGGTAAATAAAATACATTACATATTTAAATTTATATTTTTATCTTTTATTGTTATACTTATACCTCGTTAGGCTTTACAATATGCTTTTAGTAGCATTATTATATTATTCTATTAATATGATGTTGAACGTTAATATTTTCCATGCTTACATATAAGAGTATAGTAAACACAATAAGAGATTCATTACTTAACTTGATTTTCAAGCTGCTTGCCTTAAATTGGACTGAAAAGCGAGTCACACTCGAGCCAAATATTAATAAACATTAAAAACTAAATCAGGTAAACCATTTATCTCGCAAGTTAAGCAAGCCCAGCACAATTAATTTTAAAAATCCTCAACTACTTGGCTTGATGAATCTTTAAACATAATAATACCTCATTAAATTTCAATTTTTAACTACAAAATAATTTCTATTGTGGGGCAAATCTAATAGGAGACCTTTAATTTTATATACGGCTCGCAGAACTATGATACCAATTTTCAAAGTGACCAGCAATATCATTTGGGTTTGCCATACTGCTACCTTAAACTATAACCCTATTAAATAAATTGCTCCAAAAATGAATTTTTCCTTGAACGGTGATAAGTAGTATATATAGTATCGCAGTAAGCGATAAAATTGTAAAGGTGTAAAAGTATTGAGCCTTAAGAAAATGTTTGTAAAAGTTGTAACACATGTGTTTAAAATGTAAGTATGTAAAAGTAGTACCAAGATATTATGTACCTAAATTATTTTACTAAAAACCAAAACCGCTATTCAATTTTTGATATCATCAGTGTTCCATATACCTACATAATATTTAAATAAATTTTTGCAATTAAAAAACAATATCAGGTAATCTTAAAATGCGCTGTGAAGAAATTCTTAACCATCTATTATATAGTTTGAGGAAGATTTAAAACATCAATAATTAAAATAGTAGTTAGTAAATATTGACATCAAACAGCTGTAAGTTTGGAAAAGAAATACGACAATTGGTAAATGTTTCAAGGTTTTTGAGACAATTTTATTAATATTGTAGACTGAAGAATTAGAATTTTTTCTTCGTTCAAGTTTAGGTAATTTATGCTTTTTCGTTTACGAGTGTAAGTGCATGTAAAAAAAATGTAAATTTAGATATTTTTAAGCTTCTCGACAACAAACGCTATGGTGTAAAATCTAATATATTATAGCTTAGTAAAAATAGATAAGTATATGGAACATAAACCTATATCAACGCCTTTTTGTATTTGTATTTATATAAAACAACATTAAGACACTTTATTAGTTACTGATTTTAAAAGGAATAAATACACTGAGTGGTTTTAAAAAGGGAAATAAAACATTTCGTATAAACAAATTAATTAATCATTTAAATCTGTGATTCGAGGATTGAAGAGATAAAACTTGTGTGGGAGGATTTTTTATATGATGGCATTTTTGTAGAATGATTTAATTGTTATAAGCTCAAAGTAAAATGACTAATGATAAATTCAGATAAATTCAGATTATTCAGAGTTTCGTGAAATACGCTAAATATCTTGTGAAGAATTATATCATTCATAACGATTCATATCAATTTTTTGATGGTAGGTGTACTCTATATAATACATATATTTAAATAAAAAATGTACCTGCATTTTATTTTTTGTTAAATTTTTCAAATTAATTTTGCAATCAACACAAAAGTATATTTTCTCAAAATTGTATTGATATTTACCCTTATATAATCATTAGGTATGTTATTTTGGTTTTTTATGGTAAAACCTTTCTTCTCTTACATAAAACGACTCTCATAATATACCCATTTCCTTTAATAAAACACACTTTTTACAACTCTCACAATCATCTGTTAGATCTTAAGAATACAATTATAAACGCTCTCATTTGAAAAAAAAATTCAAAGAATCCTGAATAAATTCTATAAAAACCTCTCAAAACCTCAAATTATTTTTTTACCTTCAAAATTCATGTCACAAGGGATGGATTTCAAATTATTTGTATTAGAATAGACCGGAACTGCATGATACCTTACAAGTCACTCGGTAGGGGTTAAGACCCTACCTCTCTCTCCTTTTACTAACAAATCTAGCCCCTTTACAAACATACTCATTAAAAAATTTCATAAAATGTTTTTCAAATGTCTACAATAAACTCGATCAAAATTTAATTTAATATATATTCGTACATTTACACAATCTCCTATAATATATTACAGTTAATTGTGCGAAATGAATTAATTATCTCTTATTATACTTGTATTGATGCATTAATTATTAATTAATTATATTTATTTAATTAATATAGCAAACATAGTGTTAGTGTGTGTTTCAACTAAGCAATTATAAAATGATTAATAAAATTATTTTGAAAAGGAGTTTATAAAGCTTTAGACGTTCTGTAATCCTTATAGTCTATGATCCGAACCTACATTGACCTTTACCGAGTTGATAATAGAATTAAACATACTTTATCATGAATTTAGTAAATTTGAAAATATATTAAAAATGGGTTGCCTAAAAAAATCCTGGGCAGACTATTTTTAATTATTAAAAAAAAACATCATCATATGCGTTGTTTTATTGGAAACACGTTGATATAGGTGTGTCTGCAAAAAGTTCGGTCCTATAAGAGGTTAGCGAATTTTAAAGATTTAAATTTTAATGCGCGTGGAAATGTGCGACAGAGAGATCCAAGGTAAGTATACTCTGTAATAATATAGGACGCAACATCGCAGTCGCCTGTGATGTGTAAAATTTTTTTCTATTTGTTGCAATATTTTTTAAAAATCATTTTTTTTAAAATAATTAAAAATAGTCTGTCCAAGATTTCTTAGCCAACCCATTTTTAATATATTTTATAATTTACCAAATTCATGATAAAATATGTTTCATTCTATTATCAACTCGATGAAGGTCGATGTAGGTTCGGATCTTCTATTATATTAAATATCTACCTGTGGTTCAATACTAAAGTTCAATAATAGGAAATAAACTGCAAGACCTACTTTGAACACTTTAATTTAAACACTACAATTTTAATCTTACGAAACATATTTTTATCATCTCTTATGATTCTAAGATTACTATTATAGGTACTAAGTAAGTGTACCCCAATTTAAAACTATACGCATATGGAAACACACTAGTGAGAAATGAAAATGCAAGATAAAATCCTCATTGAGCAAAGCAATGATCATAAGAGACAGAGGTTGACTTCGTGAGGTAGCCAAGTTTTCTAAGGTTACTGTAATTATAAAAAGGTAGATGATTTTTATTTATTTCTAACTAATTATATAAGATTGTTTCATACATAATGTGTTATTTTCTTTTCTGGGTACAATTTACAACGATTTCGTAGTGGGTATGATTTTTATTTTTTACTTATCAAAAGCTTTTATCTCCTTGATTATATTTAAATAGCATGTTTTAATGTTAACATAACACCCAGGAAGAAAGCAAAGGCTTGCATACT
Organism: Sisyra nigra; assembly: GCA_958496155.1. Taxonomy (NCBI): domain Eukaryota; kingdom Metazoa; phylum Arthropoda; class Insecta; order Neuroptera; family Sisyridae; genus Sisyra; species Sisyra nigra. The sequence continues at coordinate 26,104,869 of OY292314.1, forward strand.
ATGAATTTGTATAAGTATTTGAAAAAAAAAATACAAATTATTAAAAAAACAAAAGCGCCTTGCATTGATTTTGTCTCAAAAATGTTAAAGCATTTCGTTCACTTCCTTGGTTTGTGCAATTATACAAATTACTTTTCCTTTTCAAATAAACTAAATAAAATCTAATTTTATTTTTTGTTATGTCTAGCTTCGTTTGAATATAAATAATAAAAATAGGTATAACTTAATATTCGTTTTTTGAAAAACGTTTTCACATTTGTCTTTCTAATGTTGAAAATTTGTTCCGCGTTTCTCACAAAAATGGAATCAAAATTTAAAATAAGCTCTTTTAGAAAATAATATCGTAATCGTTTACTGTGCTCTTGTACTATTTCTGTTTAATATAGCAGATGAGTGTTAAACCATGCGTAACATTCATAAACTATAATTGCACTCACCCTTTAACTTTATGCTTTTAAATTATAAGGAAGCACCCTCAGTATTTTTGATTTTAATTTTTTATTGTTAACTTTAATTAAATGTAGATACTTGGACAGTGTAGAACATTTAAGTAAAATGTTTGAAAAAAATTAACAAGTTTAAAAGGCTAATTTAAACGATTAGTTATTAAATAAACACACGTTTAATGAATTGTATTTGTATGCGTTTTAAAAACGAAAAATTTGTAGAAATTAAGTTAAAAGCATTAATCTATTTTCTTATTTATAGCTACTCAACAATTCGTTTGCATCTGTTCTTTTTACTTTTATTTAAAATGATATCATATTACGTGTTGTTTATACTAATAAATCTTCAAATTAAGCATATTTAAGGTTTCATTTTTCTCTTAAAATTAAATATGAAAACAGAAAATGAATAAGCTGTACTTTTACGTGTACGTATGTAGTATTTTTTTTTTTAAATAAACTCATCGTAAGAGTAGTCCATATGAAGGGATACAACATAACGAGGTTCAAAATTCAAAATTTAAAATCTAACATCTCCGACTCCATTTAAAACCGGTCTGAAGGCTTGACTGCAACATGTTTTGTTTTCATACATATACATACATAATCGTATATCCAAGGCAAAACCATTGGCAAATTTGCAAATCTTCAACCAATAATATTCCTGAAATCGGGGCATCTTTTGAATAAAATGCATCTTATTTCAAGTGTGGCAAAAGCTATTTTTCTATGAAAACGTAAAAGTATGTGATGTTTTATTCAAGTAAAATTGAATTGAAGCATCCAGGTAAGTTACGTTAAACAGAGATGAACAACTAAAAGCCATTGAGTTCCCATACAAACAGACCGTGACTCCAAAAGAACCTTTCTCACGTCCAATCGAAACACGATAAAAGTGAATTAAATCGTCATACGCTTATCGTGCTGCATATAATTATTAATTTTGATAAAAACTTCAGGAAGAACGTTAACTTAAGTTTATTTTCACTTTGGAAAAATTAAGAGCCCTTATAAAAAAAAAACACAGTCAATTAAAACCGGTTTTAGGCAATTAGAGGAGGATGTAATAAAAATCGGATAAAATTTATGGAACTTAGGAAGTTGAGAGAACTCACCTTTTAGACAGGTGAAATAATCCTTTTAAGCAAACCGAGTCGCTTCAGCGAAAAGATCGTTCGAAATTTCAAACCATCAAACATGCAAAAAAGGACCACTGTTTTAGCACACTTGCAGAACAAACAGAGCACAGGTGTTATTGAACTAGAGGACGTCACAACAGCAGTGCAGCAAGTTTCGAAAGCCACGACACTAAAACTTCACAAGAAAACGCTCAAATGAAAATTTGAACATAAGTTTGTTTTTTTTTTTCTGAAATTGATCAGTTGTCGGTTGGCGGCGCTCAAAAAGAGGGAATTTTTTTTATATCGGAACAGTGTTTCGAAGACGCGACGAGACGAGACGAAACGTAGTGCGCTCTGAAGCCGCTGTCAGAATGCCATCGCCGGGCGCTCAAACGACACGAACGGGCCCGCATTTGAGCTTCGCCCTACCCGAACGTCGCGAACATAATGCGTTCAATACACGTTGGACGAACGAGAGGCGCTTCGGCGTTTATTTATTTCATATAGAAACGTTTCGTACTTGAAAATATATTCAACGGAAATAATTCATTTAATTCAACATTAAATATAAACAGATTGAAAATTAAGAGCCCTACACTCAAATATAATCAAGGGATTCGTTTAAATATATGCGTCGACAATTTCGAACGTCTTTTGCAGCTCTCTAAATTAGGGGGGTAATATTTAAGAAACCTGAAACCATCATAAAAGTAACAGTTATTTTTTCTTATTTGACATCAAATACTTATATACTTTCAATTTTATGATACTTAAAAAATCAATGATTCTATATATATTTAAACCTAAAGTAGGTATATCAACTTCCAAATAACAGTGGTACGAAAAGCTTTTACCAAGTGATTAAAAGTGTGTAAACTTTAATTTTTGTATCCTATTTATATAATAATAATTAGTGTCCGACCGAAAGTTCGGTTTCGGTTTCGGCCAAAATTGGCCGAAACTTTTGCCGAAACCGAAACAGTTTCTCGCGGCAACGCTTTGTTATTATTTTTATATTAGAGGTACCTAAAATAGATTGATGATTCTTCTAAATACAAATACAAACCAAAGTATTGATTTAATAAGATATCAAAATACCAATACTTAGTATTTGATGAAACAGTAACAATTAGTGATTTGATTATTGATACCCGAAAAACATTTTGCTATGAGAACTTAATTTGAAAAAATAATAAAAATATTAGTAATATTTTTTTATATTATATTAAATAAATGATTACAACAAAATTAATATACTGTATTTCCATATTTTCATTGTATTTTCATGGCCGTATTTTCATGTCCTAATTAATGCAGAATAATGGTTAAAATGCACCAAATTTCAGTATTTTAAAGAATGTTATACTTGTCCACGTGAGTTTCGGTTTCGGTCGAAACTGAACCCACGGCCGAATATTCGGTTTCGGTTTCGGCCGGGAAACCAGTTTCGGTCGGACTCTAATAATAAACCTATGTAACCAGTTGAGAAACAAAGTGCCCTCCCGCCATCATTAAATAGTTTGTACTTTACATCTGACCGACCGAAGTCCGATGATTCCGCGACTATCATAGGCAACATTCATTTTGTTTTTTGGTTTATTTAAGGTCGCATCAATTACTATGCTCATTAGCAACTGTCGATTCCGAAAACTCTTGAATTAAATCTTGAGCTTTCATTGGGATTCGAACCCAGGACCACTAGCGTATAGGGCAACTATCTAGTCAACTACGCCATTAAGTGACCTTAACATTCATTTTAATATTTCCGAACCTATATGCTGGATTACATGAGATCTCAGAGGTTACAGAGATTAACCATGAGATCTCCCAATTTTCATAGTGATCGGACAATCCGAACGGAACTAATTCTTATGATACTATGATACTTATAAGTTATACCTACCTATTACTATAGTAAAATTATAATTTTTGCAAAAAAAAAAATTGTATTTCTAATTAATAATAGTATAAGTATATAGTTTTATCTAAGTATAATGGAACATATAAGGGATTTATAGACTAAGAAACAAGTTCTGGCCGAACATCGCTAGCGTCAAACTCTTTTTCAATAGATAAAATAGAATCCGTTTATAGTGACTCCGCTATATACAGTTTGTAGTTTTTCTCTTTTTTAAAGATACTTATTAAATACACTACACTGGGAAGCTTTTTTTGTATTTTCTAAAAATATGTTTTGTATGAACTCCACTTAGTACGACATGTATGTTATACTACCATTCGATGTCATTATAAGTGGATTCTACTGTATTTCTATACAATACACAACACTTATATTATTTACAATAAAACCAGTGGCGGCTCGTGAAAATTTGCAATAGAGGCGGGTTGCTATTTTTTGAAAAAAACAATTATCATTTAAATCATTTACATTTACATACATTAAGTAATTACAAAATTTTTAAGTTAGAATTCTATACTTCGATCTTTTTATACATGATTTTATTAATCATTTTGTATTACCTACAATCTTCTGTGTAGTTCTGTATTTGCCATTATATATTTTTTATATTATGGATTATAGATTTTTATATTATACAAGTAAAGAAGTGACAAAATAGATACAAATGAACAATGAAAAATTTAAATTTATTCGTCTGTGTTCGTTTATGGTACGTAGGATATGTGTAGCCATTTACCAATCAATGTCTACAATATTCAAAAAAAAAATGAAGCGCAAGGAACAAAATGGGAATCCTTACTGGAATCTCCTATCTCACGACTTCTCCCCCGTCAGGTGTCAGTCGCAGTTTTCTGAACTTCCACGGGGCACGACTACCTATGCGAGCACTTGCACCGTATTGGCATCCTACCGACTCCAATCTGTTCCCTCTGCAATGGGGAACCCATGAATGCCATGCATCTTGGCAATTGTCCTGCACTTGCAGACGTCAGAGAGAACAACGAAAACAACCAAAACCAACTATTCTTCAACCTCTATTAGACGGCGCGGCACCAAATGACAGAAATGTCAATGATAAGAAGAAGAACTAATCAAAATCGAGGGCTGTTAGTTTTGTAGCCCAAATTCCGTTTTATTTGTTACGTAACCCCCTACTTCAATTTTTTCGTTTCATAGCGTAAACAGTTAATGCTTCAATACAGGCTTAGTGGGCTTCAATTCAGACATCCCGCAAAACCAAAATAGATAAGTAATTACCTACACCATTTACGATGCTTTTTGATATATTGGTTTGATCTAATACTATTTATATTGCATGTTGTCCAATTAACGAAATAGTAGGTAGTTATAATAATAATTTCATAAGTTATAAATAAATAAATAAAATAAAATAGAAACTAAAATATAAAAAAAATAAAATTTAATAAATATTTAAAAAAAAAATATTATCAACTTATACTGGAGAGGCTGCAGCCCTGCAGCCTTTATGGACGAGCCGCCACTGAATAAAACATTTTATATATTTATCAAATAAAAATTACCGTATATCTCGGCGTATAGTACCTACCTACTCACCTGTATGACAAAAAATGCACTTTTGATTTTTGAATGCGTATTATACGCCAGGTATAAAACTCTACCTTAACAAATTATTCTTTATTCAATTAAAAAAATAAACAATAATTCAGTTTTCATCTTAACTTTTTAAATGAATATAAATTTGCAATATATTTCATTAGAACACATATTTCAAATAAGAATTTTAAAAAAGTAATGGGAAAAAAAGCTTATGTATTATACATCCGATATACCTATAACTATAGGTAAATACCTACTTGTCTAAAATGGTACCGCGTAAATATTATATACGCCGGTATATTCAGTATAGGGTATCATTGTAAAGGTAAAAAAACGCAATTATCGCTGTATGCAATACTTATATCTAAGTATACAAACACAGTCTAATTAATATTTTAGATTCAATAAATAATCAATTGTGTAAAGTTTAGAGTTTTTTTATTTTTGATTAGGTAATTAACTAAAGAAAAATACAAAGAATACCCATAGGCATAACCTAATTTTGTCATATCACTAGCAATATTTGATATTTCCAAACTTAAAGTGACTCGACTAAGAGCATAATTTAAGTTTACTTTTATATTTCATAGCCATTCAGCACCTGTTACCTACTGAAAACAAATCCTCGACAATTTTTTTATGATACGATATTTCCATCAAGCCTACGGGTGATACCATTAGTATCCATCCAGGGTATCATCTACGCTAGTTGCGTATGAATAATTAGTATGTCATATTTTAGGAAATGCACCATATTATTCATATAAACAAAAATAAGAATAGCGCATAGTTAATTTTAAATAGTATAAAATATAGTCGATAATATAGTCGTAATATAGTGTGCGTAATTATTTGAAGAAAATGTATCGTGATAGTAAGGACGATGTGTTTTAGGTTGTCATTTTATTAACTGTGATAATCAACGCACTTAATCTTTTCCTAACTTAATAAATCACGGAGTCACAGTTGTCTCAACGAGTTTTTCCATAAAATTTTTCTTTTTTTAAGACTATCAAAAACGGGGCTTGTGAAGCTATCTTTAGTGGGTTTTAACAAATACTAAGATATTTTTCAACTTCAAGACGTTTTTTGGATTTTATTTCAGCCGCGAAGGATTTCAAGAATCAGGTTTATTGTTGACTAAGTAAATAAAGACATCAATTTTAAGGACCAAAATAATGCCTATAAAAATAATTTAAATTCAAATATGACCTAAAAAATCTTAAATTTTCCAACTTTTTTCATTTTCGTTTTTGTTTTCACTCATATCTACGACCAAATAAGAATAATAAGATGGAGTTTTAATTTAATAAGCAAAATTTTATTTAAAAAATCTTGATTTCTTATTTTTTTACAGATTGTTGTACACTTGATAAATTACATTTATGGTATAAAATTTAGCACGTTTTTCTATCTAAATAAAAGAGAAAACTCCCATTATAGTTATTAAAATATGAAGTTATTTTCCTACTTTTTTCAATTTATAATTTTTACATTATAAATAAGCATGCAGTTTTCATAAAAAAAAAAACTAAGTAAGGTTTAGACAAAAATAAAAATTCTTTCAGATTACTTACAAAAGATATATTTTACTCTTCTACATGTTTCGCTATCGCTTGATTCAAAACAACTCACAAAAAGCGTAATCTTGAACTATTTTATTTACATTTAGTGTTACATAAAAAAGTTACAGCAATTATCTTTGTTCAAATGGTCCAAACTAAGTTCCAAATAATAAATTCCACTTAATTCCTGTAAAAAAAATCCAACCTTCCTGAATGTCTCTACACATTTAAAAGTTCCAACCCCGAATATGTAAATGAGTGAATGATAATGAGCTGCTTCATAATGCACTTTCAAAGCTTTCATTTCATCAATATTTTGTTGCGTCTAACAGATACCACATTAACATTGAATGCTCATGATTACTTTTTTTTTATAAAAAAAAAAATTATGAACTCAAAGTTTGTAATACAAAAATGATCCGACTTCCGAATATTATACAATAAACATTTATTTGTTTTGAATTTTTTTTGAATAATTAAAAAACATCCTAAGAGCTTTATGTTTATTTAATTATCCTTTATTAAAATTGTTTTTTTAATCAATAGTCACTTATAAAACTCCTTCAATAATAAGTATTATTTTATTACATTGTGCTATTTATTTTTTAGGTTAAAGTATTATTTTTTATTTTTCTTTCTAAAATTTAATCGTTGCGTCAAGTTAATATTTTTTTTTCATCTATATTTTATTTCCCATAAGGTAAGGCCATAAAAGTCTCATTTCTATTTAGTATAATACTACAATGCATTCGTTGTCCTTTGAGAAAGTCTCATTGTTCTTTGTTCTTTCAAAAATCTTTTAAGTCGTGTGATTTAAGTTAACCCATATATATATACATACTGCCTGCCTGTTATTCTTAAGTAATATTTCAAACCTAAGCCAACATTAAAAAGTCATCATTCAGAGAAGAATATTTGGAGATTTTAAAACAGATTATTAGATGAGAAGTACTTGTGTAGAGTATAACATTCGAGTCCTGCTGGACCTGTATGCCCACTTAAATGTGTTCTCATGAAGCTTGAATGAAGGCCACGAATGTCACGATAGTCGATCATCACTTGAAACGTATACATGTGCGGTACCTTAAAAGGGGAAGTTTTTTCTCTTTTTTTTCTATGAACTCTTCTCATCTACCATTCGTCATGGATATATTTATTTTATACATAAAATAGGGGTTAAAACGTTGAAAAAAATAAATTGCATCGTGTTTAAAGGTTAATTAATTTTTATTTGTCTATGGTTAGAGATAGGGGAATGGATTTTTTTTTCAAAAACATGAGAGTTTAATCATTAAAGTTATATTTTTCTCCCTTTTCGACAGCAAATTGGAATACATCAATAATAGCTTTGTTCTCACAGTTCCTCTGTTTTACAGTTCAAATTCATGAATTTGAACTGCTTTCTGAATGCCATTTCAAAAGTACTGTCCGTAAATCAAAATATTGATATTGCGAGTGATTAAGCACAAGAATTGTAAGCTCCTTATGTAGCTGAATGAAAACGAGGAAACTAACAACGAACCCGAGCAAATTGTGATGCAAATATCTTCACTCCTAGACAGCCAACATCACCTAGAGAGGACAATATAGTACGCTAAGAGTAGAACAAAAGACGGTACCATGGAAGCCCAAATCTGAGGCCATATTCCATAAGGAATATACTTGAATACTAAATTGAATTGACCAACACACATCACTAAGAAAATTGCAACACGTCAAGCTAACCAATTTTTATCTAATAATGAACAGAAAATTGTCACTTACACTCAACTACGCAATATTACCGTACAAAAGTTTGATAAGACCTGTTTTGCTATATGCTACTTCAATATGGGTAGTGGCAATATCATTAAGACTAAAATATAAAATCTTATTAAAAATATGGAAACATATCTAGGTTCCTCTTTAAACTAGGCTGGTTTCCTGACTTAAGAAAGCTAAAAAGAAAATATCCCAAAGATCTGACGGAGTGGCATAATACTCCTATGAAGATAGTCTTACGTGGATCATGTCAAAACGTTATAATTTAAACATCATTAAGGATTAAAAATTGCCAAACAGATGAAAGATTCATTAAGGAAAACAAAATAAAAAGTTTTTTTTTTAATAAATTTATTTTTGCCTTCTATACATTAAAAAAATACATTATGCAATGTGCTCAAGAAATAAAGAATAAAAATAAAATCTGCTTCTTTGGTGGAGATCAGCCCCCTGTCACTTAGATACGAGAAATGCTAAAAAAACGTGACCGATTTCTACAGAAATCTGTGTTGTTATAAGAGTCATACGTCTCAAACAGCCCCCTACCACTTAAACTTATCAGAGTTATTATAATTATTATATAAAAATACTTATCATAATTATTCTCATAATCACAATAATAATGAAAACATTTAAAAAAGTTTCATTTTAATAACTTGCCTGACGTTTAAAAAAAATTATTTCTAATCTCCGACTTTCATAAATTCTACGGTCTTTGTCAGTCTTTGTGGTCTTCTTCGTTCAACTCGTTGGCAACTAAATGGCAACTAGTGACTGCAAATCGAGTAAAAATGGTCACATTTTTGTAACATGGAGTTGTAGGGGGCTGGTGGAGATTTACCCTCCACCCAGGAGCAGTCTGGCTTGGGAAACTTGTGGGGAGAATCCAACCATTGTTGGAACTCCCTAGACGTCATTTAATAAGTTTCGCGGCCATCGGCGTTGTAGGCGACGTGGAGGATTGTTTGGATGCGATGTAGAGGAAAGGATTTGAGCATAGGGATTAGGGTGGGTGTGTAGGTTGTTGTGGAATTTTTGGAAACGATCTTGAATTAGGTTATTGACGAATGGAATTTTAAGATCGTTGTGAAGGACAGAATTTTTAACATAGTAGGGAGCATTTAGGATACAGCGAAGGATTTTTGATTGGAAGGATTGGATGCGTTGGATATTTGAAGGCTTTGCAGAACCCCATAGCTCTACTCCATAGGTCCAGATGGGTTGGATTAATGTTTTATAAATAGTCAGTTTTGTTTTAATGTTAATTGTTGATTTGGGTCGTAGCAGTCTATGTAAAAATCCGTATCGTCTGTTTAGTTCCTGTCTTTTTGTTTTGATGTGTGTAGTTCATGTCAGACGTTTTTCTAGATGGAACATATTAATAAGCTACAAACTAAGGAAAGCAGGTCAAGACAATCAAGCTCACACAAATATGATCTCGAGTATTTTCGGGTATAAAATGGAAGTACACGAATACTTAATAAAACATTCTGAATTTTATTTTGACAAAAACTAAACGAATATATTCCTTATTTAGGTGGTTTTTTTTTCACACCAACTACGGTTATTAGCGACCGTCGAATCCGAAATCCTATAAAAAATCCTGGCCTTCCATTAGATAAGTGGTCCTTATTTACATGTTCAAATAATTGTTTTCGGAACCTTATTCTAGCTTCAACTAATTTATCAAAACTAATTCTGACCTCTTCGTGTTCAATGAGGGTATAGACTTTTGGACCAGATAGAACTGCACAAACTATAAGTAGGTACCTACATAAATATGTAAATAGTTGTTAAAATGTGTTTAGTGTTTTGGAGTTGTGGAATTAGCGTACTTAATAATATAAAGCCCACTTAGATCTATTTGGTTGTAGTTCTATTTAAATAATAATATTACTATAATAAATAATTATAATTATAAGTAATAATAAACTTACCTACAAATAAATACCTATGTATTACAATAATAAAGTGACTGAAAATAAATAAAGTAATTAAAATATTTGAATTTTTTGTGTTTTGTAAAAATTTTGTAAATAAGTGCGTCTTATCCTCCAAACCATACTTTTTTCTAAAAATCTATATAGATAAATTTTGGGGTGTGTCTTATCGTCCGGCAAATACGGTAATTGATTAGGTATAATATGTTACTATGAATTGTAGGGTAAGGATGCTCAAGTCGTATATCAGTAATATTTAGGGCATTTAGTAGTGTAATTCTTAAGTATTTAGTCACACGAGTCAACAAAAACAAGCGGGTGTCCAGCCGGCTTCGCACGATGAAAATAATTGACAAGTAAGTTTTATCTACCGTTTTCATTAAAATATATCTCTCACTCGTAAGCTTTTCCAAAGAGGAATACAAAAGTTGAGTTATTTTTCTTGTTACTGTCTATTTCTATAGCTTTCTTGCAATTTTTAAGGTACACTCAAACGATAGAAATGTTGAGATTAGTTAAGGATTTTGGTTTGAACTTTTGAATACCTCGTTGTTTAAGTCATATCTGTGGCAAATTCATTAGTCGTACTGATACTAATTAGACATTAAGGAAAAATATTGAAAAATAAATAAAACTATTTAAAAAAGAAATACATAAAAAAAGTGTACTAAGAATAAAAAAACAAAAAAAAAACATTTTAATTACAATAAATATTACAGCAATATTTTCTTATGGGGTACCATTTAGGCAACCTTACCTACTACCCTAATACTCATTTCAAACATTTCAAAACTATGTTTGACAAATATTGATTTATAACATTTTAATTTAAAAAAGTCTATGCTCTAAATAACTTGCCTTGTACTAAATCAAAGATGTATGCATGAAGATAGTGCAAAAGGAAATTTAACATTTTGTTCAATTTATACAAAGTTCTACGAAGCTGCATACGAAACTGCAGATTTCTTAACCAATTTCATTGATTCAGATTTTCTCTATATGCAAAAGGAAGTCGCACTCAACACATAATACAATTTAAAGTTTATTTGATCAGATGCGATTTACATGTATTATTTTCATATACACAGTAATATATTACACCAGTTTATGTAATGCATACTAAAATTTTCCAACATAAATAAAATATCAAGTTTATTTCCGTATGTAAACGTCGAGAAAACAGCAATTCCATAGAAATCTTGAAACATACTTATCATAGATATAGTGTACAAACTTTTTATCTTTAACTAAACGACATAATATGTTTAACTCCTGATATATTATATTATAATAATACATTTTAGTTAGATTTTTTTTAATAATGAAATCATAATGTTTTATTATGACATCGAATGAAACTGATTTGTGAATGCGATTTGTCGCAGAAAACAATGCATAGTGTCATTCTGGGAGCAAAATAAAGAGCAATGAATAAAGGGTTATCGTTATCAAAAGTCTTGAAGCTATCCAAGCTGCTGCATGTTTTACACAATAAAATTGTGTATTGTAAAATGTCTTCGTAAATAGAACGTGAATCCGACTGTAGACCAAGTTGTAAGCTGCATGCAGGCTCTATGTTATGCAAAAGAAGTGCGACGAAAGTGCACTTACGTAATGTGACAGCTGGAGCGTACAGGGCGGGACTAGGTACGACGTGATACCATTAAGGGATGTTCCCCAAGCTCCCAACACAACCAACGAACCAACCTCCGTACTTATTTTCCAACTACTCTTCTTGTCGTATTTTCCATGTGGAAATCGATATACAAAATTATATACTGAAGACTCTCATAAGTATATGTAACACATAGTCATATGTGAATTAACAAACGAGAATTACTTACACCTTTTCGAAAAACCCTTAACGTTTCCGCAAAAAAAAATTTAAAATTAGTTTATGCATTTTTTGCAAAAAAATCCATTAAATTGAAATTAAATGTCGTTGAAATGAAAATCGTAAAAGTTTGAATTTAAAACGTAGGTAAGAAATATCTATATAGTGAAACGTTCAAAAATGTTTTAGAAGCACTTCTTGTTTGTACTCGTATTTACATTTGGACAAATGCGGAAATTAACAACAAGATAAAATAAGGAGCGATGCGCTTTTCGTAAATTGAAACGAGGGAAAACGTGTAATGGAAATCACGAAAATTGTTTAACGATATTGTCGTAAATAGCCATCTATCACTGTCAAATACGAAGAAATATACTTACATTCATTGAAAAAAACATACTTAAATTTATAGTTTTAGCTTCTTCAAAAGATTTATTATTAAAATATACTAATTAACTTAGTTTTATCTCATTCAAAATTTCATCTAAAAGTGAAACTTTTACCTTATTAACGTTGATTGGCTGAAGTAATACCTATAATTAATACTAGAAGTTAAAAAAACAATATACGCGAAAAATTAATATACCTAAGTATGTACTTCTTTTGCCTACAGATCCAAAGTAATAAAAACTTTGAATTGTTTTAATTCAGTTTTCTTAGATTCTTTGATCATAGAGTCAATATAGTGGCTCGGTCTTTCCAAAGTCTGAAACACCTGTGTGCATTTTTACTTTCTTTTACTATTATATAGTAAAGGAATTATTGTAATCGGGTCGAATTTTTGATGTCGAGCTTTCATCGGAAATACATGTTGTAAGTCCCCCGAGTCCAAAAAAGTGGTTTTTAGAAATATTTCTGTGTGTGTCTGTGTGTGTTCTGTTTATATAGTTATAAAGTGCTTATAGTTATTTTAACCAACAACGAGTTTCGCAGAAGAAAATACTGTGACTCCTTGCAGCAGATATTTCAACTTACTCCTGTTTTAAATTTTAATACCGGCAATATGGGTAGTTGAAAAAAGTAATTCTTAGTTTCTTTTACTACCATATAATAATGAATTATTTTAATCGGGTCGAATTTTGGATTTCGAGTTTTCATCGAAAATTCATGTTTTGAGGTACCCTGAGTCCGAGGAAATGGTTTTTAGAAAAAGGTCTGTGTGTGACAGCGATATCGCATTAAAACTATCCAAATTTTACCAAACTAAGAATATTGCTTTCATATTTTCATCTAATTGTGTCCCAAAGCTTTTACTTGAAATCGGTTGACAGGAAGCACTACTTTGTTCTATGGGTTTTACTTCTTCTATAATCTATCTACAAAAACAATTAAAAGGAAATATGAAAATAAGAAAGTGGAATAATAACATTTTGTTTATTAAGTAGTTTTAAACATAATACATGATATTATGGATTTCTAGTGTTTTCAATCCCCGACAAAATATCTGCTAATGGATAGTACCTTTATGGTAATTGTATGTTTGAATGAATGTTTTATTTTAGTCTATGCAGTTTTTGACCAAAAATGGTTAATATTATACAGTACTCATATTAACCAAAACTACTTAATTACTTCTCATATAGTTTACTAAAAACAAATATGTAGTTAAACTTTTCGTCTTTTTTGATTAAACCTCTTTTATTGTTTTTTTTTTTTAAGTCGCATCAACTACTATGGTCATTAGCGACCTTCTAATCCGAAAACTCATGAAAAACATCTTAGGCTTTCATTGGGATTCGAACCCAGGACCACTGGCGTATAAAGCAACTATCTAGTCTACTACGCCACTAAGTGACCTAAAACCTCTTTTTAAAAAATAAAAAGACTGAATAAAATGTTACATTAAAGTTTTATTCGTAGATCTACGTAGACTCTGGTATCTGTAGTAGATATTATATAGTAGATAAGTATCTACAATATCTATATTTACACAATACGTAGTGTTATATAAATATAAACGGTATATAAATGCATGGGAACATGTGTACATATAAAAATCAAGCTGAAATTCAATATAGAAATAAAATCTAGTTTCCGAATCAATTCAAATAAGATTTATTTACTTTTTCAATTTCCAAATACGTTTCATTTCCTATTATTACAATATTATTATATTTTATTGGCAAATTTTATTATATAGTTGTACGTATCTTTGAGAATCGATAGTGCTATTTTCAAAATCAGGTATTTTTGTCTTTTATGTACCATTTAAGTAAATAATACGCTTATTATATATAACATGAAAGCACCTTTCTTGCGTGTATTTCAAGATGAAATTGCATTAAAATTTGTAACCGTAAAAACTAAATCCTTTAAATATTGGTTTTGTGGTAGTACACAGCTATACCTTATCTAAGCCAAGCCCGACGATCTATGAAGTGGTCATTGGCGATACTTATAAATAATTAAATATCTGCTGCGAGGCGTCACAGTACTTTCTATTACTTTCATTTATGAAACTCGCTGTTGGTTAAAAGAAATATAAGCACTTTATAACTTTCCATAAAAACAGAATTATATGCATACAACCTATATACGTATACATCTATACTAATATATAAAATTGAAGAGTTTGTTTGTTTGTTTGTTTGGTTAAACGCGGTAATCTCAGGAACTACTGGTTCGAATTGAAAAATTCTTTTTGTGTTGGATAGCCTAATTATCGACGAAGGCTATAGGATATACGACATCACGCTACGACCAATAGCAGCAGAGCATCAATGGAAAATTTTGCAAAAACCAGGAAACATTTTTTTCTTTTGAGAGCGTTTGTTGCCTGTCCTGCGTAAATGGTTAAAGTTACGCAAAAATCATATGAAGCAAAATTGTTCCTCTTAAAAAGTTCTAAAAAAAAGTCCGCAACGACATATGTTTATCTTTTAAGGTTGGCCCGATATAACCTTTTTAATGGTTATTAAAGTTGTTTCAAAAATAATTCATTATTTGCAAAATTGTTTTTAGAAACATATTATTAATTCTTATCTAAATAAATACGGTTTTTAATGAAATTTGGTATGATGATAAATGACAATCTGAGTCATTAAAAAGAATACTTTTTATTACGAGAAAATACCTCATTTACTCGGGAAATTGAAAAACAGGTTGGAACAAAAATTATGCATAAACTATACATTTTTAGTTGAAATTGAATATTGGTGATATTTAAGTATGATGATAGCTAATTATGCGAATCATTATCTACAATACGTTTTATTTCGGAAAAATTTCTCATTTCAACGGGAAAATAGAAAAACTGGTTTAAAGAAAAATCATGCTGAAACTAAACGTTGTTAGCTGATTATAATGTATTAATAGTAATAACTCATAACGTCCTCAAGTCAAAAAATAATTTTCTTATCCTACAGTCTTATTTTTATCCAGGAAAAATGTGCGGTTCCCGTAAGATAGATATGTTTTTATTTTTCACAGAGCAAAAGATTACCATAATTTCTTACAATGTGGTGGTTAATTGAGAGTCAGAGAATAAATATAGGCTACCTTTTATGTCAGAATATAGCACGGTTCCCGTAGGATAGGATGAGAATTGTATCCTTCAGGAACTGAGTATTTAAAAGAAGTTTCGTGAAAGTTCATGGATAAGCGTTTAAACGAATTTTCCTCAAGAAGAATTGGTCTACCTTTTATCCTGGAAAAATGTACGGGCCCGTGGGTTATATACGTTTTTATTTTTTATAGAGCAAAAAATCGACATAATTGTACTCTTCCCGTGGGATAACAAGACAATTGTATCTTACAGGAACCGTGTATTTAATAGAAGTTTCGTTAAAGTACGTGAAATATAGTTCTAGCGCATTATCCTCAAGAAGGCCTGATCTCTTTTTTATCCAGGAAAAATGTACTACTCCCATGGGACAGATATGTTTTGTTTGTCATAGAGCAAAAAATTGACATGATTGTTTGCAATAGGGTAGTTGAAAGATCAAAGAATAATATAGATTATTAATTTGTATGATAGAATAATGCACGGTTCTCAAAAGATAGCATAACAATTGTACTTATCTTGTAGGAATCGTGTTTTTAAAAAAGCTTTCTCTAGAGTTCGTGAAATAGCGTTTTAACACAATCACTCCAAAAAAGTTGAAATAAAAATGACAATTTTTACTTTAAAATATGATTTTTAATTTAACATCCGATAACATCGATTAATTAATAATGAAAATTTTTGAAACATTGAAACTTCTTTCATTGTTAATTTTTGAATGTCTATAATGTGTAGAAATAAACGTGTTAAATTATATTCAAACAGTCAACAATTACTTCACCCATTCAACTTTTTGAACTATTGAAAAGTTTGAACTTGGCGAAAAACTCAGTTAAATATATAATACATTCAACATTTTCGAATTGTATTGCTACTTAAAGAACACAAGAAAAGGTATTTTATAATATGCATAAAAACGTATAGAACCTATAAGATAGCTCTTCTAGATAGCTATATGGAATATCATCCTGGAAAAGTAGTTTATCGGATTTTCATGAACTTTCTATGAATCAAAGATCTAGAAATATCTATCTCTCTTTTTTGTTGATGGGATGAAAGTTTCTATTATTCAATCAGTATAATTTAGATACGCTCAGCGAAGCGGGCGGGGACCAGCTAGTATTATATGAATTCCCAACCTTCACCCCAGAACCGTTCTATTTTGAATTTTCCTAGGAAAAAGTTTCAAATTAAAGTTGTAGGCATCAATGAGTCTAAGAACTATAGAAAAAAAATTGAAAAAGCTCAAAAACTCCTAGAATAAAGTGGAGCTTCCGGTTAACCCATTTTAACCAAAAGCTTCGCGGCACAACTTGATATAATATAAAGACAAAATTCCAAGTTTGATGTAATTCAGGTAAAGCTTTCGATACGACATGGCTGTCACACACAACACACAAAACATGTATTTCCGGTGAAAGCTTCAATTCGAAAATTCGACCTGATTACAATACTTCCTTTACTATATAGTAGTAAAAGAAATTAAAAATGAGCAGAATGCTTTAATGCATCTAAAAAAGTACGAAAAGAATAATTTTAAATTGTAAAATGTGAATGTAGACCGTATTACGATTACCTACATAATATTATAGTTGAAGTAGAAATAAATAGTAGAATGTGTTAACTGCATTCATAATTACTAATACTAATGAAACAGATAATGAATACAATTCTAAGACTAACATTGAACTATAAAAAACACTGTTTGGAATACGGTTATATCCAAAGAGCAAACTAAGAAAACTTTCAAGAACGTAAAATTCAAACAGAAAATGATTAAAAGTTTTTCATATAAAGATATATAATGGTTCGTTTAAGGTGGATACACACTTCGATGGCCAACGGGCTCGTTGAAGAGCATTTGTTTGTAGGCAAAAGTATAGGAACAGTTTTAGTTGTAAGTAGTGTAGTCTTTTCTGAGAGCTTTAGATGACATTATTCATTCCGTTGTCCGTGCGCATTCTCTTTCGATTATTTGCATCAGTGAGTGTCCGCACTGAAAGAAAAGTGCACTCTCTCGCAATCACCTGAGGCA
Organism: Sisyra nigra; assembly: GCA_958496155.1. Classification (NCBI taxonomy): domain Eukaryota; kingdom Metazoa; phylum Arthropoda; class Insecta; order Neuroptera; family Sisyridae; genus Sisyra; species Sisyra nigra. The sequence goes on from OY292314.1 coordinate 26,122,572, forward strand.
AACAACGGCTTACATCGTTTTCTCATGTAAACTGCTATCTAATGTGAATTCAGATTGTGTCTCACTTGAAGGGAACCACTTTAATGAAAAATGAAGATATAGGTATTCCAAAAGCTATAAAATTTCTTTGTTATAAGTGGGTTGATTGCTTTGTCACGAAGATTATCGTTTTTATGATAATAAAATTGGATAATAGCATTAAAGCTCATAATAACAATTAAAAAATTATTTGAAATATTGCTATTAGTACGATTAACAATTTACGATATTCTCCCTTACTTATATTTAAATAAAATATGCTCTAATTTACTTCACGTGCAATTTACTAATCATGTTAAAAATAAGATCAATACCTTTAGTTAACAATCAAACCGACTTAAAATTTCATAAAAAGAAACTACATGCTTTTTGGTACCATCATTGACAACTTTATATTAATTTGAAACTTCCTGAGAAGCACTTGATGAAGTTTTTTCAGATGAGTTGATGACTGATGTAATAAATTCTGTCATATTTGTGCTTGGTGTAGTTTGAAAAAATAAATTATCACAATATGGCCCCCTATCCTCTCTTCTGTGTCCTACGATCCTATCTAAGTGACAGAAAACTCTTTGTGAGCTATAATGAAGAACGATCGGAACTATATGAAGTGGGCTCTGGAGTACCACAGGGTAGCATATTGGGTCCGGTGCTGTACCTTATCTATACAGCAGATATGCCTATCCCGGAAGACATCATTTTAGCCACATATGCAGATGACACCGTCATTATAGCAACAGATCGATGCTCTCGGATTGCTTCAGAAAAACTGCAAAACGCCCTCGATCAGATGGCTCCTTGGCTTAATAAGTGGCGTATAAAGGTGAATGAAGCCAAATCTGTCCATGTGGCATTTACAACTCGGCGAGATACTTGCCCCCCAGTGGTCCTCAATAACCAACAAATCCCACAAGAAACAACGGTCAAGTATCTCGGGATGCACATGGACAGGAGACTCACATGGCGAAAGCACATAATGGTCAAGAGAGACCAGTTAAAAATTAAAAGCAGGCAGTTGCAGTGGCTCATTGGCCGTAGATCGCAACTGTCCCTGGACGCAAAGCTCATGATATATAAAGCTGTCTTAAAGCCTATATGGACTTATGGTATCCAACTGTGGGGAGCGGCCAGCAGCTCCAGCCTGGAAATCATCCAACGTTTCCAGTCTAAGACTCTAAGATTCATCACGAATGCCCCATGGTTTGTCACTAACCATGACATTCATAAGGACTTGAAGATGGCCACAGTGAGGGATGAGATCGTTAGGTTTAGCGAAAAATATCAAAAAAGATTGAATGACCAAACCAATCACCTGGCGATCAACCTGCTCGATAATACCGGCGACACAATTAGACTTAGACGCATCAGCTTCCTTGATCTGCCATACCGGAAATGAGCACATATTAAACAGCCGAGGTTACTCCCAAAAGTAACTAATACCTAAGTCTTTACATTCATCTAATTTGCTTATTGTCCAGGGACAGATTGCAAATACATAATGCAAAAAAAAAAAAAAAAATAATATGGCCAGCTAGACATTTAAAATTTATTTTAGGAATAGAGTAACAAATTGTTGCTATTTTTGGTATGAGTATTATTTGAGCTAGATGGTACAGAGTATAGGTAGTTTTAACTCAAGAAAATTTCTGATTCCTGTGGGTAACTCAATAGCTTAGCGTGTAGAGGGCAAAGGGGACCTTGCTGCCCCGGGCAGTACAAATATAGGGGCGACAAAAAGGGATTTAGCTTACTAATTTTGTTTACAAAATAAGGTGATGGCAACTATTAGTTAAAAATAAGATGCTCAAAACGTGTGTAAAGAAGTAAAGAACTTAGTTTATCTTTTGAGTCCCCAATAAAAATAAGAAGGAATACCAAATTAAGTAACGGGACACAGACAGGCAGTTTACAGACGCCGACCAACTACTTAGATGATTTTTTTTCATTATAAGATAGAGCAGGTAACTCTTAAAATTCGAGAAGGGTTTCAACAACAATTTAGTAATATAATAGATTTCAGAATCTTAGCGAATATTCGCTAATGACCCGTTGAGTACAAAACGTCCAAATACATAATAATTCTATAACAGTTACATTCTAACATTTTTTTTCGTTACGTAACTCTTACAGAACTGTACTTAAGGTTCATTTACATTTTGATTAGTGACAGTTCGAATAATTAGCGATTAGTAATTTTTGTGAGTGATTAGTTCAAGTGTGTAGTGAGAGTAGTGTTCACTGTATTGTTAACTGCTATTGTTAGTAGTTTAGTAATTTATTTATAATTGTTAGGCGTGTTTCCTAGGAAGTAAACTGCAAGTGAAAGACGTGCGGGGCGTAGCTACTCGCAGAAAATTAGAATACGCTTCTATTTATTGATTATTAATATAAATTAAGAACTGTTTTTGATCTAAAAAACGTTTATAAAATTTTAAATTTTTTTCTTTTCTTATATAATAGTTGGTTGAACCGTTATAAATAAGGTTGAACAACGAATCACCATTTAAAAAATATAATATTTTAACATAAAAATATTACATTATGCATTCTTTTTCAATTATTTTGAAATTATCATTTACAATGTAAAACGTATAAAACGCTAGTAAAAAAGCAAACATCTAGTGCATGTATAATTTGAATATTTTTAAATGTAAAACGGAATTCAGTTCATTATGTATGGTTGTTGTTAGACTTGTGTGATTACATTCAAGTTTTCAACAATTTTTCATTGAAAAAAAAGGTACAACTAAATTCATCCAGAAGATAACTAATGTGTACGTTTTTGCATTTGAAACGGTCATGTGTCCCATTCTTTTATTTGTGTAAAGCGGGCACTGAAATTAGATTTGCAAATTTAATTTGCAGATCAACATCTTTGCATTTTTAATCTCGTTGGAAAACACGGCCCTAAAGAAGGCCAGGGATCAGTTGGCCATCTAGCAGCCCCTTTAATAACGCTGTCAATTTACGCCAACCATGCGTCATTTGTGTATTATTATTTTACTAGACTGATTTTAATAATAAAGGTCGGTATGTAATTAAGCTCAACAACAGCCTATTCTAAAAAATAAATAAAAAATATTGTTCTTAATATGTACATTACAAATAGTTTTTACATACTTTTACTTAACTTGCAATATTTGTTTGTGGAGATCAAATCTTTGAAAATGAATACGAACCACTTCTTAAGTATTCTATTTAGCTGAAATTTTGCATGTTGGTTCAGTTTCAAGGATATTTCATTCTTTCAATAAGTGTGGAATAACTTAACAGATATGAATTGAAAAATGTTAATTATTACGTAAAAAAAATATCGCGCTGATTTAAATTTTGTTATTGAAATACTTCACAAGTCATAGTATGTTTACGTCTAGTTCGTCTTATTATTACGAGCTTTTGAAATATATTCAACGAAAACTAAAAAAATAAAAATAAACTCAAGTAAAAAGACATTTTTAAAACAAGCTTTTATTTAAATGCTCTAAAAAGAAAAAAAGCTTTGAATTAAATCAAACCCACCAATTTATTCCTTTTTACATTTTATCTATATACAATACGTAAACGAATGTATGTCTGTCTGTCTGTCCTTTATGCATTCCTAAACTGTTCAACCGATTTCGATGAAACTTGAACTAATTGTTGTCCGGACCTCAGGGAAGTTTGTACGAACAAAAATTTTTGGTATGCCATCGACCAACTTATAGTTGGGTTATAGTTTAAAGTATGTCAAACGTAAATTACGCGTAATAAGCCACTGAAAGATGACTGAACTGCAAATAGTGAGTTTTCTAGATAGGTAAAAATACGAAGATATTTGCCTTGGAAATTAGCTTTTTACTGTAGATACGTGTGAAACTATTTATAATAAATTAAGAACAGCAAATTTTTGGAACTGTTCATGGAAGCTTTTAAACATGGCTCAGCTAAGTATTAATGGTATATCGTTGTGAGAAATTATTGAAACGATTGTATTCTGTTCTGAAATGAATATTGTACATTGTAACTTAGAAAGCTCTAGGTGTATCCGAACATCAAGTGATAAAGTAAGAAGTAGACGAAAATGGAAATATACATACATAAAAGATACAAAGACATAAAATGAAATGGCAGTTGAAAGACAGTACTTTCTTTTGGTACAAATAAATTAAATGTTGAAGATAGGTCACGTAGTAGTGGAGAAATTGGTTTTGTGTTGGAGTTTTTTGCATTCATACATATTATAAAAAAGCGGAAACTTTAAAATTATGAGCAATGTAATCGATTAGCTATTTTTTCCAACGGATAATAATTGAAATGTTTCATAAAACGAAACATATTTAAATTGGCAGTGACGAATTTTGTAAAAATTAATTTTACCTCGTCATAATATTATTTCTATTGAGTGTTATTAGTAAATATATAGCAAGTCCACCAAATAAATTTAAAATTATAGTTTATCATTGTTAATGCATACATAAAATTGAAACAGTACCTACCTACATTGGGAATAAAATATTATGCTTTTCGTGACCCACATGCGTCTAAGTTGGATAACGCTAGTTTTTGTCGTTGTCACCAGACGTTAACATTTCAGTTTTTGTTCTAGAGTAATAACTTTTATTACCGAATGACGGTTTTACAGTAGGTATATAGATGTAGGTACCGATAAATGTTTTGAAGAATAAATTAAATTCTAAATATTTTCCTTTCAAAACCTTTTTTTAAAAACAAGCAAAGTTAAACTTACTTAACTTACTTATTAAGTTAGTTAAAATATTAGTAATTAGTAAAATAAGGGATACAAATTATAGTTTGAGATACAAAACGACTGATTAAATAACTTAATTTTTATACAATTATTTAAAAATTCCACAATCATCATTGAATTTAACAAATCAAGCGCACATGTAAATCATACTATGTACTAATCAATGCTACTACTACACCCATTCAAAAACAATTCACTCGCTTTATGTATTAATATAAATGGGTAAACTTTTTGAAAGCAAGTCAGCAATAAAATCTCATAATAATTTCTCATAAAATCGAATATCTCATTATTGGCTTTTGTATTACTTAGGTATAGAATATTTTGCAAGCAAAATCAAAAGTATACGAAGTATCAAACTCTTTAGCAAGTTAATATGAAAAATAAATTATATTTCTCACCATTTCATGTATGGCAAAAGCGATATTCTCGTAAAATATATATAAAAGTGCATCATAAATCCGTTTATAGTTTATTCGATATTGAAAACGCCACCTGAATTTCAAATATTATTAACCAAAGCTAAATCCCCATACAATTCCTACATGACAGTACTTAGGTACTATTGAAAATATGTAAATGAAATTGAGAAAGTTTAACTATATTCTTAACTATTTTTTCGTCATTTTATGGCATTTTTACATCTTGCATATCTATAATAATATTTTAATATGATTTTAATTTTAAATGTGAATTTTCGTTATTGATAATAATCGAACTCTTTCAAATGTTCCAGTCTTTTTCGTCTTTTCGATTGTTGTATCTGTCTTTGTTTGTTGCAATATTCGTATTAATTTTTATCTAATCTATATCAGGCTAAAGTGATGAAATGACAGACACGCTGGATGATAAACCATTGAAGATAGTTAATTTTGAAAGTGTTATTCCTGAGTGGACTGTAATATCTACTATGGAAGGATTTTTTGAAATTTCGCCCCTAAGTAGGTAGTTCAAAGAGGGGATTGAAATGTTTTTCATTTCTTACGTCTTTTTTTTCTGAAATTTTATTCTTGCAATTATCAACCTTCATGTAAATGCAAAGAAACTTTTTTAGTTTCTCAATTCGTTTATTTAAGGGCTTAAAACAATTTTTTTCATTTCAGGAAAATCCCCAAAGAAATATTCTTGGTTTCCTCTTCAGAAGCTTGTGTATATTTTTTTTTTTTTTGAGAAGCTTCTATTTACTTTTTTGTTAAATTTTACGTACCTAAAAGAAGTTGCAGGTAGCTGCTAGTAATACTATATCTCATACAGCAGTGTTTCCCAAAGTATGGTGCGCGTACCTCCAGGGGTACGGAAAGTGTTTGATGGGGGTACGCATTACACCGGAGTTTGGTGAGGATATGTGTTGCACTGTGCTTATTGATGAAAATGATTATCATTATGACATATTCATTTTTTTATAAGACGCAGCGTTTACGAAAATTAAAGAAAGGGCACACATATTGTGTCAAAAATCTGGGAAACGCTGTCATAGAGCATAGGTATGATAATTTACCATACAGCATACATAGTTTATCAATGGTATTTTTATTTAAAAAACGATTTTCTTTTTACAAAAAATGACTTACTATATTAATATATTATTATATTGTCACATTATAAGATCTTAAATATAGAGAAATGTCACCATTTTGAGAATCTGGGGGTATCACCTGCCCAATCAACCAGCCAATGAGGAAGCGGCGTGGTTGTTTGATGAGGGTAGCCGGGCGGAGCATTCTTGAGCATCTTTTCTCAAGAAGACGGGTCTTTGAGACCACCTGCTGCGAGGGTTTGACCAAAAGAATTACTCGGTGAATTAAGAAGGAGTGAAGCTTCTAACACATTCTATTGTTTCAAGAAAAATAGAAAATTGTGGCGACGAATAGTTTCCAAGAAAAAAAGAAAGTCCTAGCAAAGGAATAATAGAATCGAATATACTAGAAGAATTCCGAGTTCCTATATAAGGAGAAGACAAGCACAAGTAGTTCAGTCTTAAATAAATTGTGAACGTGAACAGTCTGAAATAAATCATCAACGACAGTGAAACATAAATCGGGAGTGATAAATCGTAAACAGTGAAACGCGAGTGTGAATAAATTGTAAACATTGTTAAATAAAGTGTAACAGTGCAATAGTGAGTGACAATTAGTGAATAAGTGACTAGTTAAACAGTGAACTAAATCATTGTTAATGTGTAGTTAATAAGTGTAAATAGTGCAAGATAAATAAATAAACATTTGTTAAAAATAAATTTGATGCCATTAAACACAAACCCAAGAACCCGCAAAACGTTACAATATTTTAGTATTGTTACGAGTATAACTGGATTTATATATGTCAAAATATATTACGCAATAATTTAAACAAAATAACTACAGTATATACTTTTTTTAGTACGTCATTTACTACAAGTTTGTTTTCTGCTCTACATACAATTTATCACACATTACATAACAGTTTTATTTGTCAACTTCCTATAAAAGTAAAGGATTCATTTTGTAGCCCCTACTGTAAACATTAACTGGATAATGTTGAAAATTCAGATTTTCATAAAAAATTTAGGTATAGGTATATAGGCTTAATTATTTTTAATATCCTAACATTTGTTAATCTTTGTTTCAGGAACTTTTAAATAATTTACCATAAATTATTTAGTCATAATGATGAGTTTGAGTTTTTCTACGAGGACATATTATTTTGTTTTTATATACCTTCATGTAAATATCCACATGTAGTAAAACAAAAAGTATGTATCGCTGAAATATATAATAGATATAACAAACCAATATCGATTTCAGATTAAAGATAGCGCTCAAGCTTACTGGTAGAAGACATAGTCTAATCTAGCATAATCCACGAAAGTTTGCCTCCTTCGATTATACCGGTACAAACGATGTTCACTGTGACACAAACTTGCTAAACTATCGTTTAAAAAGAATAAAAATACGATGCAAGAGTAAAACATATGAAAAGACATCAAGTATAGCTGTTCCATTTTAAGTAAGGATCATATTAGCATGAACAACTGACAAGAGAAATATTATCTTTAAAATATTAAAACTATAAGAGCAAGACTCTTTTATCTTCCAATGGGTACATTATATTCGACGTTTTCTGAAAGCGTGAAAAGATTTTTAAAAGCAGTTTTAGTTTTAGCTTATTTTAAATTATTTTTAATAGCACATTGTGCAAAAAATCGTAGAGTGAAATTCTTAATGATTATGTCGATAATAGTTACTGAACACATACCTATTAAATAGCTAGATTAAAACATTTAACCAAAAGGTGGTCTATGTGCTTTCAAAACATACAATTGCATTTTCAAAATTTTATAAGGCACTTGATCTTATATTAGTAATATTTAATTAATAAATGAGACTTTGAGTTTTTGGTAAATGTGTCAGTTATTATGGTAATAAATTAGTCATAAGATTTGAAGTCCCATTTTAGCGTTACTAATGAATTATTCTCTCCAAGTTCAGTTACATAAATTAACATAATGAGGAAAAGTCTATTTGAAAGTACCTATGCATTTTAAATAACCTCATTCCTTGCAAATTATTTTTAAGTTAAAATTGAAGAAAATTATGTTTACGATAATGACTGGAAAACGCTATCGTAAATACAAATAGTTCATTTAACAATTTTAACTGCAGTGCCTTGCATCTTAAACTTCTTTTTAAATATTTAACCAGCTTATTAAACCGCGACAGTTACATCTTGTTACATTAATTTTGATCGATGAAGTAAAAACTAAATTTCATTACGGTCGCCTGATGGTAATTACTCGTCTTGAGTCTAGCGTTCGATAATTATATATTAGTAATTAAATATTCATTACAAATTTAAGAAAATATGAGAGGATGTAATAGAGAGTGAGATGAAAAGGGAAAAGCATTCGAGTTTCTCTCAAACGTCTTTCGAAAATGTTCAACATTACTTTTGAACACTGCAATCTATCATATGTTGGAATATTGAAGTGACAAGTTATTTAGGAACAAACAATAAACTTTGTAATTTTGTCGCATTAACGTCGATCTAACGCCATAAAATGTATAAGGAAAGCGTCTACAAAATTTTACATGTTCATTATTAGGTTATAAATATTAAAGAGATCGTGTTGAATTTGATTTAAAATTGTGTTTTGAAAATTAACGCTTGACATTAACATGAGCGCACATACATTTGCATGATTTAAACAAACTTTTAATTTTTTTAACAAATTATTATAAATTCTAATATAAAAATTATTTAAAATAATTTCTAAAAAGTAATATTGCTTAATATATCAACATATATTTATATATTTTTATCAGCTTTGAACAGTATCTGTTAAAATATTCACATAGAAAATGTCTTTTAAAAATATATAATTTTTTATATAAATTCAACTTCAAAATGTTTGAAAAATATGTACAAGGTGTTTTGAGAAAAAGTACAAATAATGCGTGCCAGGACTGTTGGTCTACTTTTTTTGGTCTACAGACATTGTATCTACTGACTTTACGTCTATAGACATTAGGTCTACAGATATTTTGCCTACAGACATTTCGTCTACAACTATATTTCTTCTACCGACATTTTGTCTAAACTGATATTTCGTCTACAATGACATTGCGTCTACAACCATATTTTGTATACACCGACATTTCACCCGATTTGTAACTACACCCACATTTGTTCAATAATCAATTTCGTTTTACTTGTTGAATGGCGTACTTTTAATTAATTATTTCGCTATTGATTGTACAAGATCTAGGCACCTACGTCGAGGTAACCTATGTAAGAGGTCGTCCGGCACGCGGCCGAAGGCGCGCAGTAGTCCTAAGATTATGGTATAAATTATAGTAATATATAATTATGGTAAGTCAACTGGGTGGAGGACATGTTAAGTTAAGACCTGTAAAAGGAAATTATAAAGCGTATCAGAAAAGAATTGAGAATTTAATTCAAAATTATGAGACTTACAAAGTGGGCAATGAAGTAACAAAATTTTTAAAAGCTGTAAGCTTCAAAAGATTAGGAAGAGAAGATGTGCCGGAAGAAGAATCAGATGACGAAAGAAGAGACGGCGATTAAAATGTTCAGACCTCGTATTACAACGAAATAAATACAAAATTTACTATCCTAAAAACTTTGATTATTTATTCCATTCATTTGGCATTCCATATATATTACAGTCTCACTGTTATTATTATACTGCTTGTCATTATTACTTGCATCTAAATACATAGTTTTAGAAAAAGGGCTGTAGAATACATTCATTAGTAGACATATTGTCAGTAGACAACAGAATTTAGTAGACCAAATTTTTAGTAGACGAAATGTCTGTAGACCAAATTTCTGTAGACGAAAAGGTTAAGTAGACAAAATTATGATGTAGACGAAATATCGGAGTAGACCAAACTATTCAGTAGACGAAACGTCTGTAGACAATACTTCGGCGCACCAAATAATGTGAAAGTGGGTAGGACTAGTTTATAAAAATATTTTTACTATGTACACGATGGTCTTTAGCATCATAATATTTACCAATAATTGCATGAGCGCCACAGAATATATCTATGCATATAATTATTGTACTTATTTTTTGAAAACTTATTAATAATTTTCACCTTATTCACCAAAACGCAGTAAAATGTTGTACATGTTTACATTGTGCTAAAAAAACAGCACAAATTTCATAATTGTTGTTTAGTTGGAAGGGTTTTCGGGTTGGGTTTATCTTTTATGAGATATTTATGTGTTAATTGAAAAGTATTTAAAGTAAATAATGATTTTTAATCTTTAATAAACTTACGACGTACATACATACTTGTACTGGTACATACATAATTAATTAGTTTTTGACGTGATAACGTCTTATAAATTGATGAACTGTGACAGCCAGTCTGAAAAAGTGTCACGTTTCATTTAGGCCTGTGCGTGCAAGCGAGAACTCGATACAAGCGATAGAGAGGCAATTGTTGAATCCTAGACAACGTGTTTTGTTTTTTTTTTCGACAATCTACTTATTACTATTTAAAATTAATTTCCTTCATAATTTTCAGTCTGATTTAATTTTGAAAAAATTGTTAATTTTCAATTAACTCCTTCTTTGTATTATACAACATAATGACCATTCAGTGATAATAATTTATTCATAAAAGTATACGCACTTTTTCATCAATTAGGTGTTCTTTATGACGTTATCACGTAGAACTATCGTCCGTAAACCGACTTTACAGACAACCAATTTTTTTTGTCGAACGGCTTGTTTAAGTAGGTCCTAATCAAATATAAAATTGAAATAAAGTCATGAGCAGTTGATGACTTTGTAATAAAGAAAAAATTTCCTTCGTCACTAAAAACTGATTGAAAACAAAGCATTAAATAAATAATAAATAATTAGTCTTTTTACAATTTCTTTGCTGCATAGTTGTATTTAGCATAAAGTTTTCTGAACAGAATTGTAAAAACATTTAAATTACCAATGTAAAATTATGTATTCATACAACTAAAAGCAGAATTGTTCTAAGTTTTTTCATATGTTTATTCAATGCTTAAGAGAAGATATTTATCTATACGAGTATATATATATTCGAGGAGTAATAGAATGGTAGATATAGGTACCTAAATACGTTTATAGTAGAACGAAAAAGAGGATTATGACTATGAAATGCTATAGACAGATAAATGCTTTTATACGAGTGCATATGATTGCATATTATCAATTTTAATTCTATCACAATGGTACTTGGATGTTTTCAAAGAACGTCTCTCGTCGTATTATGTACGCTTTATGTGAATTGTAGATTTACTTTTATACATCTTCATCGCGCACAAATGTATCCACATTTAATAATTCTAAAGGTATCTATTGTATATGCATGTGTCTGTGTACAAGACCATTTTGAATTTTTGATCTTTTAATAGCTTTGTTACGTTTAGGATGCCATATGTACTATGATAATTCAAAGTTTTTTGCAACTTTAAGACAGAATATATAAACCGATTAATTAATTATTTCTGATTTAATATTTATTGTTAGGAAAATTGAAAATAGTTGCATTGGTGCAGGTAACAAACTGAGCTGTGTTATTAAATATTATAACTAAGTATTTTAAACTTTCGTTAACTTCTATTTTATAGTAAAAAAAAGTTTTGTTGCTGTGTTTTACTACTGTACAGCAAAGGAAGTATGTATTGTAATCGGATCAAATTTTCGATTTTGAGTTTTCACCGGAAATACATGTTTTGAGGACCATTTTGACAACAATATCATATCGATAACTTTATCAGAATTTCACTATAGTTGAAGTTTTACCTTCATATTACATGTAAATGTGCCGCGAAGCTTTTGGTTGAAAAGCTTTTGGTTTAGATTGACAGAAAGCCCTATATTGTTCTATGTGATTTTGATTTTTTTCAATTTTTTTGCGAAAACAGCTCCAAAGATTTTCTTTACACTTACTATAGTTCTTAGCCTCATTAATGCCTACAACTCTTATTTGGAACTTTTTCCTGTAAAAATTCAAATAAATTGGATTCTGGGGTAAAGGGTAGGAATTCGTATATATCTGTACCAGTAGTTCTTAATCCTAGGGGTTCGATGAGTCAGTCTCAAGGGTTCGGCAAAGGCCACGGCACATATTCATATAAGATATATACAAAATATATACCTATGTTTTATATTTGAAAATATCATATTTTATTTTTCCAATTAAGAAGGGTTTGGTCAGTGGCGTAACTAAGGGGTCGCAAAAGGTATAAAGGTTGGCAAAAATCTAAATTTCATCTTTAATCATTTTTTCAATTCATTTATTCACAATCTTTAAGTCATTTAAAAATGAAAAACATTGATTTTTAAAAAAACTAAGTTTTGATTTATTTCAAATATATTTAATTTAAAAAATAAACTTGTAAGTTGGTTTAGAAAATACTTTAAAAAAACAACGTTGCAACGACTACAATCAATAATCATGTTAAATTATTTAATATCAAGTTTACATTACAAAGGTGAAAAATTTAACGCTTTATTTCATGCAAGAGACCTCAGCTGTATTTTCCAAATGAAATTGCATATTTCCATTAGGTCTCATAACATGTCGTTTTGAAATATACATTTTATTTAACAACCACTAAAATAGAGAAAAAAACTGTAATACAGTGTGTGTAGACTGCATTTGGAATACATGTTTTGTTTTATAAACCATGTACTTATTTAAAAAGAGGTAAATTATGTAATGCCAACGCTAGACTCAACGGATTAAAATGCATGAATAATTATTGTTAGTAATTGCTTTTTACGTTTTGTGTTTTGCATTTTTACAGGCGTTTTATGCTGGTATCGTGCTATTGTTAATGCCATTTTGACCAGCCTAAAATATTATTTCGATAGTGGAAAATGGTTGCTCCGACGAAATGAAGCTGTTCACTGATTAATGGGGACATATTGTGTTCGAAGCGATACTTATGTTTTCAAGTATGTAAAATGGATGAAATTTTGTGTGAATAATGGCAAATATATCACCTTTAAAATATGGTTAGATTTATCTATTCTAAAGCCAAAATGTCGCATAGATAGTATCGTGATTTTAATGTATAATCCATCAATCATTGTTAAAGATAATAGTTACAACTAATTTTTAAATCAAAATACATGGACGATGCATGACAATAGAGGCTATTTTTAACATTATAAAAATCCTACTAAAAAAATAAATTCTATTATGATCCTTTTTTTGTCTGCGTATAGACTATAGAGTGCTGCTGAAACTTAGTGTTTTATATCACTTTAAATATTATTCGTTTATTTACTAGGATTTGAAAACACGTAAGTACCTACATACCGTACATGCATACACAGTACATAAATATGCGTATATAGGTATGCCCTATGGAGATGATAAAATCATCTGTGTATGTACCTTGGGCTTGGTGGTACAATATGTACCTACTAAATAAGGTACAATTCAAAACAGTGTTGTATTTACACAAAGGGCACTCGATGCTAGTGCCCAAGCCGGCAGTTTTTCAGGGGCGGCTAAATTCGAAGAGCAAGAAAAACTTTTCTTCACGCGTTAACGAAAATGCTTTAAAAAGTGCAATCGTGTTAAAAACATCTTAAAGTTAAAATAATCAAAAAAAATGTTTTCCAATATTAAGATTATGTTCAAAATTATAAGCATTACATGTGAGTAGTTTCTCAAAGCTGTGAAAAAAGTTTCGAATTTTATAAATCATCCGCTGCAACATTTACTAATCACTATTTTTCTTATTTTTCTCACTGCCAAGGCTGTATAAAAATACATTTTTTGACAATTCGTTTTTTTTTTATTAGGTACCTACGTTCTACAATGTGTAACAATAGACTAGGTAAATAGCTTAGATACCCTATGCATTGAATCAAATGTACTTCAACGCTTAGATTATGAAAATTTAATTGACTCGGCAAATCAAGAAGTCAGAATTTGATTATAATATTGCAATTTATGAGAAATCATATTCTTTAGTACAAATAAAATTGCATTTTATGCAATGCATTTTACTTATTTAAAAATGTCTCTCAAAACTATTAATTTTGATGGTTGGACGATGGTGATGGATGGGTGATGGCGATGGGTATCAATTTTCATAGCGATAGTCTAAAGACTCGATGATGAAAGTGTCTTTTGTCCCCAATATGTACACGTAGTTGCCCGTATTTTGTTCAATATAATCACTTCAATTAGCCTATTTTGAGGCACTCTAATTGTCAAATCATTTATATAGAAATTAAGTCACTTGCGGTCACTTAAGTCAATAATAACACTATCACACAAAAAAAATGTTTCAAAATAATGGCTACCATATCTTCAGTTTTTATCTTTAATTTTTCTTCTTCTTATCCAACGTCCACGCTTGACATTTCTGTCATTCGATGCCGCGCCGTCCAATAGAGGTTGTAAGATTCACATCCCAAGAAATTTAATTTCATAGGATTAAATTCTAACAAGAGCATTATTAGAAAAGCCTATCTACATATACATAGATACATGTTTCATTAATAATTGAATAAATAAATGTGTTATGAAATTGGTCAAATTGTATTAATAGCATTAATTGGCATCACTGACGTGATGAATTATATTACTTACCTAATTTGCATTTGTTTATCCAATTTATTTCAATTTTTTATTTCATTAATATTTGCATCAAACAATGAAATCAACTGACGTTGCAATAGAAACAATTCTGTAAATAATCTAAAGGTATCCCAACAAGAGCGCCGGATTTAATTTTAAAGAAAAACGTCCTTAATTTTCGATTTAAGGAAACATTCATATTTCAACATAAAGAGAAATAGTTCCGATTAAACCTGAAAGACAATATCAGACAAATGGCCACCACGAAACCTCTAGCACAGGGTTATTCTTGTGTTGAAATTTTGAATAATATTGTCACATAAAGTGACTGTATTTCACCAATAACGCGCCGTATTTTTTCTCTTTAAGATATTCAACTGTTTCAGGCTAATTCGCATACACCTTTTCCTTCATATAGCCCCAAAGAAAATAGTCCATCGGTGTCAGTTCGCACTATCTTGGTGGCCAATGTTGATCGCCAAATCGAGAAATGACACAGCCTGGAAACTTAGTCTGTAGTAACACCATTATTTCACGTGCTGTGTGGCAGGTCGCATTATCTTGTTGGAAAAACATGCCCCCCACATAAATTACATCCAATTCGGATGTGAACATTTCCAGTGCTACTGGAAATGTTTAATTCTTGACCACGATGCCAAATGGAAGTTTCTGGATTCTCGGCTACAGATTCCTATTCTGTGGCTATATTTTTGAGTTATCGATTTCTGTTTCTACTTAGTGTTCTAGCTGTATTTACTGCTATACCTAATGAAGTGAAATTATTAAAACACGTAAATCCTCATATTAGCTTCGATGTAGTCGGGCCAAGAAACTGATGAAGTACACAAACCACATAGATTATGGGTTCCATAGTGAGATTTTAATTTCGTAGATAATGTTATGTTTTTTCCAAAACTTTAAAAATATTTACTTCTCAAATCAATTTCGAATCAACTGAAAATTTTATTTTAAGTCTGATATAGAATCTTCTTGAGTAACTAATTAAACGCAATCTTGTTGACAAAGGACGTACGCGATGTCATTCACATCGATTATCTTCAAAAGGATATACGATCACCAGCGAATATTATTCAGAGCTTTTGGACAGATTCGAAATTGATATAAAGCAGAAATGACCTCCTTTGACAAAGGTGGTGTGACCCTCCGTCTCTCCTTGTCACATTTCGTCACACTAAGTGTACCCCCATCCCCCCTGATATGCAAACGTATTTTATGAACTATGCCTATGAACCCTTATGCCTATTGAAAATATATTTGTCAACATAATTTATTTGTAACAGAAAGCTTTTACAACATTAGCTTTTATTTAATGAAAAAAAAATCCATTTAAAAAAATTGTTTTATTACTCGTTTTATTATATATTGTACTTCTAATTCATTTATCTAAAGCAATATGATAAATGTATTTTTCCACGAGGTGAAATTAATTAGTGTAAAAAATTTAAATTAAAAAACAACGAATAACCGTATCTACAATTTGAATGGAAATTCAACAAGGGAATAGCGAACACAATTCCAATTAGCACTCAACAATAACAAATTTGTCAACCTAACGCAATGAAAACGCAAAAAAAAATCGAGTTTTTATCTCGATATTTTGTTATTTTTTTCTTATTTTACCTTTTACTTCAGTCGTTTTGTTTAAAAATCAGTTAGTTTCGTAGGGTGGTTTAATTTTTTATTTAAGATAATTTTTTAATAATTATTTTCAACGAAAACTCCGGAATTTTATATTAATGTACAATGTACATAATCTTTTGACAAAATGTACTTATGTAGCGCAACATCATAATTACATATATGCAATTAATATAACATCTTCAAAATCTAGTTGCCTAAAGTTAATTAATGTTTGAAGAAAAAAGTATTTGTATTGCAGAATTTATCACCTATGTATTACTAGTATATTAAAAAAAAAAAAATACAACAATTTAATAAAGACCTAAAACAGAAAGCTTTTTTTCTCACAGACAATTAATCACTAAACGAACAATCAGTTCGGTTTCCAGGCCATTTATTACCTAACAGTTTAATCGTATAGTCACCTTAATAATGAACCAAAAACCTTATTTTATTGCTTCATTCACGATTATTGATAAAATAAAAAAAACTATAACTGATTTTATCGTTAATATCTTACACTCCTAAATGATTATAATAAAAAAAATACCGAAATGGAACATTTTCATTATTTTCTCTGTCTGAGTTCTTTCGTTTCTCTTTTGAGTGCAAAAATTGTATTCGAGGCAATCTTATATTGTCATTAATTAAAAGTATTTGAATTGTTATTATCTAAGACAGACGCGAAGTTTGGATATAGCAAATCAATATATCAATTAATTCATAACACGTGGTTGATTATGAAAGTCGATACCTATAGGTAATAAAAACTATATCTGCGGTTAACCTTTTCTTTAATAAAAAGTAACAGACTCGAGAAAATGGGTATTGATCGAATAAACAAGGCATAATGTACAAGCCAAAGTGTTTGGTTGCCTATCTATTTTCTAGCTAGTGCTTAATCTATTATAATGTGCACCTTGTCGCATATATATATTTTGTAAACTTAACTATAAAACACGACAATTCTCATTTTTATGAAAACAACCCTGTAAATTTATTTTAGCAATAAAGGTTCCTATATTTTGATATTGTGGAAAACGATATCTATTGTATATAAAAATAGTTTAACTGTTTACATTTATATATTATGATTTATATATAAATTAGGGATAGGCAACTTTTTTTATACCGGGACCAGAATAAGATTTACGTTTCGTCCGCGAGTGTACTGCGTAGTAGTTAATTTGGTTAATTTACACATTTTTGTTACTTATCTTTCTGCTTACTGTTACCTAAAGTTGTTGCATTACAACTTTCTATGTTGTAACGATTATAACTTTAGTACTTATTTCACTGCCACAAAAAAATATCCAACCTAGAGTATTTTTTCACACAAGGCACGAATTCGTGATCAGTTTTTCTTTAACCTAATTCAAGTTTCGGAAAATCGCAGAGAAACTTTCAGGAAATTGAAGAAAACACCACATAGCTTGTACAGATTTTACATTCCAAATTTGATCATACCGCATTTAAATTTTTTTACTAATTTTTCAATAATTAATTTTTGAAAAAAACTAACTTCTGTGGTGGAACTACCATAAGGCCCGAAGCCTTGGGGGGCCCAAAAATATTGAGAAAATTAGTACTAGTGGTGCTGCACAGAGGGTACAGTGAAAAAGAGAAATTGAAAAAGGAACAGGAACAGGAACGTTTAGCAAAAATACCAAAATTATCCCGTTTTCTTAAATCGTTTGTTACGATCACAGAAAATCAAAGTAGATACTTCTAAAGATGAACATGTGTTTGAACAAGTTTATAGCGAAAAATTTAATCCAACTGACTTAAAACTAAAAAGTCAAGGTACTACACCTAGAGATGAAGGGCAATTTGAACATGTTGATAGCAGAAGCAGTACGGCAATTGATTTGAATAACGATGAAAATACCATGGATTTCGACCAAGATGTTACGAATAAGGATATTAAGAAACTGTCGTTACTCTTTACGGACAATGCTAATTTTCAAAACAAAATATTACACCTGATATGAAAAAAATGATAATATCTGCTAACTCCTCTAAACCTCAAAGGCCTTTTAAGAAAGACCTTTTGCAATAAAATCGGTACTAAATCAAAATATGGGACGCTAGATACGAAAAGCAAAAATTCATGAAGGTTGGGGGCCGATCTAATTTTTTGCGGGGGGGGGGCTAACATTTGTAGTTCCGCCACTGATTAACTGTCCAATTTCTAAAGTGATATAAAATATCCATTTTGCTTTGTAATATTTCCAATTTGACTCCAGAAAATGTCCAATTTGACTTGTGAAATTCCCATTAATTTATAATGTAAAACCTGTAATTGACATGCAATATATATATAAGTTTGGTGTAGTTTTGAATGATGAACAAAATTAGTGATCAGTTTTTCTCCACCCAATCCTTCATTTTTTAGAAAATCTCTATAGACATATATACTTTTTTTGCGTGGCACAATGTAGTTTTTCAGAGATTTTCCAAAACCAGAAGGGTGCTAGAGAAAATATGGCCACAGATTCATGCTCAGCATAAAATAACACACCGGAAATCATATATCGCATCTTTGAGTCAGATATTTTTTTTGTGTAGCAGTGTTATGAAAAAAAAATACTGCTATCATACACCTTTGTGTTTAATTTAAACAAGACGAATTATATCTCAAATTAAACTGTAAATAATGTATTTTTTTATATTTGTTACTAATGTAATTTAAAATGTTTATTTGTTGTTTTTTTTTTTAATTAATTTAATTTTTTGGATTCCTTATGGTTTCTATGCACAGGTGTAACCCATCTCAATAGAATACCTCCAGAAGTAAAATAAATAAATAAACAAAAATAAAATTTCTTCTTCGCAGTCTGGATTAGAACTTTAAACGGGCTGGAGTTGGTCTGTGGGCTGAAGGTTGCCCACCGTTGACATATACAACCACACGTTGGCTTATTCTTTACTACATATTTGTGTTTCAATTAATACTCATTTTTTCAAAGAATTTATAAATTATAAAAAAAAAACTTATCAGTGACACATCCACCAAGTTCTTTTAGCATATTGTATTGAATAAAATATATGTTTGGATTAGAAAAAGAATGAGAAAAGAAGGACATAATTTGAAATCTTATCATCTTGTATTATTAAATAGCTCAATCTAACATTATTTTAAGAAAAATTTTAATTAGACGACTTTATAGGTATATTTTAAGGCAAATCATAATATATTAATTAATTTATATCATTTATATTTTATAGATAATCGTCCTTGAGTGAGTTAATTTCTATTTGAAAAAAAAATTTAATTTTTTTTTATAATACATTTCCTGTCTTGAAAGCTTTAAGGTTTAATTGGAGATGTAATTGGGAGCAAAAGTACTGAGCACTTATATAATTTATAAATAAATACTGCTTTTAACTTGTCTCGAAGTAGTAGGTAGGTAAAGAGGGTAAATAGTTGCAATAAAAACATTTAATCCCATAATCAAAATGTAAATAAGAAAAATACATAAAACAGAAAAAGCCTCTTAAAAAAAAACTATTTTGGACAAATAATATACCTAAATTTACGTACGTACTATATATTAACTAGAAAAATCAGGTTATATATCTATTGGTTTTTAATTTTTTTCTCAACAACCGTTTAGTGAATGATAATAAAAATTCAAATTTTTAAAAAAATAAATATAATAAATAAATAAATTGTCTTATATAATTCATGTGATACCTAAAACTTGATTAAATTTTGAAACATTATTTGATTTACCTTCTAGGCGTTCTCTAGTTAAAATTTATGAGGGATGGAATCATGAATCGATGGAATTTCGTTATTTTATTGATTAAATTCTTAAAATCTATGTTGTTCTATAAAACTTGATCATTAACAAAAAATTAATGTAGCTTTGATTATAATTTTTCATGGTTTTTGGAAGACAATTGAATTGAAATTCGTTTCAACAAATAAATTTTTTCTATTTTAATTTTAAATGCAAAAATAATATACATAGGTAAGTACGTTAGACATATATTTACTTCAATGTTATCAATCTCAATTCATTTAGATAAAATGGATAAAATAATACAAGGCCTAACTATATAATCAAATATTTTTATTAATACTTAATCTTTGATCTCTTCGAAGTGAATGGAACTTAATTCTTTACTCTTTGTTCAAAAAATATATGTAATCGTACAGCAAACATGTTCAAAAGTACGTGATATCAAATTTCCGAGAAAAAAAATCATTAAAATTATCTTTATGAACAATAAAATTAATATTTTAAAAAATAAACATTAGTTACAAAACATTTTTATCATCTTTATTATAAGAACGGATAAAGCAAAAATATACAAATAAAATTCAATTTATAAACAAGCGAAAAAAGTATGTTTGTAAAAACGGGAATAATAGCAAATTGTTCAAATACAAACACTTTTCAAAGTCGTCATTAGTACTTCCTTTAGCACTGTGAATTGTGATGAACTGTACGGAGGTGGTCTTTGAAATAAATTGCATTTTTTTTTAGTTTTAGCAAATCTGAAAGTCCACGAGAAATTTTGGGCTTCCATTGAGATTCGACCCTCAAGACCACTATAGGACGATAATCTAGTTACCACGCCACTAAATGACCTTTATACATTTTAAAAGTAAATCATGGTTTTAAAAGAAATTTCTTTTTTTTTTTCTAATATTAAAAATAATTTATTTATTTCAACAAAGTTTTTATTTATTTATAATCACATTTCCAAATATATTTTGAAAAATATGAAAAATACATTTGACCTGACCTTAAATCGCAAGTAATCATGTATACAATTTATAAAAGCCAGTATATAAATAAACATACTATTTCAAAAATATAATTTTATATTTAACATTAAATTTCTAATTGTTAAATGCTAAAAAATAATTTCTATCTGTAAGATATCTGTAGATATATACCCAAATGCCAACTAGGTGAACAACAAAAAATTAAGCTTTTTCTTTAACTAGAAAAGTGTAATAACTGTTTTAAATGCAACAAAAACTTTTCAAACTCAATGTGATTTAATAATCCGAGAATCACAATTTACTCGGCGATAGTCATTGTTCACAAACTTCAAGCGCTTCGCTCTTTTCTTCCAGAAGCTCATCGCCAGTAGCCGTCATTTTCGAACGCGAGAAGTCGTCAATCGGTAATCCTTGAACAATTGTCCATTTTTGATCTACGATGTTAACAGGGAATGAGTAAATTATATCTGCGGGAACACCGTAGGAACCATCGCTGTAAACGCCCATTGAAACCCATTGACCAGGTGCAGTTCCTAGCCAGATTGAACGCATATGATCAGCAGCAGCTTTAGCAGCTGACATAGCTGAAGACATTTTTCGAGCAGCAATCACAGCAGCACCTCGTTTTTGAATTGTTTCGACGAAAGTGTTTCGTAAATAAACATCGTCATTCACCGCCTCGTAAATGGGAACCTTTTTACCCTCCTTCCAAACGTGAGCATGTTTAGCATCCGGAAACTGTGTCGAGGAGTGATTTCCCCAAATAATAACATTCGAAACATGGGAAACGGGAACTTTCAAATGGTTCGCAAGTTCTGCTTGAGCACGGTTTTGATCTAATCGAGTCATCGCTGTGAAATTTTCTTTGGGAATCGAAGGAGCATATTTACTGCAAATGAGAGCATTCGTATTCGCTGGATTTCCCACAACCAATACTTTGACTGTTTTCAAGGCATGCTTATCCAAAGCCGCGCCTTGAGCTTTGAAAATTTTTACGTTGGCTGAGAGGAGATCTTTACGTTCCATTCCTTGTTTTCGTGGCATGGATCCAACCAGTAAAGCAGCAGCTACATCTTTAAATGCGACAGCAGGATCATCAGTAGGTATTACTTCGTGAACTAACGGGAAAGCACAGTCGGTAATTTCCATGACAACTCCTCCAAGTACTCCCATCATGGGTGGAATATCAAGTAAATGCAAAATAATGGGCTGGTCGGTACCAAAAATATCACCTTTTCCAATCAAATACATTAAAGAATAGGCGATTTGACCAGCAGCGCCGGTTACACAAACGCGGATTGGGTCCTTTGTAAATGATTCCTGAAAAACAAAATTAAATTTTTGATAATTTTTTTAATTTATTAACTTTAATAAAAACAAACAAAAAACTATTTTAAGTACAAAATTATTATCCTCCTAAATTCTACTAATCTAGAACAATAAAGATATCATTTAAAAGAAGGAAACTGGTAGTAATAGTATTTTACTAACCACTACTTTTACAGTGGCAAACGATTATAATCAGTGGCAGCAAGTGCGAATTTGTAATGACGAGGTTGGGATTTTTAAAAAAATACTTTTATCATTAAAATTATTTACATCTGCATAAATTAATTACAAACCCTTAAATGTTTTTTGAAATGTCTTTTCTTCGATCTTTTTGATATAAAAATGTATTAATAACTTTGTAGAAGTGGCAAATAGATACAAATGAACAATGAAAAATTCAAATATGTTCGTCTGTGTTCGTTTATGGTTTGAACGAAATGTATATCCCTCTTTGTTCAGTTTCTTGTTTGTTAGTCAAATGGCGAGGGCTGTTAGTTTTGCAGCCCAAAATCAGCCCAAAAACATGTTGCCGTTTCATAGCGTAAACAAACAGTAGATGCTTGAACACAAGCTGCATGAATTGCAGCCCGCAAAACCAAAATAGACCAGCAACTGCACCGTTTTTGGTGTTTTTTAACCGACTTCAAAAAAAGGAGGAGGTTCTCAATTCGACTGTATTTTTTTTTATTGATATTTTGATTTGATTTGACCCTCTATAGATCTAACACTAGGCACTAGTGATATAACGAATATTCACATTCGCGAATATTCGCATTCGCAAGAAACGACGCGAATGTTTTGCGAATGTATTTGACAAACCAAATGGAAAATATATGGAATGATAATACAACTGATCAAATTTATATTTTTTTTTTATTTCATTACACATTTGAATAATTAAATGATCAGGGAATATGTCTTGAGATAAGCCACTAAACTAAAAATACTTTTTTATATTCTTGTTAGTTTAATTAATAATGAAGAAATCACAATCAAAATAAAAAAATTAAATTCCTTCCTAACGTTTAAAAAAATCTCCATTTCTAAATCTTTATATATATTATGAAAAGCGAACTTGAGAATCTAATCAAACTTGGTAGTAATATTATTCTAGGTCTGATAAGTCTTGTTGCAATTTAAATGTAAGATTTGTATACTTATTAAGCAGATTATAACTACGATTTTAGTTAAATAATAAATTATATCTTTTTACAAAAAAAAAATATTTTAACCAAAGTTAAACTTCTAGTAGTTATCCAAGTTGATCTTTCGCTTTAACTATATAATATTTTTTCATTTAAATAATTAGCAAACTCAAAAAAAAAAAACAAAACAATTAATATTTTTAGCATTTTACGCGCACTTTATTTGAAAGTCAACATTCGCATTCGCGAATGTGGAAAATCGGACATTCGTTACATCACTGCTAGACACATAATAAGTATATGGTAAATTATTCAATTTTTGTGGCCGTAGGTAGTTATAATAAAAATTTCCTAGATTATAATTGAATAATTGTTAAAAGAAACATAATCAATTTATACTGGAAGGGCTACAGACCTTATGGACAAACCGCCACTAGTTATAGGAAAACTGAAGAGGCCATAATATTTATTGTATAAAACAAAATATTTAAAGTAACAAAAATATGGCATCATAATAGTACATACAACATCTACAACATACAGTGGTAAACCGTTGTAAGTTGTATCAAACTTACGATACCGAAATATTTTTTCGCAATACACGAATTTCTTTAATAAAAGAAAAAAGTTAACTTTAAATAGTTTTGATAAAAAAAAATCAAGTCCATTTGAAAGTTTACTTAAACCTAAATAATACCGTAAAATGTACGAAATAAAGAAGCCTTAAGGCAATGTAACATAATTAACCACGGCCATCTTATGAAGATTACTAAATATCCTAAATATTATATACCTACTCCTAATAATTATGTATGTGTCAAATTGTAATAATTGTACCTTTATAGAGCATAAAATTTTTGCTGTAGTAGAGTTTTAGTTTTTAAATTTATTTTTGAGAAAGGTTTTCATCTAACACCAAACTTTTAATCACATTTTCAACGATTATCACTTTATTATATAAAACAGTAGGCCGATTGACTACCAGACTGAAGGCTAAATCGTTGAAGATAAAAACGATCAATGTGATTTCTGAATAGACTGTGAACCCCATGTAAGGATTTTTGAAATTCCACCCCTTAGTAGATCAAAGAGGGGTTGACAGTTTTGCCTTTTTTAAGTCAAACTCCTAAATCATCAATATTTCTAGTTCTAATCTGATCAATCTACGTTTAAATTAACGTAAAAGGTCTCTGTTTTTGTAGTTTTGCTTCAAATCTGTAGTTTACTTCAGGAATAGTAGTCCTGCGTTTGCATTAAGGTGATTTACTTAGGTAGTTTCTTTTTTCATAGACAAGAATTTTATTTTTAAAAATAAAACTTTGTTTATTTTGTTGATCAAATTTTACGTTAACGGGTAGTCGCTAGTTTAAAAATAAGTTAGTGATCCTAGTTGAATGGTTAAGAATTAAAATCAAGTTTCAAGGATTTCAACTTGCGGCAGGTAGTGATCAGTATTAATTATTGTTTTGAACGAATATAAAACAGGGATGTTACGGAGCTCCGTAACCGTAACCAAACTATCAGATACCCAAAGTAAAAATCTACCCGTAACCGTAACTGAATTCAATATAAAAGTTTCTAATAATACCGGATAGGGGGGAGTCTACTATAATTTTGTTACAATTGCATTTAAACACAACGACGTAAAGGTACACCTAAAATATAACACATACACTTGCAATTGATAGCTTCAGTCGCTTCAGTAATTATATTTATAGATACATATTACTGATTGTAGTATGTCTATTGATAATTTAGAAATCAAGTCATTTTATTACCTATTTATGTTTTACTCTTGTCGTTTCTTAAAAATTTAATATCCGTAACACTACAACGATCCGAAACTAAAACGAATAACCCAAAATAGTTTCATATCCGTAACCGGTATAATATTATTTTTATGTCCGTAACCAAATTCAAAATTTTCTATCCATAACATTCCCTAGTATAAATATGTTCATTCGAAAAATGATTTTTTCGTTAAAAAAAATAGATACCTATGTCATAATTGAGCCGTTCAGAGCACACATCGATTAACTCCGTAATGTAAAAAGTTGAGTAAATTAGTAAAATAGACTTCTGAAATACATTGTCTCGTATGGAAAAGCTAAACAGCAATTTGTCATTTAGAGCTGTTATTACTTATTATTAGAAATTTTTTTTTGGATATATAAAGTTTGGAGTCAACCAAGTGTTTTGACATGAAAGTTTGTAAAAGTTGAAAAAGTGGAGTTAATCAATGTGTGCGCTGAACGGCTCAATTAGCGATGCAACGAATAGTGATTGAGCCAAATACCGAATATTCGGCCACAGTCTCGGCCGAATATTTGGCCGTTTCATTTCTGAGTAAATCGTATTACGAGACGCATTAATTTTTATTTAAAAAAAAAAGAAAAATATAACGGCAACTGAAATTGATTTTTTATCTACAAAGTATTCGCCTAGATCGGACACTAGATCCATATAAGACATTAGTAGTGGTTTCTAAATTCAAAGCGGGTTCCTACTCGAGGAAAGTTTACTCAAATGCAGAAAAAATTGTTTTGATTCATCATAATTAATTCTCCCCTATTGATTTTCAATTTTAATTTGTAATTTAAATATAAGTATATAATTTCGAATTAAACATTTATTGTGTTATGATTTAGTATTCGGTATTCGGCCGAATACCGAATATTGAAAAATGCAGCCCAATAGGCCGAATACCGAGTAGTAGCCGAATATTCGTTACATCTCTTGTCATAATAGTATTATTTAGGATCACAATATTATCTCGTAATAAGCAGATTTGATTGTAAGCGTTTTCCCATAAACGATTCACTATAACTGTTTTAAAAAATAAAAACAACTAAATATATTTTCATATGTCAAGTAGGGATTCGTCAGGTCAAGTGGTTGGACATTTTTTGAAATTAATTGTGCTTAATATCTTAATTTTTTTAAATGAAATAACTTACAAAGTCAATGGTTGACTTGATTTGACAATTAAATAATATTTTACTCAACGATAACTTGATTTCAAATTCCATTTAGGCCAAATAGTTTGAAAATCAAATCAAGTAACATTAAAATCAAGCCCAACAGTGAATTCAAAAGCAACTTCCTACAATATAGATACAAGCATTCGCTTATATTTTAAAAATAGAAATAAAAACGTTTCACTAGTTATATGTATTTATAAAGCTAATGACGTCAAATTACATAAAATGTTTTTTTCTAAAAAGTGCTAAAATTTAAAAAATTAGCAGTAATAAAACGAAAACTTTTAGTTGTATTGATTTAAATATATTTTTAAAAAAAAACTTTTTTTTTTACTAATTAAATGGCTTTAATTTTACCATATAATTTAACTGTACATATTATTTATTTAACTACTTTTTAATAAATATTAAAAATATTAAGCAGCATTTTAATAGAGCCAAAATTGAGTTGAGAAAGAAGAAAATTTCCATACTTAATAACATATTCATTTAATTGGATATGAATTATTACACATGCAAAAAATATTTTTTTTTTTAATAACATCGATCTGAACTAAGAGGTCAATGCTCATAGAATTAAAAAATACTGTGACTTGAGAATTAATGAATTTAATAAATGAATGTTTTTAAATTAATTTAACTTAAAATTTACCATGATTTTATTTTTAGTCGATACACAAATACAATTTGACTCCGCCAGGTTTTTCGTACCACACAAACTTGTCTACTGCAAAAATATTTACTGACGAAACTAAATTATATTAGTTCACTTTTTTTTCGACAGAGTAAATCCGGCAAATTTAGACGTTGCGAATCTTGGCGATATTACAGAATGTCGATCGGGCTATAACTTATATTATGAAACGTTTTGAAAAGGACTTATAAATGACCTCTAATAAATGACACGACCAAAGTCTATGTAAATCTGTATAGTTGTCTAGGAACATAACAGCTGATTACAGCCAACTCAAAACATTGAACATAAAACAATAAAATTACTATTTTCAATATATTTTTTTGGAAGAAAGAAATAGACAAAATATTTTTTAAGATTAAACCTAATCGACCTAATCTATAAATCGACATTACAGCATTAAATTGAAAATTGATTTTATTTTCAAAAAGAAAGTTTGATTTCAGTGCACTCTACAACGAACTTTCAGAACTAACCGTTTTTAAAAATCATTTAAACAATGCTAAAAAATTTTTTATTTTTAATTTCTAACGATTTTTGGTCATGATTTGTTAATTTTTTCATCTATAAAAATCAAATATTTACTTTATACATAATGAAATTTAATCAATTGGTAGGTTACTTTCGAATTTAAATGCAAAATGATAAAAGTTGCTAAGGTTGCTAAGTTGGATGTTTTCAATGTTTTCAATTAAAACGTGCCTCAAACATTATTTTAATTGACCTTTATTTATCAATCACCTTGCTATCCAATATTCAGTTACTTTATTAATTAATCACAGGCATATTTCTACTTTTGTAAACATCAGATCAGTGATAATCAAAAAGTATTCTTAACTAGCTGATACCCGCGACGTCGTCTGCGTAGGTTATTATGTTAAGAACATATTAAATTTACAGAGTAAAAACATTTAAAAAATCGAAAGGAAAAATATATTAAAAATAACCGGAAAGAACTTAGCGTAGAACATTTTTAACTATATGCCAAAAAATTGCTCCTGCAGAATCCGCTATTGCTCCAAGTGTATAGTTATTAGTTAATTAATAATTAATTTTTCAAAAATTTGTAAATTCAAAAATAAAAATCTCTATATAATCCAAAATAATCCTTAAATGTTCTTTCCGGATCCGCAATTGCTCCAGATCTATAGTTGATTAGTAATTCAATTTTTAAACTATTAATGTTTATAAGATCCAACGGGAGTTGATGACGTCATAATACAACAATACATGTATAAATAGTTACAAATAATTAATTATTAAAAATATTTCAAAAATGTGATCAATTATTGACGTAATGAAAAGAGCAGATAGAAGACTTAAAATAAATTCAATTAAAAATTATTTTGGGTTTTATAGGCTTTATAGCGATTTTAATTCTTGAGATTGAAAATTTTTAAAAAATTTAATTATTAATTAACTATTAACTATACACCTGGAGCAATTGCGGATCCGGAAAGAGCATTTAAAAAGCAATTTTAAAAAAAAAAACTTAATCTCACCAACTTAACTCTTTCAGGTTAAAAAATATACGCAATAATAACAGGGAGTGTTGAAATGTAATTTGATTATTGTAACAATTGTAACTTAAAAATGTATTTTGAATTTGTATTGACAGTAAAATATAAAATATGCTAAAAGAGAAATTATAAAAAAGCTATATTAATCTAATATCTCGCTGAACTGCATTAACTATTAAGTCTACGCTCATATGCGCCGGTCAGTGAACACATCGATTAATTCCACTTTTTCAACTTTTACAAACTTTCATGTCAAAACACTTGGTTGACTCCAAACTTTATAAATCCGAAATAAATTTTTCTAATAATAAGTAATAACAGCTCTAACGGGCAATTTGCTTTTTAGCTTTTTCAAAAGAAACAATGTATTTCAGAATTGTCTATTTTATTAATTTACTCAACTTTTCACATTACGGAGTTAATCGATGTGTGCACTTAGCGGCTCAAATATGAAATAATCAGTAGACAGTGGAAGGAGAAACACTCTCTATGCAGCTCATGCGCGTTAAGCCGTTTGCCCCACTATATCAAAGCGACGAAAAATGCCCGCTTAACGCGTTTTGCTTGTAAAAATCACATTTTTTAAAACTTTAATTACTTTGTTTTTAATGAAGTTATCGTGAAAATTCTTTTTTAAATAAGGACCAAGTAAGTATAAAAGAAGTAAAACAAAAACAAAAATTGATCGAAATCTATCCAGTAGTTTTTGAGTTAAAAGCGAACATTGGAAAACAGATATCATTTTATTTATATAGATATATATAAAATCGAAATATTATTTATGTGTATCAAGGATCAAAAATTGAAGGCTCCTTAAGTTCTAAGGCTATAGCCTTCTTATTCTTTCTACTGTTAATTTAGTCTTTTATATACCGTAAGCTAAATTTTAAATTAGAGAATTAGTGATTGAAATGGTCCAACTGGCAACCAGCGAATACATTTTACAGAAAATATTCGTAAGACATTGAGAACAGAAGTCTGTCAGTCATTAATGACTATTTTTTTCTAACATGATTTTTTTATGCTGTATGAGTCTCAAAATTGTGACCCTCTGTTCTAACTAGGGGAGCATTAGGCTTTTAAAGAAAACCAGCACCTGCCTAGGCGCTACCATTGCTATCTCGCCAGACGTTATGTCCGTCTTTCTGATAGTCTTATTTTGAAAGCTGCCTCACATGAGCACAGAATGTGCTTCGCCGTTTCTGCCGCTTTCTTGCAGAGACGGCATATGTTTGTGTCGGCTTTGCTAATCTTCTGAAAATGGCAATTTAAAGTACAATAGCCCATGTAGAGGCTTATTAAGAGCCTTTCGTCCCTTCCTCCAATAATATGTCATGGGTCCTCTTATTAGAGTACTTTTTGAATTTTTTAGCTTGTTGTCCTAGAGTATTTCTCCAGTATAAAATCTTGGTTGTAGTCTCTCAAGCTAGAATAGCGTTATTTTACTTTTTGTGATTCTACAAAAAGGTTCAAGTTCCATGAAGTCTGTTGAGGCGCCATTTTTGACCAGTTAGTCGGCCTTTTCATAACCCTCTATACCCTCGAGCCCACCATAGGTAGACTCCGTTGTATTCAATCTATACATGCATAATGTACATAGCATTTTATTTCTACAAACTACTTATTAATATATTCTTTTTGATAATTCGCGTCAACACCTTATATTCTTTTATAAAAAAAAATCCTTGTAATTCATGATCCGAATATTTAGTTTTAACACTACTAAAGATTGTTTTAGTTTCGATGAGATGTTAAGTATTTACAATTCTGAAAAAAATAAACTAACTAAAAAAAAGCGGTAAATTATTATAATTGAATTCATTTTTATTCTTTACTAAGTATTTAAGAGGCAATACAGAGATGCTAAATTTGGAAATCATTTAACTTATAGGCAAAAAGGATAAAAGGTGCAGTTTAATGTAGTAAATAAGAAACATCACAATAGTCATATTCTATAGTCTAATTGTATTATATAATTAATAATTATTAAAACATTGAACAAAATTAATATAGCTTCTTTCTGTAATAAATAAAATCATCATAGTATTATTACCTAGGAAATTTTCAAGTTACACTTGTAAGTTTCTCTGTATATCTGTACAAAATAAAGATGTAAAATGCTGTTTTATAATTTTTTGTAATTGTATTTTGGTTTGATAATTTTTTTTTCTTCTTTACAATAACATTTTCTTTTGTAGTAAAATAACTTTAATGTGTACAGGTTACAGATTAATAAATCACATGTTATACATTTAACAAATTTTTTCTGACTTATTTTCACAATATTGCAATTTTGCTAGTTTTCACACTACCATTCCATCACAATTTAATTAATTATAATAATAAAAATAAGGATTCACGATTAAAGTGTAAATCCCATTACCAATAAGCAAAATATTTTTTTTAACATTTGTTGTATTTTTATTATTATTTCGTCAGCAAGGATTATGTAATAGAACGCACGTACTAAAGAATTTATTTGGTATTTCAAATGTACAATTTTTGTTTAACTTATTCAGAAGTTTTAATTCAAATGGAAACCTTTTTCACGTGTTGCGGCTATTAATCGTTCTTTAAGTAATTCTTCCGTTGGATAATCCGGTAACTTAAGATAATGTACACATGTATTTACTGACGGATAGGAGCCTTCTCCGGCATCTACTTTTCGAACAACAGTTAATCGAGGATATAAGTTTGCCAAACCACCCGGAGGTAATGAACTGCACCCCGTTGTAAACTGTAAAAATGCTTTTCGCTCTTCGGCGGTCATTTGAAGTAGAACGTTGATAAATCTCTGGAATCCCGGACTGAAAATAAAAATTATATTATATCAATTGTCTCTATTTATCTAAACAATAATTGGTAATTAATTTAATTACAGTCTCTCGGAATTCGTGCAAACTTTGCATAATGGTTACTAACACAATAACAATAGGATCGCACAGAAAAAATTTGCGATTTTTAACCATTATAGTTTGATTCATAATACTTAAATAAGCTAACAAAAAATTGACGTTTTTGAAATCAATAAAAGTGAATATCGTTTTTAATGTTAATCATGGACGATCACGACGTACCGAAAGAACCGTACCATAGCTTGCAACGCGAACCTTTGTACTCGTAATATTTTTAAATTTTATAATGTACTATTTTTTTCTCTACCGCCCCCAAAAAAATTGTACTTCAAAAAGTTAGTCTTTCTTAGCTCTACCTCAAAAAAATATTGGTATGTTTTTCATTAACTTATTTCCAAGTAAGAACGAAGAGCTACTATATAATAAGAATACAAAATTTTAAATAACACTGGAAATGTTTATAGGGACCAAAAATCTAGTTTATAGATAAAATTTGTTTTATAATTTTATAACTCACCTGTCTCTAGTATACCCCAACTTTGGTTCGGTATAGTTTAGTAAGTCTTCACGTGTCCATTTTGGATTTTGATCTCCGCAAAGCATCATTCTAATTTCATCAGGACTAAAAGCTGCTAGTTTTTCAATTGGAAATACGGTGGAAAATCCACGATGGAACGCATCAAGTTGTCTGGAAATACCTTTATCCAAACAGAACGCCGTAGTTAAATCGGAATACTCTTCCACATTGTCGATGTTAACTTCGATGTCAGCTCCGTTATCGACAAGTTCGGCAGCTCCAAAACCATATACACGAGAACTTGGGGAGTACGTAAATGTTAATGCTAAATCTTCCAACAAAACAGGACCAGAAGGCGTATGAAGACTTAAATTTTGAATTTGATGTAGTTTTGTTTCAGCTGGTAAACTGTTATCTTGCATGATTTTCAACTTTTTCTGAACAACGTCGTGAATTTGTTTCAAAAATGTTGCTCGAATCGAATCAATTTCTCGAAGATCTTCCTCGCCAAGAATTCCAGCATACCAAGATGGACGATCTTCAGGATTGATTTTTGGAGGATCCAGCTCAAGCTCTTTCTCACTTTCCTCGGATATTAAGCTTGATGTCATTACATCATCCTCAACACCACGTCTGAGACCAACTAATCCAATTCGTTCATTAACATTATTACGGATTTCTCCATGACACATCAATTTCAAAAATGCATGTGACAATGGTAAATCAACAAGTCTATTGTCTTGTAATACTTTTGCTAAGAATACACCCAAAAACCAGAAATATTTAACAACTTTATCACAAGCATCTGAATTTTGAGGTAGAGGAGCAACAAATAATCCATTTGAGCGGCGAACGTAAAATCCAGGTGGTTTAATTCCTTCGCCCAAATCAATTGAATTTTGCATATAGTCAACCTCATCGTCACAAAGCCACATTCCCAAATCTCTACGTTGAAATTCAGCTGTGACAAGAGCATAAAATTCAAGTGTTGGTCCTAAACCAGTGCCTTCTTCATCAATAAATTCAACTTCTAAAATCGATTTTCGATCAGCATGAATTTTCATGACCTGTAATGCCCAATCAAACAATTCTTCTCCTCGCGGGACTTTAACTCGTTCGTGTTTTAAGCGACCAACTCTAAATTCATGTGGATCATCTCGTCTTGGAGACAGACCAGGTGCTCTTTGTCTTTCTAAAGTAACATCTCGTTGAGTTTGTAACCAAACAATGCTACGAGAAGCTCCAAAAGCAGTGCAATTGAAATATAATTGACGAGTTTCAAACGGAAACAGGAATGGACATGATTGATTCAACTCTTCACACCAAGTTGGTAAACTTGAGCTGGATAATACTAAAGGATCTTGAATTTGTTGAAGAAGTTTGTTCGTTATTTTCTTGCTCATGAATAAATCAATATTAAAATCACGATTTTTGATCTCTTGATTGTGTTTTGAAAATTCGTTTGATTCTGTCGAAGTTGTTATTACAAACAAATGACGAAGTAGCTGTAAAACGTCTTCAACGGTGCAATTCGATACGGATGGAGTTCCAGGTATTGGGGTTCCGGGAGAAAGAGTTGTCCCTGCAACGCTTCCACTTCCACTTCGTGAAAATAATGTAACCACTGGAGTGACACGACCATCATCACCTTCCACAGAGTTATCATCTTTGACTTCTCGATAAATTATTCTAAAAATAAAATACAATTTAATTAACCAACAAATTAAATACTCTGATCTAGTAACTAAGCTGTTTTTTTTAATTAGTAAATCGTGAAGTTTGTGGTTCATGCAAAAAAAAAGAAGCTTCTTTAACTTTTTACTTACACGTAAGTGGGATCCCAAATCCGCCTCAATTTATCTTGTTTAGAACCAAGATCAGAAAGTTGAATAAGCTCCTGAACAGCTCTGAAAATAGTCCATGACGGATCTGTCAATGCGATTTCCACGTCAGAAATTCCAGGTATATTGGGTCCACGTAAGATGAGTTGTAGACGTGGTTGAGGAATCAGCTCATTGTCTGGTGTTTCGCTACTTTGTTCAGAACCAGGCGGTGGAACCTCCAGATCTGTTGTTTGATTTACATTTGTTCGACCAGGACGCGGATCAAACGCAGGTATCAATGCAGAAAACTGTCGTTTCAATACGAACTCATCGTCCCATGAACGCCGTTTTCCTGACCTCGCCTCGTAGCAACTGCCTTCTTCCTCCATAAATGATAACAAATTTCTCGAAACCATTACTTCTTCATAATCGGCATCATCTTCATTTTCGTCATCATCGTTGTCATCGTCATCTCCCATTTCATCATCATCATCTAACTCCGCTAGTAAAGTGGGTGCTCTACATGAATCAAGAAAATCCTCCAACGATACTTGTTCACTGTCACTGCTCGTAGAAGTTAAGCTCATGGTTAACGCTTGACCTAAACTTCCTACAGTTTGAACTGCTCCAGCTCCAACTCCATTGTTGCTGTTATTAGTTCCACTGCCATTACCTGGATTTCCGGTTGATAAACTTGGATAACTCTGTGCTGCGCTTAAGAGGCCACTTGGAAAATTACTTGAAAACGCTAATCTTACTAAACTGGACACGGAATTCGGAGCACGTGGAAACAGTGTGTTTCCACAGTTTTGGTTATTAGCCACGTTAGTAATCATACTGCTGTTAGCGTTGTTGGTATTAGAATTTGATCCTGCTGAAGCATTCACAGCGCCTAAAGTACGTCGTCTTGCCATTGCAGCAAAAGTATTTAAAAGCCCTGCCGCCGTCGAAGGCTCTATTTGACTAGTACTTTCGGTCGATGTCAAATTTGGAACGCTTACACTCATTGGATTTGTTACAACTATTGGACAATTGGAATTATTTCTTGCATTGTTACTGTTAGTTATTTCGATATCTTCTTTGTCACAACACTCTTCTTTTGTGTGAATATCTGCACTTGTAAAGAATTTTCGAGATGGCTTGTGAGATTTGTCATCAGGATCGCTAATATCTGAATTGCCAGCCATGGAAATTCGTACAGATGGTGTAAGAGATATTCCGCTCATCAAAGTGGCAGCTTGAGCTGCACTCTTCAACATTGACGGTGGTAATAGTTCGTTAGAAAGTAAACTGTTCGTGTTGTTTCGCAATAAATCAACAGCTCCACCTTCCCGTATTTTGTCTAACGCTTCGACTGCTTCGACAAAATTATTATGACTAGCTATCGCTGTTTGGGAACTACTCAGTTTACTATTTCGATGAGTTTTGTTCACGTTACTTGTAATCGGTGAAAAACTGAATTTTACATCACTTGAACTATGAGGTTTATTTGTAAGTTCATCAGTACAACTCAGTTGACGACGTAATATGTTACTGTTACTGGTAGCAGTTTGGGTATTTGTGCATTTAGTATCGGAAAGTGTTAGACTTTCTACAATGGTAGCTAAATCTCCCGACATTGAGTTATTGATTGATGATAGATCATTATGTGGATCACGTAAGGGATGAACAACTACTGACAATTCGGCTTGGTTACTTGTGGATTGCGTGTCAGAAGCAACAGAAACAACAGCTTCTGCTCGAGCGACAGATAATACACTTTCAGCAATAGCTTCTGCTGCCTGCTTCGCAGCTAAATTATCAGCAGAAGCTGCTTGTTCAGTAGACGCAACAGACGTTTTAATTTGATTTTCAGTTGCATCGGGTAAGCTTGGTGTGGAACTTGATTTACGACTTGTAAGTACGCTTGTATGTTTTTCTTTACAATCTTTACTTTTTCCTAAAGGAGTTATTGTATTAGCTTTGGGAGATGAACCACCCTCATCTATATCATAACTAGGAGCTAATTTAATATCGTATTTACCTTCAGCGCCCATTCTATAAGAATTCGAACCACCTTGATCCCAAGTAACATCAATCCAACCGTTATGAAGTTCACTTGTAATAGTACCTTCTCCTGGAGGACAACCATCTTGATCTCGCCATTTCCAATCAATACCTCGTACAACCTTTGCACCAGGTGTTATATGTTTTAACATTTGAGTACGAAGTAATCTGCGCTGTTTTCGTAAATTTGCTTCGACTTCTTTAGCAATTTTTCCTAAATCTTCGCAAATTGAGACCACTTGTCCATAGATTTCAAACCCTGATAAACTAAGATAGTGGGTTTGGCCCGATGCATTTTTTCCAAACTGTTGTATTCGCACATGTCGCCAACCTTGAGTTTCATCACTAGGTACTTCTACAGGCCAAGTTCCTGTCGATCCAGGTTCGTTAAGGGTCGTGTCGTCGGTGTGAGTACATAGAGTTGTCCAGTTCACACTATCACGTGACATTTGAAACAGCCAATTTCGTAACGCTGATCGACCATAACCACGTGCGTGTCGTAGAGTGTACGAAGATGGTATTACCGACATACCAAGATCCACTGAAAACCAAGCTCGCTTATCGTCATTCGTATGACAATTCAACGCTGACATATCCCTAGAAAGTATATCTTCTAATCGACCATATGGAAGATTCCTGCCATCTGAACTAGACACAGTAACTAACCCATATTGCGCCGGATTAACCCATTCAGGACTTGTCTTTCCATTCGTTCCGATAAAATAAACAATTCCATTCTCATCGAAATCATGTTGATGACGGAAATATTGATATTTGGAATCTTTTAATTTCTTTAAAAACTGAAACGAACTACGATCGTAATCGTACCACTGTTTCGCGACCATTTTCAGCAAATATCGTTCTAATTGAGCAACGGTGCTAAGTGGTTCCATTTTTAAGCTTCTTCCAGATCGATCAATCAATGTACTATCACCAGCTGCTTTTTCTAATTTGAATCGTAACCGGCGAGTTAGTATTTGCAAACCATAACCAGAGCCCGGTGTATCATACAAATAAACCGGCAATTTTTCAATACTTTCTAAAACAGCGATTAGTTTATGGATCAAAATAGCTGTAGAATCTGTTTCGCCCATGAAACATTTTTTAAATACTTGCACTCGCTGCTTTTGATATTTTGTTGATTTTTGAGAACGCAAACCATGGTCCCAATAGTTGGTAGATAATAACGCCAGCAGAGCTTGAACCAAACCGGAACTGTGCATTTCATAAGCACTGACAACGCCGTCTTCATGTAGAAGCTGTGACAATTCGTGTAATGCTTCTTGGAGCGTTTCTCGCCATACTTTACCACCCTGACTTTGTTTTTGGCATGCTCTTTCCATCTGAGCGACTATATTTCCTAATTTAGCAACAACACCTCGAGGTTGTGACTGAGCTACTTTGAAATACGCGTTGTAAATACTTAACGCTTCGGTTCGCACTTTTTGTTTCAATGCTTCAGCTTTGGATCTCAAACGTTTCCCTTTCTTATTCGCCCATCCACCAGCAAATTCTGGTCCTGTAAATCAACATTTTGTGGTCATTTACTGTAAAAAATACTGATTTAAAAAATAATAAATTATTTACGTTTTTTAATAGTTTCTATTATAAGTTGCTGATATTGGTAAATATTCCAATAGTGGTAAATATGGAGTATTAGAAGAAGAAACATCTCTTATTGATGAAAAATTAAAATTCACAAAATACAAAGTTGTTATTTTCAAGAATCGTTTTGACTAAAGTTGGTCCGCTATAAACGGCATACTATACTGCTTGTACTACTGCATTACCTTCGAACTAGTTCAATAACGTAACGTGAAGCTAAAAGAGCGCTATATGGCGTGAAATAATGTGATATACATAAAAATTCACTTCGTTAACAAAGAGATGTTCCCCTCCTTCTTTATGATACTCCACGGTGGTAAAACAAAGTTTAAAAAATTATTGCTATTCTAAAATTTTAATTAAATTATTTTACCTAAACTCGTTTCCGCAGTAAATGAATGTTTTGTTCCTCGATTTGATTCAAATATAAATCCTGGAAGGTCTTCTCTTAAAATTGTGGCCTGTTGTTGACCGTCACTATTATGAATATGAAGTTCGGCTTCTTTTCGACTAGTTAGTGCCCAATTTCCAACGACTAAACGAGTAGTTCCAGCGCGTGAAAGGATTGGTTGACTTCCTCCACTAGGTTTAACTGCAGCACGGGCCCGTTGTAACTTTTCAAGGAACTCACCTCGATTTTCTAAACACATTTAACATTAAATAAGAATTTAAAATTTAAAACAAAAAATTACTAGTTTAAAATCCTGACAATTCATGTGAGACGTGAGTCGTTTTTAATACTTATTTTCTTTTATTAGACGAACTATGGATATGTTAGATTTTTAAAAACATTAGATTTACAATTGTTGGGAGAATTAATGCGATTTTTATAAGCTATGAAATTAGTAAAATCATTGCAAAATAAGTATAAAAATCGATTAACAATTTCTTACCTTCAGTGGTAAGAGAATCAGTATTTCTTCCTTTGCCTATTATAAATAGAAGAAAAATTAATTGTTACTACAAAATGAATAGATTATTACACAAAAATCTATCAAATATATGAGTTGTTAATTTTACTAAAATGTACACTAATGAATATGAAAATTTATTTTTTTTACTGAGACTAGTCACACGAAAAATATTATATATAAATTATAAAAAGATGATAAATACTAAACAGTGAATATTATTGATTTTTATTACACGTTTTGTGATTGATTGCTAATAAAAACATAAAATACCTGAGCTATCAGTTCCGCCTTCGGGTGAGCCGCTGGAATACATCGTCGCCAACTTTCCATCCAAAATAAAACGAAACCAGCCGTTCGAACCATTAGATAGTTCGAGAGCTGCAGCGTCTGACCAGACATAAAGGCAATCACGACCTCGGCAAATACTCCAATCACGCCAATGATATGCTTTTCCAGGAAGGATTTCTCGTGCGTCCTCTTGAGCTGGATTTAAGGTAGTGGAATTTGAACCCGTTGAAGCTGCCTCGTTGCTCTCTGCAAATCAAGATAAAAATAAATAATCATAATGAAAATGTAAACGAACTATAGCCAATAACGCTACAAAATCACGTATTAATAATTTGTAAATACCGCATAACAGGGCATTCCCACAAAAACATGACTTTATATGCAAATTTTGGTTTCGGCTGTAAAAACTAGTTTTGGTCGGACACTACCAATAATCAGTTAAAATTAAGTCGTTGAAGTCGTTTCCAAAAAAAATAAAAGAAAAAAAACATAGAATAAAATGGGGTTTACTGCTAGCCGATTTCAATCAAAAGCTTTGCTAGATGAAAGATGAAAGCAAAGTGAATTTCAGATTAAGCTTTCGATACGATGTCGCTGTTACATACAGAATTTTTTCTAAAAAAATCCACTTTTTTGGACTCAGGAACTCAAAACGTGTATTTCCAGTGAAAATTCGAAATCTAAAATTCAACCCGATTACAATACCTACTTCCTTAACTATGAAATGGTAAATGAAAGACAATCAGTAATCACACACACATTACACTTCATTTATACAGAGATAGCAGAAATAAGAACAAGACTCAGAACAGTAGAATATAAAGAAAATCGGTATGTTCCAGATGAAAATAAAAACGTATACGTTGTACCGTACAAAGCATGCGCAATACACAATTATGGCGGCTTTTTGTTGAGTTTTAAATGAGCTTTAGCGTAGAATATACGATTTTATTTTTAATAATAACAATGTTACTAATAACTACGCAATCTTATTCAATAATCTAAATTTTCCTACTTTAACAATTACGTGGTATTTACAAACTTTGAACATCGAGTGCTTCACATTTGCATATCACTGACGATATTACACTCACCGATATCAGTTGAAATTTCTTGATATTCTTTCGACTCGTTTGAATCCAATGGCCCCGCCAACGATTGAACTTTTGAGAAAACGCCAAGTCGCGCAAAATGATCAAGGAATATATCTTGAGCTTTCGACATTAAATCCTTTATGATTGACAGCACCACTAAATGACCATCTTCGTCTTCCTGTTGACAAAAATAATGTATCATAAGAAACGTGATTTTAACATTTCTAACACGTAATTAGTAAGAATAGAATTTTGGAAAAAAAATCAATCACTCATATCATTCATTAAAACACACAAAATTAGTAACTTAATTAAATCGGAAAAATAAACTAATATACTAAATATTAATAAAGATTATTTATAAAGGAAAACTTGAATGTATTATTTGTTTTTTGATTTCAACGTACTATTTATGTTGAAACTAAATGCCGCCCAATCAAATTTAGTTAATTACTTTTTTTTAATAATTTTATGAAAACATCCTTATATGTACAAAATGATGGAAAAGTGAATATTTTGATTTCGATGGATAATTTACATTTCATATAATGTACATATTAAATATCTATATTCAATAAAATGTTATATGAGGCTTTTTTACTTAAGGCAGTGATCCTAAACTTTTTTTTGTTGCGGTGCCTTTAAAACATTTCAAAATTTGGCGGCACACTTCATGAATTTCGCGGTTCCCAAAAGTGCCTAAAGTGTATGGTGTATAGTATAAAGTGTATAAAGGATAATGTTAATCTCGTTAATGGCGAGAGTTTTACTTATTAAAAGTTTTTAAGATTACATATTTTTAAAACGCAACGATTAAAATAATTTAGACATTATCTTGAATTTTTAGTAATATTTAGAAAAGTTCTACACACTAACAATTTTCAAAAAATCGATGTTTTCAGTTGAATTTTTGTAAAATAAAATTGTGGATATTAAAATTTATTTTCTCCTTGAAAATTTTATACCAATCGGAAAAATTGATGGCTAGACAAATAGTGAAAACGTACGGCGAAAAACGGTTAACACGAAACTAAACGGATGAAAGAATTTTTTTCATTTAAGAAAATACCTATTTTCGAAGGAATCACCCTTTAAAAAATCTAATTTTTTCATTGTTGTATTTCCCATCGTCGACATGTTTACTAATATACAGCTATTATACTATCTGTTGGTGTTGATTTACTATAAAAACATAAATACTCCTGCTAAGCACTTTATATAATTGAAATGTTTTTTAACGTGATTTTTTTGCTAAGCAATTTTGTTTAGAGTTAAAAAAGAATTATTGAATATATTTTGTTAGGACAGTAATTCGCTTTGTATAAAGTTTCGTACATAATGGACTAACCAACTTGAAACAAATGTTGGTGACCATTCCATCGCGTTCATACGACAAAATGAACCA
Source organism: Sisyra nigra (assembly GCA_958496155.1). Taxonomy (NCBI): domain Eukaryota; kingdom Metazoa; phylum Arthropoda; class Insecta; order Neuroptera; family Sisyridae; genus Sisyra; species Sisyra nigra. The sequence continues at coordinate 26,164,047 of OY292314.1, forward strand.
ACAAGCATTTCTTTCTATCTACACTAGAAAAGGTAAACTAATGGCAACTAAATCCAACCTTTTTTTAGATTTCCACTAGAAAATCACTCTATAAAATCGTGGTCAACAAATGCCAACGATCCGAGATTCGAGTAGTGTGTACTGGAGACAAGCAAAAACTAACTTCTCTTGAATTCAAAATTCAATAGAAATACCCGAGAATGCGTTATTTTAGACAGCATCTCTAAGTTCTTCTTTATTTCCCACATTTCCCTCCGATCAACAAGATTTAAGAAGTGGCCTAATTGGACAAAACATTTAACAATTAAATATCTGGAAATGAAAAATGATGATGCCGCAACAAAGACGAAGACATCTTCCAAACTTCAAAGTAGCTCAATAAAATCAATATGTATGCCCGGATATAGCCTCAAAGTTTAAAAAAACAACACACTTTTAGAATATTAATAACTTAAGATGTTAAAAAATAACTACAATAATAAAAAAAATAATAATAACATCAATAAAAAAAAGTAATGTCCCAATGATTAGTAAATATTAAATATAAATCAATTTTTAGAAAATGTAATTACAGATATTTAAAATATGTACATTTACGTATTGCTGTATTATTTATTAAAAGTTTAAATACAGTGGAATCCGTTTATTGTGACTCTGCTTATAGTTACCGCTTAATAAAACGTATACCCGCACTACAGTGCGGTGATTATAATAGTTAGAAGTTTCTCTATTTTCTAAAATAGCGATTCTCAACCACTAGTCTGGTGGATCGGCAACGATCCACACACCCACAATACCTACTAAAAACTTTTATAAAAATAATAACATCGGTCCACAAAATTATTTTTATAAATTTTATAGGCCCGTGAAGCAAAAAAGGTTGAGAAACGCTGTTCTAACATATGCTTTGTATAAGGTGTTGGTTATTTTACTTCGATGTCATTATAAGCGGAGTCGACTGTAGTTGATTAAAAGGTTTTTGAAAATAAAAAAATTAAGAGGTAGTTTGCAGCAAATAATGAAATATACCCATTAAAAAAAATATTTGTCTATAAGTACATTTGATGTACGAAAAAAAATATAATAAAATTGGTTTTAAATCAATCTAGTCGAAATCATTAATATAATATTCACTTTTTATGCATGAATGTGCAACAACAGTTTATTTTCTTGATAAAAAACAAACTATCGAATGGTAAAAGCTTGCTATTGATTACATTTTATACGTGTATACAAATAACAAGCAATTTTCTTTAATAAAAATAAAAAAAATCAATATATTGCCATACCACATTCATAAAAATACTTGACATTATACAAATAGGCAATATAATGCAAATAATTGAGGCTTAATTTACCATAGGGGCACCGTGAACTATGAGCTTGTCATGCAAGGTGCGGACGCGTAGCGAGCGCACTAATAAACCAAGCCCGGGGCCCATCGGGGCCACCGTGCTTGTCATTGGGGCATGGGCGTGGGGGGCAGCACACGGCCAACTATACGACATCTGCAAACATAGCGCAACTATTAAGCCCGAGTCTTAATCAAATAAAATCTACAAAAATAATGTTAATGTTATCAATTCATGCGATTGTCAAAAGTGATATCATTTTTTTACTAAATATACAATGTAACCGGTGAATTTATAAAACGTATGAGATATATTTAAACCCTAAATGATTTTCTATTTAAGTGCAAAAATTGGTTAGATGAAATCATGCAAATGAATTTATATGCTCATAGTTCGAAAATAAAATTTTGAAGAAAATATTGACAATAAATATACCTCATTGTCTAAAACCACAGCTATAACTTCAACTAAAGATGTAGCGACTGACTGTGTTGGAGACTCGCTACTGCATAGTTCAATCAACTGTATCGATTGAATATAATGAACCATTTTTCGAATCAAGCCCAAACTTCCTCGCCGAACTGAACCTAGCATACTAGCTTGAAAAGCGTGACAAAACACAGGCAACAACGTTCGCAAATAAACCGGTGCCATTTCAGGATCTCCACGCGGCTCGTTACTTTCAAGATTTTCCTCTCCGGTATCAGATTCGCTAGATCTTTTATTCGTACGTTCAGTAGCTACCATCCATTCTCCAGGAGATTGTAAAATTGTTGCCACTTCTCGATGTCCTAAAATCAATCCAATTAATTCCAAAATTCACTTTGAAATCCCATTATAGAGGAAAGTGGTAAAGAAAACCCTCTCATATAGGGGAACCTAAAGAGCTTAAGATAAAAAAAGGTCGCGTATAATCGCACAAACGTCATTTGGTAATCGTGCCGAAGTTCTAAACTCCTACTATGGCGAGATTTGAACAAGAAGCGTATAAACCAAACACTGACGATGCCAAAGCAGCTTTGTGTCGCTTCAGTTTCAATAACTTTAAGAAAGAAACAACTTATAATGTTTCAATAATATGGGTGGCGACTAAAAACCAGTTTCAAATGCTCTAACTTTTCCCTGTCTAAAAATAAAGTTCCAGAACATCGAAAAACAATTGTTTGATTACACATTAGTTATTCCTGTAAATAATTTAATTTTAATTTGCTAATAATACTCGAAACTGCGTAAAATTTTTAGAACTATGATTTTCTGTTAACTATTTTGGAGAGTTCCGACTAATCTACATCATTAATCTCTATTGTTTATTTATTATTCATCCATTCATTTTCAATCAATATACAGTATAAATCGTTTATAACAACACCGGGTATAATGAACAACCAGTTGTAACGTACAAAACCTTCGGGCCCCGTGATATGTGATGTCTTATCTTAGATAAGACGATACATATCGGTTATAGTGGATATCGCTTATAACGAATGAAATTTTACGGTCCCCTGAAGTTCGTTATAAACGATTTCTAATGTATATATATATCACAAACTGATATAGGTTTCCTGATACGGTTTAAGTAGGTACAATTCCCTAACTATTCCAAAAATGTTAAATCCCCTGACTTTTTCAGGTCAATCGTCACCCTGTATATGTAATATTATCAAACAACAATAATGCTTCGATATAACGCGAAAGGATGCCATAAAAGATCAGAAAAAATTAAGGTCATTTTTTTATGGCTAAGGGATTTTCGCGACTGGACACAATCACTAGAGACGCTAAAAATCACATGCACGTAATGGGAGCCTTCCCCTCTATCTTGTACTCTTTGGGGGAACTGTTGCAAAACTGTCCAGTTGTATGCTGTAAACAACAATTCCAAATCTCTTCATAATAGCGCTAAAGTAGGAAGGAGTATTATATAAATGAAGCAGTTGCTGATAAAGTCTATCTTACTTTATTTCGTATTTTTAGCACTTTTTTTTTAAATTTACTCCTATTACTGTAGTGCCACCCTAACTAATGTAACGCTTTTTGACGAACACTTTTACACACACAATGGAGGGGTTCTCCTTACCTCTACTCTCCATATATCCCACAAATAATACCTTCATCAATCCGTTCACGCGCTTTATCCAAAGGTGTTTTCCCATCTTCATCGCGTAGTTCTGGATTAGCGCCATGTTGTAACAATACGCGTGCTATTCCAGGACGACCAAAACACGCAGCATAATGCAATGACGAACTACGCTGTCCTTTATTAACATCTGCCCCACGGTCGCATAAAAACTCGACCATTTCTTGAGTTCCAAAAGCAGAAGCCCAATTAAGCAAAGTTTGCCCAACATCATCCATAAAGTTCACATCAATACCGCCAGAATCAATTGCTTCTATCAATGCATCAGTATCTTTAGATCGTATGCAATCAATTAATTGGCGATGGGTTTTTTCAGCTGCGGAATCTAAACGTCTTAAGCGAGGCAATAACTGCATTGAATTGGAACTACCTACTTGAGGTCGACCAAGAGCTCGACGGCCTTCAAATAAAAGAACTAATAGTAAATCAACTAATCTCATCGAATCCAAAGCACAACGCTCATCGCCTTTTAACGCTTTTTCTATTGCATCCGGTAACTCTGAGCGTAGCAAATCCTAAAAAAAAACAACTGTATTATAAAAAATTCTTTTTTTAATATTAATTATAAATGTACATGGGTAATGCTTGGTGAACCACGACAAAGGGTGGAAAGTAAACTAATTGTTGCAGAAATTGAAGCTGCTGTTGCTTTTGAATCAGTAGTGGATGGAGTGGTGCCTTGAGGATTTGGTAATGTTTGATTTCCACTGCTTGTGCTAGCTGCTGCCGCATTTGTACCTCCTGCACTCGATAATCTAACTAATAATTCATCAACTAGACCATGTTGAGCCAGAGGTGCGGGATCAACTCCACGACGAGTGAATCGATCTGCTACCAATGCAAAACATCGAAGCGCTCCTTCGGCGACATAACTATCTTCATGACGGAGTAATGTACTGAGACTTCGAACACATGATACAAGCTGAACATCTTGAGGTTCCAATTTTCCACATAATCGACTCACAACAGTCATTGCTGAATGTAATGTATCCTTGTGTACTCTTGATCCTTCAATACAAAAAAAAATGTTTTTATAACCGGATTTTTCTTGGATTTGGGTGTCAATTACCATTATCTTTAATGAAGGTAAGTATTGAATGTAAACCTCCCGCATCAAAAACTGCTCCAGCTTCCCGGCTGCAAATTAACTCTAACACTTTAACACATTGTTCTGCAAGATCACGGCTAGTTCGCGAAGCTGTTTCTGCAACAGCTAGACGAGAACAAATCGCACGAACAGCTCCGTCCATAGCCACGATTCTTCTGGTACACTCAGCCGAGACATCGAGATAGTATGTAATGGCTCGGGCTGTGACCTCCAACACGGAATCCGGAGCACATTCATCCAGAAATATTCGACAAAGAGCTGGTAAAAAATTACGTGGTGGACAACTAAAATTTAAAAAAAATAACTCATCTTGCTCTGTATGGTGAATTGTATAAATTTTTTCGTCATGTAACTATTTCAATTATTAAGACTTCATACTTTGAGATATATTATAATGTAAGATACATTCCACTAACAGTAAAAATTTACAAGTACAACGAAGAGTTGAGTATGTTTATAACATAATAATAGTATGATTTATATAAAGTATTTTATTTTTCAGACATAATGATCAATATAGGGAGAGGGGGTATTTCAGCTGCGATCTATTGTATAAAGAGGATTTGGGTGAAAAAATCTTTCTAAATTCATTATGTAGTGTGAATACAGTCCCCAATTTCTATCTGAAAAGTGGGGTAGAGTGAAATTGTGGAGATCATAACGTAACAAAAAGGCGATCAGGTAACCTTCCTTTTCTTTCTCTTAAATACTCATTTCTCTCTCTTTCTTTTTTCTTATGCTCAATGCTTGCCAACAGTGTTTGGTGAAATGTGAAGTGCGTCGAATAAGAGAGGAAAATAGAGTGTAGATAAAGAGGGAAAGAGAAAGAGGGGGATCGATTCTACCTAACTACTAGATGGGATGTTTGTCGACTTGATGAAATTATAAAAGTTATAAAGATCTACATTCTATAAATAATATTTTGTTTTCGAAATCTAAATACGAAATGACTTATAGGCTTTAGTAAAATTGAAATATTTACGTTACAGTAAGTGGTTACAATATCTGGTTAAATATTTAATTAATTTTGAAACAAAATTTTAAGAAACTTTTAAGCGTTATAATCACTTATTAGAACTACACAATTTGAAGGCTATATTATACGAATATGAATAATACTTACATTTCGAAGCAACGGTCAACATTATCAGACATTAACAGAAGCATACAAAGTTGTTCTAAGGCGATGAGTTGCATGTCTCGCTCATCGCCCTGGCCCATGTTGAGCCATTCGAGCAGAGTTTCTGGATCCACTTCCGTCATCTGAAACAAATTTTAGAATTTCAAAATGCATTTTTCAATTTCACTATTTATTGCTTTAAAAAAAATAGTGTCTATTCAATTATATTTGTTAATGTTGTATCCAATAAGTACTAATCTTTGGTCGTAAGTACTAAAAGCAACGCTATTATTATTTTATTGTTATTGAACTTTGCATACTTAACACACTAACAACTATTATAACGTGGTATAATAATTATCTAATAAAAAGTAAAATACTGGCCATTTCATGTTTATGTATTTATATCCAATTTGTTAAATTATTTTACATTTTTATCGTTCCTTTAAGATGTTCAGTACATCAAACGCACAGAGTAATTAAATGAAGAAGAAATAATTAAATGGTATATTAGTATTTAAAACAATGGAAACATTTAGATATCAAATATTTACTAATTGTTATTAAATTACACAAAACCCCACTGCGTTCAAATAACTGGAGAAAATTTCATCGCGAAGAAAGTTTAAGAAAATCTAAAGGATTTTATTAGTAAAAATGGTAAAAATATAAAAATTAATTGAATCATTAAAACTGAATTCCTAAAGTGATATTAAATGTATTGAACACGTGATTCTGACATGGTATATATTTTATATCAATAACAATATGTTGCAAATTTAGTATGAATTTTTATAATCATTGGCCTCATATTAATTGTTTGATTATAAAGACATTTTTTTGAATTTCGAAGACTTGTTTCAAACTGCACAATATAATTTTTTAAAACGTATCTTTATAGGTATGATTTTAGCTACTATCTATTGATTCGATTTTGAATGTTCTAGTAAAAAATTGTGTTTAAAAAAATAGATCTACCATCAAATTAAAATCTTCCAACAATATTAAAATGGTTTTATAACATCAATGGAAAATCAATGGAATATTTTGTCAGTGACTTGTTCGTTCATCAACCCCATCTCTTTAAGTGATGCATCTTTCTAGGTAAAAATCTTAACTTTGTTATCGAATGTACGTGTCTGTAATTGTAAATAATATGATTGAAGTAAACATTAAAATCCTTTGAACATTATTTTATTGCATCTAAAAAATATCTCATCTTTTTGCTTCGTTTCATTTTTTTTTTTAGAAAATACGATTTTCCTAGTTTATTTAATTATCGACTTCTCGATTATTTTCAAACTAAAAAGTTTAATATCAATTATTAACTGAAAATAACGTATTTATTTATACCAAATATATTTCTAGTTTCTACCCTAGTGAACTATCCCCGTCAACAACGACGGGGCTTCTTTTAAGTTAAGTCACATTCAATGTATTTGCATGAAGCAGATACCTACTTGAATTTAAATATTGATTGAAATGTTAATAGTTAAAGTTTGAGTGTGACACATCATGTGGTCACACCTTTCAATGCTGAAAAATTGTTAGAAAAAGTTTTTTTCAAAATTAAAAAAAAAAAATAATTAAGATCGTACTATAACAAAATGAAATATAACTTGACAATACAGTTAGATCTCCGCTCCATGCGTCAGCGATGGTCGGTGTGATTCCTGTTGAATCCCAGATATTTCTAGATTCGTAATTACAGAAATTTTTTGCGTGTCGGCAGTCATGATACGACTTTAGATGTTAAGGCAACTTAATTAATACATCTAAAAAAATTTGACAATATTTTGGTAACTAAATACCTGTTGCGAGGCATCGCAGAACCTTATTTTAGATGAAATCCACTGTTGGTTAAAAGAACATAAACAAAACCCACAATTGGTAAAAATTTTAAGTACAATGTTCCAAAATTTTCACCAAAAGGCCTCGCTGGTAACCATAAATTGAATTATTATTTTCTTATACTCTTCTCCAAAACCCCCTTCATTTGAATTTTTGCAGGAAAAAATTTCAAATGAAAGTTGTAGGCGTTGATGAGTCTAATAACCATAGTAAGTTTAAAGAAATTCGTTAGAGCCGTTTTCGAAAAAACTTTGAAAAACCCAAAAACCTATAGAATAAAGTGGTAATGGATAATGCTTATGATGTATGAAAAAATAAATCGTTAAAAATATCAATAAAACAGGCAATATATGTTTGATATTTAAAAGAAAATTATTTTATAGTTCAAGTTAATTTTCATAATTTCAAAAGTTAACTCTTGAATATATGAATGCGCAAAAAATGTATTTTTTAAAAGCAATGGTTTTCACTACTTTGGCCAATAAAATCTCGCTTAATTATATATTGAAATGTAAAATGCATCTCGGGAACTAAAAAAGATTTCTATGTGGAAATGGAATACGGGTTGGTCGCTCCTGATATGGATATTAAGAAAATAATTATCAAAATTGTACGCCGCTGTATTTTTTCTTGCGCTAAGATTTTAAGGTATTAACTGCAGTATAAAGATTAAAAAGCATGATTTTCCAATTAAAATTGTTAGCCAAAACAATTGATTCGTCAAGAATGAATAAACATTAAATAATTAATGGATATATCAGATAAGAAAATAATATAGTTAAAGAACAAGATTCGAAAGGTTTGTTAAATAACCTATGTTCCTCAAACGCGAATATAATATAGATTACTTTGAAAAAAAAACTTAAGGTTTTTTTACAATCAACACCCCTATTGTAAAATTGAAAAAAAAAACCCAGACGTGTAGGTCATTGCGTTCCTCAAACACAAAAAAATGTAGCGATGATGATTTGGCAACCGTCCCCATTAGTGGTTTTTACAACTAGCACATTACTGTTCTCAGTGGCGTAGCGTGCATTTGAGCCACCCGAGGCAAACGCTGCATTTGCCGCCCCTTCATTCACCTCGATTCAGTATCAACCACTTGTTCTATTGCCAAAATAGATATAGAACTGTTGGAACCTTTATAAAATTACATCAGTCAACTACTTTATCTACTTAAAAAATGTTTTAATTGTTTTCGTCGATGATAATTCAGTATTTGTATTTCTATTTTCAATAATGTACCGCCTAATTTGTCTTGGAGGTTCAAAAGATATACCTACTCTATGCAAAGAAAAAGCATCGAGTTGTGCAAGAACAGTTCTAATGCAAATATTTAGCGTACGTAGTAAAGCCCCTTTATTTTTATCTAATTTTATTTCATCTCAGATTTTATCTTATTTATAACTAATTACCATAACTTCTCCAGACCAACGCATCATTTGGGCTACTTGGGATTATGGTCCTCTTTGGCCCTCAAACGCTACACTGCTGAGTGTTGTGGCAATCTCCCACAATAGCAAATGTATCAACATTTTTACCACCATCTCCCTAACTAAAATTTAATTTTTTTAGAGTATATTTTAGGTTTGTTTAATGTGACCATCCAGCATGGCCATTTCCAAACATCCTTTGCTCGTGCACGAGCGCTTAAAATTCGTTCCACACTGTTTTGGCGATGTTTATGCACTACTTTAAATGGGTGAGTTTGTTGGTGAGACTTGTCACTTTATGATGGTAGGATCTAACGACATGCTAACGTTTTTCGTTTACACAACCATAAAAAAGCTAGCACATGTTTCAAGTTGTATCATTTGAACTATAAGATACAAAACAATTTTGCAAAATTTTATTAGCATTTTACTAAATGTTTGTTGAGAAAAAAATAGAACAACCTGAAAATTTAAGTTTTTCTAAGTGGGTCAAATTTGGTTAATTTTTTTTAAAATACTAGTTCGCGGCTCACTTGGCAGTGGCATCACTTGGAAATGTAGGAGGATGTGGTAAAAAGGTTACAAATACATAATTCGGAAACACCAAAAATTTGTTACCTAAAAATATCGATATTTGATATATTTTTTTGGTTTTTACTTTACTTCGATATACTTAATGTATTATTTTTAATTTAATTTTTTAAGATTTTCGATTGTCTTTTCTTTTTTTTATGATATAAAAAATAAGTGTATAAAACTCAATGCATGGGTCATTTAAAAAGCATTGAGGGCCAGTGTCTGACCCGCAGATCATAGGTTCGCCACCACTGCACTAGGGTAGTTCTCAAGATTTAATGGAATTTTTTTTGCAAATTTGAAACGTATTCTCTCTATGCTTTTTTTCATTTGTGTCTAAATACCTTTAAATAAAATATTTTTAGCTAAAGGATAATAGAAACCAGTATCGCTTAAGAGATCTGCTCCAGGTGAAAATAAAACCACACAGTTACGATACTTTTCCAGAAGTAAAATTTTAACATGTCTTGGAAAATAAAAAAAAATGGAAATAAAAAGTAAAAAAAAGTCACTGTGAGAAAACCGAATTTACAGAAAACGACGAAACTGTGTAGGAAATAGAGAAAATGATTGATCAATAATTATTTTCTGTCGATGATATCACGATTTATGTTTATTAAATAAAATATTTTCAAAAACTATAAAGTTCACAAACGACGACAGAGAAGAGATGAGAAAACGATCAAGAGAGGGAAGGTATTGACTCTAATCTAGTAATATCTAACATAAGCGACTTAGGAAGTTAGATATGTATGAGTTATGACAACAGCTGCAATGTAACAACCTTAAGTAAATTAATGTTATCTATTGAGGGTACAAATATTCGTAAGAACACGTGTTAAAATACAAGTATTTGACAAAATTGTTATGACTTATAGGCGGTATAGGCAACCATTTTAAAATTTTAACAATATATTAAGGATTATCTAAGGAACATTCTGGTGAAATTTCGTTAGTTTGTGATCATTTTGATATACTAAACCTCCTTAGAGTTAAAGTTGTCCACTACAATAGCAGAACTCATCTTAATAGACCAGATAAATAAAGATTTAACCTCAAAATGAAAAGTATTAGTCATATGTGAGTAATATTTTTCCGCAGAAATTTATTGGTACTCGAATATAACTAACTGTTCAAAATATTTTTAATCGTCATGTTTAATAAATTATAATATACACAATGAGCATGGTTAGGAAAAAATTGGGGAATAAATCGTTTTATACCTGCGTTCATTTGTAACAAAATATAAATAAATAAAGTACTCATAAAGATCCTCTAAAATATAATCTTTGGGCAAAACTAAAGGCAAATACAACATTTTTTAAACTTCGACCTGGCACCCAAAAAAAAAATATTTAAAATGGATATTCAGAGGTGGTTTCATTATTAAAATGACCACGTTAAATCAAAAATCATTGACTCGTTTCAAAACATTGGAAAAGGTTGTTGTTATATCTTGGATGCAATAAATGTATTCGTAGTTAAAAATACAAAAAAGTTTTCCGATGAATCACAGTTTTAACGTAACATTTCTCAATATTGGATAAAGGAAGATATTTTATGTTTGTATTATTTTTTTTGAATACAACTCACTTTAGCCTAATTTAGCAACACAAGGCCATTGATTATAATTAATTTTTTTCCTGTTTCTTTAATATTTCTTATTGTTTCTCAACGATATATACACACGTCTATTAAGTTACTCTATTTGTAACAAATACATTATAAAAAGTGAAAGTTAATAACTTTCTAAGACAAAATTAAAATGGTATTTGTACGTATGTTACGCTCATACGCATATTACTAATCAAATCAACGATTCGTCAATTTTATTATTATTTTTTTTTAATTAATTAACGCGCTTTTCGGTGGAATTGGCAAAAAAAGAAATGACGTATCAAAGAAATTCGCCAACTGGTTCTATTTACCAACACTTTTGGCAAATAAACAATAATTTCAATACAAAAAAATAAAGTTAATTCTATGAATAGATCACCTCTCGAGGCAATGACTGCTTTTTAGCCTTAAAGATTTTCTCGAATCTTTTAGTGTAGGTAATTAAAAATTACTTGAGATGTTTGAGTCATTTTTTAGGGCACAAATTTAAGGAAACATTTTTTTTTTTGAACATTAAATTATTGAAATGAAAATAATTTAAAAAAAAATTACATACCTTTGTGTTGTGTTATGGCTCGAAAAAGATTCGAAGCTCAAAATTACTATAAAAAGAAAAAAATCTTAGTAAGAACATGTTTGTCCACCATTTTCACATTATAACAGTAGAAAATAACGTAAGTGCCATAGTGACAATTGATAAAACGAAAATACCATATAACGGTTCTTAAAATTTTACGAACTAGTGAAAAAAACTGATAATTCTCAATAGAATTGAAAATAACAAAATCGAAAATCGAATCTACGCAATAAATAAATATCAATTTCCAATTAAATTGTAATAACAAAGAATATCGAAAAATGTTATCTCTCCATCATAATTTAGTAAATAAAACGTTTGTAAAGCGCACCTTCGAACTCACATATCAACCATTGTAATCAATAACATGAAACAATTTGATGAAAGTAAAAGAAAATTTGAAATTGAAGAGATGAAAATTAAACAGAAACCACCATGATAAATGAAATTTACGACGATACGACAACTTTCACAACACACACACTACGTTGCATCAACAACAGCCGACCTGTGCAAATAATCCGTGAAACGGCAATTTTCGTGGATTAAAAACGACAGAACCGAGTCGCCACGAAGTGATCACGTGGAGTCAAGGCGAAGAACACTTTCGAAATGCGGGATTTTTAAACGTTTCTTATATTTCAAATAACAACTATACTTTGTTTTAACCACAATCAAAGTAAATCAATTTTAAGTTTCGGAACGACTTTATCAGTCAATTTCATACTGGATATTTTTCTATATATACGAATATAATGGTGGTCAAATAATAATACTATTTAACCATAAAAATCAATTATCTAAATAAATTCTATAGTAGTAGCATATAGACCAGTAACCATAATTTATGAACACAATAAAAATTATAGCACGATGAAACCCATTGGAAAAGGAAGAGAATATAGCAAAAATGAAAGGAAAAATAAATTACGGTCGATCTGAGGTGGGGAAGTGGTAAAGGAAGATGTTTTTAAGGGTAGAAACGGTTTATCTCGATTTCCGACAAAACTACAAGTCCTAAGAAAAAAAGTTAAATGGCAAAGTTGTAGGTAATAAGAAGACCTACAACTTTTGTACTAACACTTTTTTCACATTACCTCAAAATTTATGTGAAAAATTCCAATAACCAAGATATTATTTTATTAATTTTTAACTTTTACAAAAAAAAAAATTTACACGAAATTTGGTGAAAATTTGCTTCTTAATGTCCCAAACACACTGTATTTTTTTAATTTAACATATTAATTTTTTCATCTTATAATGACTTAATATTGACAAAGCACCCCAATTTTCACCCTAAAATTCTCACATCACTACATCTGATTTTTTTAAAAAGTCGTTGAATTTTTTGTTTGTTGAAACCTCTACTTTTTGTTGGTGCCAAAAAATATAGACATTACAATGTTAAATGTTCTCAGATAATGCAATAATTAAAGTGTACATTTTAATAAATTGCTCAAAATTGTACATACTTAATACAATTTTGTACAAATACAACTTTAAGCAATTTATTAAAATTTACATTTTAACTATTGCATTATCTGAGAACATTTAATATTGTAATGTATATATTTTTTGCACCATCAGAAAGTAGAGGTTTCAGCGAATAAAAAGTTCACCGACTATATATACATACTGTAAAAATTATTTTTAATGTCCTGGTTTAAAAAAAAATAGCCGATAAAATTGTCTACTATATTTACCTTGAGTATAATAATGAATTGATTAAGCGTTTTAAATTTTATCAAAATTGGTTTACTAAGTAGTAATATTTAATGAATCATAGTTTGCTTATTTTCCCATATACATACATGCATTTCTACTCTATTGTCTCCCCTTAAGATGTACAACTTTTGTGCAATTGTATGCTTATTGTATATTATGTTCATATTATGTAGATTTAAATAATGCACTGGAAATGTAATAACCATAATATTAAACAGCCAAAGTTACTTATATTCATGTTTTTTTTTTATTTGTGTATTCAGTACACATTATACATAGATTGAAGAATTGAAACCACGTCTTGTGTTTATACTTAAATATCTGCTGCGAGGCGTCACAGTACATTCTTTTACTTTCATTTATGAAACTCACTATTGGTTAAAAGAACTATAAGTACTTGATAACTATACATCTAAACAAAACTATTGTATATGAATACAGCCTATATATGTACATATGGATCATATACGAATTCCCAACCTTCACCCCGGAACCGCCCTTATTCGAATTTTCCCAGGAAAAAAATTCAAACAAAAGTTGTAGGCATCAATGAGTCTAAGAACTGTAGAAAGTTTAAAGAAAATCGTTGGATCCGTTTTCGAAAAAAAATTGAAAAGGCTCCAAAACTCCTAGAAAAAAGTGGAGCTTTCGGATAACCGATTTCAACCAAAAGCTGGGTGGTAAAACTAGGTATAATATGGAGGCCAAATTCTAAGTTTGGTGAAATTCGCATGAAGCTTTCGAGACGATATGACTGCCACACATAGGCATTTATCTACAAACAACTTTTTGGTGAAAACGTGTATTTCCGATGGAAACTCGAAATAAAAAATTCGATCCGATTACAATGCCTACTTCCTTTACTATTAAGTAGTAAAAGAAAGTAATATGTATACACTATACAGCTTACATGTAGATATATATGAATTTCCAACCTTTAATCTAGAACCGTCCTTATTCAAATTTTCCGAGGATAAAGTTTCAAATAAAAGTTGTAGGCATCAATGAGTCTAAGAACTGTAGAAAGTTTAAAGAAAATCTTTGGAGCCGTTTTCGAAAAAAAATTGAAAAGGCTCCAAAACTCCTAGAAAAAAGTGGAGCTTTCGGATAACCGATTTCAACCAAAAGCTTGGTGGTAAAACTAGGTATAATATGGAGGCCAATTCCAAGGCTGATGAAATTCGGATAAAGCTTTCGAAACGATATGGCTGTCACACACACACACAGACATGTTTCTAAAAACCACTTTTTTTGGATTCAGAGGACCTCAAAACATGTATTTCCGGTGAAAGCTCGAATTCGAAAATTCGACCCGATTACAATACTTCCTTTACTATATAGTAGTAAAAAAAAGTAAAAATAATACCAATTATGAGTTTATAGTTTAATATAAAAGTATAATAATCGAATATTTAATATAATCGACACAGGGGTTGCCTGACTCAATTTCTTAAAACTGTAAAATATATTATGTATATATATATAATTTATTATTACAACTTACCTATTTTGCAATAAACAGTTTATTCGTAATTATGATATATTCATAGCTGGATTTATTTTAACTATTAAAGCACAAATAGGCAAATATTTCAGAATGCCGTTGAAAAGTATATGAAATATTTAGTCACAAGATTTTAGACACATTTAGTCATTAATTTCATTTTCTAGTCGTGCAAAATTTTCTGTGCAAAAACTTAACACAGTAGATACCATAAAAGGTTTACTTCATTTTCGAAGCAATATTTCAGTTTTTCATATTGAACTAAAAAATGATCATTTCACATTATTTACACAATTGAAATTTAACAAATTTTTTTATTACGTGCTAACAATATTTTGACATATTCCAAAAATTCATTTCACTGGAAATTTTGATGGCATTTTGTTTGGACAAATGATACACAGAACATTTTTAACAAATAGTCAAAACATAGCGATTGAATATGAATGCAAACAAGTTAAATAACACGGCCAACAATTTAGGGTATTCCGGCCTTATTTTAAGCACTGAAGAAGCGGTGATGCTTCAAAACTCGTTGTTACTACTACAAAACGATAACCATTTCCGAAACATTTACTTATGGGGTAAAATATTTGGTATTGAAAATGATTATTACATAGCATTCGGATACGTCAAAGATGCTATGTTAGGACGTGTATTTTTTTATAGCCGAAACGGATTCAATTGGGGCTTGTTACCCCGAGCTAATTCAAACGCAAAGATTTTAACTCCTTTATGTGTGACACGATTTCAAGGAGATCCAGCTCTGGTCGTGGATGTCTTCGAACAACATGCGACCACGGAGCCATTTGGAACTGAAACATTTAAAAAAGAAGGAATACTTATCAAAAAGTTAAAAGAAGAGGATCGGCTTGCGGCGACCGTTCAAATCATCAATAGAGAAGCGCTCATCGTACCTAGAGGTGGTTTATTTAAACGGCCTGATGGTAACATTGTGGAAAACTTGGGATTTTCAGGATTAACTTTACAAGATGCGAGGGAATTTAATAGCTATTTACATTGGAGATTTCCTCAATATAAATGGAATACAAATATGCTAACGAAGGTTGATTTTAATTATGCAACTGATTTTTTAGATCCTATTGATAAAGATGTTCCAAAAGGATCTTGGTCGTTACAAATTCACCGAGGTGGAACCATTGCAATACTCCGCTCTCTATACTGGCAAGGAATGACGTTGTATCATGAAATTGGAACTTCTGAATATGGAAGTCTGTATATTGGTCACGGGAAAAAAAATTTGGATGTACCCCATATGTTACATACTTGGGAGTGAAACAAAGCTGTAATTTTATTGTTTGTAATCATCCTTATAAGTTGTACAAAAACAGAATACAAAAATGTTGAACATTTATTTTCCAAGACTAATTCAACACAAATAAAATGGAATGAAAAATCATATTAGAGGCTAATATTTGAATATAAAAATAAATTTTCATTATAATTTAAATTGAGGCAATTCTACTGTTTCCTTGTCCCGAGATTTTACTATAGATCCTTAAGATTCTGATAAAATAAAACAATAAATAGCCTTTGACTAATTTTATGTGAACTAACGCAACGGTTTTAGTATAATTAAATCTTGTTTCTTGGTATTTTTTAAAATAATATTTTGAAAAATACTTTTTCCTTTTGATCCTCACATTGATCAATTTAAGTTTTAATCATTTTAATCAATGCATTCCTAAATATATTTAAATTCTGAAAAATGTATTCTGCATATATAAAATTGAAAAATGAAACCTTTTATCTGTTCTAACTTTAAAAGATTTATTATTAATATCAGAATTTTGCCCCAAACATAAATGGCTAACTAATGCACTATTTATTGTTCGTGAAAATGCTGAATTAGGAACTGATGAATTTTAGTTTACCTGCAATTTATCAATTAAATAAATTGGAGTTAATCATAATCCAGGGCAAGGCGGTTATCCTCCTCTACCCCAGTACGTTCATATTACCGAGTACCACTTTTGTACGTACATATCTAATAAGGGGACCTTAGAACGTGCGAGTCACCGATTTCGATCAAATTTATACCACATGTAGGGTGCACTTTGGGGTGTAACAGGTGCAAGTAATAAGACTCACTATTCAGCCGTTTTCGAGAAAATTCAATCGGAAAATTTTTGATATTTGTCAAGCGTTCATATACATTTTGTGTTGAACCCAAACTCAAGTAGCGCGTAGCGTAGTTCGCAAAGTCTCCGTTTCGCAACCTATGTATCGCTGGGTCCTATCCCAGCGCTTGTTTTTTCTCTCTTTATCATTTCTACAGCGACTGCTACGCGATTACGTAAATATTTCTACAATTGAATAAATATTTTTCCAATCTTGGTTTTTTAAGGAAAAGCGAGCAGGTTTATTTATTTATTCTGACGGAAAATGTACACCATTTAAAAAAAAAAAAAACAAATCTTTTTACTAACCTTTCATTCGCTATCACTAATAATGGTACAAGAACCAGGTGTGGTAAAGCCAGGGAAACAATGATTATTTCGACATCGGGCACAGCTAGATGCATAGCTACCACATCTACAGGATTTTTTCAAATTGTTTTGGCTTTCTTCGCGGTGGACATTTTTAAAAAATCCTGTGGATACGGTAGCTCTGCAACTATTGCGTGTACCAGATGCCGAAATAATTACTGTTTCCCTTGCTTTATCACCCTGGTTCTTGTACTATTATTAGTGATAGCCAATGAAAGGTTAATAAAAAGATTACTTTTTTTTAAATGGTGTACATTTTCCGTCAGAATAAATAAATAAACCTACTCGCTTTTCCTTAAAACACCATGATTGGAAAAATATTTATTCAACTGCAGAAATATTTACGTAATCGCGTAGCAGTCGCCGTAGAAATGATAAAGAGAGAAAAAACAAGCGCTGGGATAGGACCCAGCGATATATAGGTTGCGAAACGGAGACTTTGCGAACTACGCTACGCGCTAGTTGAGTTTGGGTTCAACACAAAATGTATATGAACGCTTGACAATTATCGAAAATTTTTGGATTGAATTTTCTCGAAAACGGCTGAATAGTGGGTCATATTAGGTTTGTTCCACTTATCCATTTGATGATGTTGAAACACGTCCATCGAATGACAAAGAGTAAGACACATTAACCAAGAGACAAGAGTGAATGAAAATCATGAAGCAAGGGCTTCACCCTAATTTAAAACTGGTTTTGCGGTGTTTAAACACCTCCAAATCAGTGCCTGGGCGAGCTATAGCCATCAAAATGTACGGTCATAGATCGGCTCTCGGCCTTTTGCGACCAAACGGCTGAGGGCTGAGGCGTTTCTTCACTCACTCTTGTCCCTTGGTCAGTGTGCCTTGCTCTTTGTCTTACGTGGACGTGTTTTGCTTTAACGTCTGAAACCTATTACTTGCCCCTGTTACACCCCTAAGTGCACCCTACATATGGTATAAATTTGGTCGAAATCGGTAACCCGCACGTTCTAAGGTCCCCTTGTAAGTGATTGACCGAACTGAACTAGTTGTCCGTAGATGACAAAGTCTCACAATTCTGAAAATTGTCGCAAACATATAATTTATCTCTCCTAAGATCCCCCATTGGAATCGTGCAAGTAAAATCCTATTTTTCTCGAAAACGAAAAAAAAATATTAAAATTTGTTAATTTAATTTTGGTTTTATTTTATCAAAATCTATAAAAATCCATTGTCACGTCTTGGCGTCGCAGAAAAAGTAAAATCCTCTAAAGTGGGGCTTATTTTCATTTAATGACAAAAATGAGGAATTTCAACGCGTTGTTTCTTTCTAGCTGTCATCGAAGAGAAAAACTCCTTGATATCTTCTTCGCGCACTACTTTCTTATTATCGACAAATTTTTGCAAATATTCCTTCAATTGAGATTTCATCTCATTGTATTCAGAAATAGCTTCAACTTGTTTAACGCGATCTAAACTTGAAAGTGCTTCCATACCTTCTTCGTACTGACTACGAAAATTAGTTGATTTCTTCCCTTTCTCTTCATAGACTTGTACAGGATCTTCATTGTCAATGATAAATTTGGCTGAGTATTTTTCATAGATTTCAATGCAGTTATCGCAAGTACATAGTTGTGCTCGCCAATTGGTTGGCCAAAAAGTCGCAAAAAATTCAGCCATTGTATTTGTTGGTTTTTTACATTGACTGTCAGAAATATCATTTTTTGCAGGCGTTAACGGTTCCGGTTTTTCTTTCATTTCAATATCAACATCTTCATTTGAACCTGTATTAGCTATTTTTGAAATAACTATTCCAATGTACGACTGAAGAAAATCATACTTTTCCATGCACAGCTGGCAAATCATTTCCTCGTAGTTATCGGGTGCAGATCCGTTGATTTTTAAGTGACAAACATGATACCAGTCTTCACAAATAGCACATTGAATCATTTCATCGGCTGTGGTAGCCTCAGGATCTGGATAAGGACGTTTACATGTACAATAAAGTCCAACAAAGTTTTGATTGTACGAATTCGATTCGTTGAAATCGTCTTTCACTTCATTGAAGCTGCATTTAACATTTTCGAATTTTTTATTTCCACAATCGCATCGAAAGTTTCTTTTGGTGTAAAGTTCAACTAGAGTATGCCCTTCATGGCATTTGTAACTACATGCTAAGCAAACACCTCCTGCTTTTGAGAAATCCTCATCAGCACCTGGTGGCGTACAGGTCACACAAGCGTAAAGAGCCTGGCGTTTAATATAACCCTAAAATATATCAAATATTAATGTAGCTAATAAGGTAATAAATGCTATTATTAATCAGCATACCTCATTGTAGGTGCAATTGGAATGATCACTTCCACCGAGAACAGCTTGAGTATCTTCCAAAAGCTCTTGTTCTTCTTGTAATACATCAACCATCGTTAAGACAGCTTCCTCATCGTTAACATCTATATTTTCAACTTGAGGAGTTTCAACCACATTATTTTCAGCCATATTTGTAATTTAAAAATTAACTGCTTATAAGTTTCTTTTAAAGTATGAATAGCTTGAAACACAAGAAATTTAAAACTTCGATTGAATTGATTATGAACAGGCGCGAATTTATTTTATGGATCTATTTGACGCATGCGTAAAATATATCTTTTTACTACGCCTGTTTTAACTATTTCAAAATGATCTAATAAAAAAATAACTAATAATTAATAGTAATAATTACTATATATACCCGCGACTTCGTTCACATGAATTTTAGAACATTATTCATTATTTCATTAAGACAGATCATTTTTTCTGAATACAATAGAGTAAACTAATAAATAATATTTTATTTACAGACTGGGCTGAGTTTAAGGCAGATGAAAAAATTACAGAAAAACAGTATTCAAAATACATAAACAAATTCAAACACAACAGAACCAAAAAACCCCTAAAAATGTAAAAAAATGATGTGATATAAAGAATAAAAAACAAATAATAAAGATACATAATTTGTGTAGTCAATGAATTAATTATTTCCAGATCCAAAAAAGAATTGAGAATTTACAGGCGCTAATTTTAATTTCATTATTGTAAAAGGTGAAGAACTTTTATGTCCAAAAAAGAATCTTGTAATTCTTTTTTCGTTTTAAATTTTCTGGAGAGCACCGTATTACGAAAATTTAGAACTTAACGAGAATTTCTGTGTATATAACATCATAACAGTGAATTTCTCTTTTGGCTCTTCTAAGTTCTAATTATCGGAGGAGAACTTGAGAAACTTAAACAGACGTTCAATTTCGACTCGGGGACTTTCAGAACCTATTTCTTACTCTATAGCCGTTACTGATTTAGAGATACTTTAAAAAGTGATAATATAACCATCATTGTTAATAATTGGATTAAGTTTCTTCTTACTTGTTTTATTAACATTATAAAAAATCCTACGCTTTAAAACTTATATGCGACGAGAAAATCCATAATCTACAAAATATGTATGTAATGTATACATCCAAACTTTCAAAAAATCAAGAAATACATTTTTCAAAAAATGTTCAAAAACCTGTAAAATAATAGTAATATAATATAATTGTTTTTAATTGTTCCAGATAATTGAGACTTTACTGTAGATTATGAAAGTTTTATTAGATTTTATTTTATTTCATAGATTATGGAAAATTAAGGGAAAGAATTTTTGAATGATTTTTAATAATAATTAACTAATAATAACTATACTCGTACGTGTGGAGCAACAGCAATTTGTTAAGAAAAGAAACTTCAATAAAAAGTGATTATTTTGGATTCTATCGCAATTTGAATTGTTGAACTTGCAAATTTAAAAAAAATTTAATATAAATTAACTAATAATAATACACGTGGAGCAATTTCGGATCCTGAAAAAACATTTAAGAAGTAATTTAAAAAAAAAAAACTATAGTAAAAAATTTTTTATTTTGGATTCTATAATAACATAAATTTTTGAATTTGCAAATTTAAAAAAAAATATTAAATAACGCACTCGAGCGGTACATGAGGATGACGGGAATTTACACTAAAATATAACCATCTAACATATAGTCGCGAAATAACCATTGCTGTTGAAAGCGACATAAAACTTTAAAGAAAAAAAAAAAATTAACTAGAGGCCGTTCATATCGGTGTCCGACAAGTTTTTCGAATCACAATTCTTCGAATCACAATTTTTCGAATCACAATTTTTCGAATCACAATTTTTCGAATCACAATTTTTCGAATCACAATTTTTCGAATTACAATTTTTCGAAACACAATTTTTCGAATGCACAATTTTTCGAAAGAACAATTTTTCGAAAAATTAATATAAATAATTTTAGGGACTAAAATAATAAGGATAAATTTAGTTTTATTTGCCAGATTACACAAAACAAAATAAAAAAACCTAAAATAAGTAATTAAATAAAACCTTTTATTTAGTAAATAAAATTCAAACAGTGGTTCTCAAAATGTTGGATCCATCAAATGATATAATATATGTATGTCAGATACTATTTAAAATAAAAAAGTTGGGTCCCATAGTTTGAGAACGACTATTTGAAAATATTTGTTCATTTAATGTTCATTTCATTACAACATCTTGAAATAGAAGATGCTCTATCTTCGTTTATTTTATCTTTATATTATAAATGTCTACGAATTAAAAGTTTTTTGTTATTTTTTATCTATAAATTGTACATCCATCTTGTAGGGCTTTTTAAATAAAAACTTATTTTATTTTAACAAATACGTTACTACTCTTGATTCTATGACTTTTATGGGATTTTTTAATTGTTGTCGTCTCTGCGAAAAGTAGTAAAATATTTTAAGAACCACTGGTTGAATTTTATTTACTAAATAAAAGGTTTTATTCAATTAATTATTTTAGGTTTTTTTATTTTGTTTTGTGTAATCTGGCAAATAAAACTAAATTTATCAGTCCCTATAAATTATTTCAGTCCCTAAAATTATTTATTATTAATTTTTCGAAAAATTGTTCTTTCGAAAAATTGTGCATTCGAAAAATTGTGATTCGAAAAATTGTGATTCGAAGAATTGTGATTCTGACACCTAACCGTTCATATCAAAGGCGGACATCTGGCTTTAACGTGATTTTACATTAGGACTGATTTTCGGTACCGCATTACTCTATAAACATTTTTTAAAACTTTTGAAAGTAAAAATTAATTTTGCTAGTGTTGAATTTGATAACTTCTAAAAAATAATGTTTTTTAACTTTTGTAAAACCAACAATGTATTCCAGAAGTTAATTTTACCAATTTACTTATAACCTTTTGCTTTTTGAGGTTAATCGATGTGGGCACTAAACGGCTCAAATGAAAATAGAAACACGTAATTTTTAATTTTCATTGACTTATTTTTTAATTTTAATAAGTAGAATTGTTTCATTGTTATATTACGATTTTTTGTTACGATAGACGAGTTTTCGCATAAATCTCGCTAATGGTAACTTTTATTAAAAAATACTAGTTATCATAAGTTTAGGAAAAACGCTACCTTCTTTCCGGTATTATATAGTATATACCGAATTATAATACTAACTTAAACATAAGTTCAAAATTAAAAATGTTAAAACAGTAAATCCATTGCAAATTGTAGTAGATTCTGTCAACAGTCCACTTGTAGTTCTACACTTTACTTATTAAATTAAACAAAATTGAAAATAACTTAAACACAAGTATGGTTCAAAATAAGGAAAAATGAGAAAATGCACCTTACGCAGCTTTGTAAGCAATGTATAAGCAGTATATAAATATGTTTTATACAAATCATACTGTACGCGTACGCAATAGGTACGATTCGAGTCGTTACTCTAATATAACATAGCATCTTATGAAGTATCAGAAGTAACGTGTAACGATACGAAAGTAACGAGTACTGAATGTTATAGTAACGAATACATATGGGTACGCTTTTTTTCGTTACACGAACGCATTTTACACCTCTATTATATCTCGAAAATTTCTTGCCTATCTATAACAAAAGCGTGAATAATTTTAAAAAATACATACTTTTAAGCCTAGTTGGTTATATTTTTTATTTATCGCTAGTTATAATAATAATATGCAATATTGTCATTAGGTTAATTATTATGTACCGATAGGGAAAAAAATCAATTGAATAGAAGTGTAACTTGAACGAACAAAACGGTGGGCCAATCAGAGAGCTGATTTTTGTTGAACAGTTAGCTCAATGCATGACGTTTATATATAAAAGGCGCGTTCAACGATGGTAACTCATTCGTGTTTGAGAATTTCTTACGCACTAATACAACGTTCTGTCATGCCGCCCAAAACTAGTGGTAAAGCCGCCAAGAAGGCTGGAAAAGCCCAGAAAAACATCTCCAAGACCGACAAAAAGAAGAAGCGTAAGCGCAAGGAAAGCTACGCTATCTACATCTATAAAGTCTTGAAACAAGTTCACCCCGATACCGGTATATCCAGCAAAGCTATGTCAATCATGAATAGTTTTGTCAACGATATCTTCGAGCGTATCGCCGCCGAATCGTCTCGTTTGGCCCACTACAACAAGCGGTCAACCATTACCAGTCGGGAAATTCAAACCGCTGTACGTCTATTGTTGCCTGGAGAATTGGCCAAGCACGCTGTAAGTGAAGGAACCAAAGCCGTCACCAAATATACCAGCTCCAAATAAGATACTTCATCTGATTTTATTATAATGATTTAGGTTCCCTGTGAGAGCCGCCAAATATGTTCCTAAAGAGTTAATTTCATTCAAGCGATATTAAATTACGCTTATTATTTTCAGTCTATTGTGAGGAATCAACACGTGTAAATTCCAATTGACATAAGTCATTAGGTAATGTTCCGTACATTCTGTACGGAAGAATAATAATTGTACTTATACTATGAAGGCTATGGAGCCAAAAGGAATAATATCTGAATTTATACTATGAAGGCTATGACGCCATGACAATAAAACAATATAGCGAATTAACGTAAAATAAAATATATAACAACAAAACATTATTGAATGAACCGCAAACATGAAAGGACATAAACCCAGAATTGGGACTGATCGAATATAATAATGATCCATAGAGGAATGTTTCTTCATATACAAAAGAACGTGATATTCTTTATATATTTTTGCGATGTTTAAATGTCTCTAAATCAGTGTCGAAATATGCAATTGTCACGAAAACATACGTACATAGTTCGACTCTCGGTCTAATGCGGCCAAGCAGCTATTAGCTGAAACATTTGTTCACTCACTCTTGTTTCTTGGTCAATGTGCCTAGCTCTTTGTCTCTCGTGATAGTGTTTGGTATCAACGTATGGAAGAAACCTATTATAATGCATAATAACATTAAATATTTTTAAATAAAAAATGCATCCCATAAAATGTAACTAACCTGACCAAATCATGATTTGCAGTACACCTGCAAAAAAACTTGTAATGTGTTCTGGGACACATAGTTGAAGTGAAACTTCAACGGACAATTGGAAAAACGAATCGCATCAAAATTTTAACTTGAAGTTTTACGGGCAGGTTTTCAAGTGGAGCATCTACATTAGCGATCTGCTGATCCAATTTTGATAGTTAGGACAAGTGGAAAAACGAATAAATGAACAGTAATATAGTTGCTCAATTTGTAAACCTGCCCGTAAAATTCCGTATAGCACTTTTTATAAATATTATAACCTATAAACATTACGAAATATGCAGTCATTGATGACTATGAATAATGCTAAAATAATGAAAGAACATTTAGTTCCTATATCTTTGCAATTTTAAACGGGATAACTGGTCCACCTCCCTATGGAAGCTTAAAAAAATTATTTTCATGTTGTTAACTATGGAGTAAAAGCGCTAATTAATCAAATCTTTAAACGTTGTAATATTTGGTTGAACAACTAAAATAGAATTAAAATGTTTTGACATAAAATGTATAAGTATTGAGGAGGTAATATTATTTACAATACGAGTACATAATATATCGATAAAGTTTCAACTTCTTAAAGTGATGGAAACAAATACATATAAAAGCAGTAGATATAAAATTTTAATAAATAGTGATTTAATAGATTATATAGTTATATACAGTCAGTTCTCGACTTACGCGGTTAGTTCGTTCCAGAAACATTCGCGTAAGTAGAGAAATACTTTTTTTTTACAGAAGTAAGGTGGGATAAATCTTCCCAGGAAAATGGGTAGGTAGTGTCAGATTTGCAAGTAGAGGAATACTTATCCGATATGTATTAAATATTTATACATTCCCCGAATTATTCGAACGATACTTAAAAGAACTAAATGCCGTCTTCTTGTATGTATACATTAGGTTAAATTGAAAATAAAAACATTATAAAAATTTATTCTTTGTGTAATATGTCTACATACATTATACAAAATAAAATACATTTATTATAACATATTTTAATTTTTCGAAATTTTTAACCGCGTAACTCGAGAACCTACTGTTATTAGTAGTGTCAACATATTATATTTTTATTTAGAAAATAGAATTTTTATTATTGTTATAATACAGACAATGAGAATAATTTAGCAAATGGAATCGTCTTTTTTATGTTCAACGTTGAACTATATATAATATTGTTTAATATTATTAAGTTCTTTTCAAATGCTCTATAATTGAAATGGGTGATAGTAGGTACGTTTTTTGAAGTTATACTTCTTTAGGCGCGTTATTAAAATATGATGAAAGTGAAATTTGAGTTTTTATTTTATTTATTTTTAAATTAAAAATAAACAATTCTTTAAATATATTTTTAATATTTTATTTGGAAAATATTTATATATACAAATCACAAAAGACACATATTTTAATACATAAGTTATTTCTTTTCTCGAATTTTGCAGTAGCTGTTCTCATACTATTTGGAGTTAGTGATGAAAATGATCTCTGCATTCCGTGCATATTCTTGGTTATCACGAAATCTGAAATTCCGAAGTTATTCAACCATCTTAGAATAATAATTTAGTAAAACAAGGCATGAATAAGATTAAGACATTTACATTGAAAAGTAGCTACTTACTTTATTTCGCAATTTCTATGGAGCGTCGTTTTCATGGCATGCTTGAATTGTTAACCAGAAAAATGATCCTGACAAATTTTATAAACGTCTTGCAGCTTTTCTTGGATTTTATTTTCATTGTAAATCATAGTTTTTCACAGTATTTCAGCCATTAAATAGTCATAAAAATACCAATTTACTGCACAAACGGTGACGCGGAAAAAACGTGTACACGTCAGATTAGATTACTTTTAGGCTATTAGTACGGCGCATTGTTCTTAGAGGCGTTAGTATCGGTCTATTTTATCATCACAGTGCAAGACGCAAGTCCGTAATGCTAATAAGTAATAATGCATTTTGGACATTGCCCCGTCATCTCTCCAATATAATTGAGGTTAACTATCCGTATGTATTATTTATTGATATAAATAAAAATATTCGTTTTTAGAATTTGAATTTACAAACAATTTCTAATTCAGAAATGATGTTATATAGTATATACCTACAAAACACGAAAATAAAATATGCATTAACAAGTTATAAGGAAAAAATTTGGTTTATTTAGGGCTCTTCTCATTGGTGTGTTGATTGTGTGGTAGGCGGAGTCAGTCTGCGTGTATAAATACTCGGAAAACTTGCAGAAGGAGCATTATTCTGAAATTGACCTGGTTGTAGTACAACCAGTTGTAGTACATTTCAAGAGTTCTTTAATATCATTATGACTGGTCGCGGTAAAGGAGGCAAAGGTTTGGGAAAGGGTGGCGCTAAACGTCATCGTAAAGTTTTGCGTGATAACATCCAAGGTATCACAAAACCAGCTATCCGTCGTTTGGCACGTCGTGGAGGAGTGAAACGTATATCTGGTTTAATCTATGAAGAAACTCGTGGTGTGCTTAAAGTTTTCTTGGAAAATGTTATTCGAGATGCTGTCACATACACAGAACACGCCAAGAGGAAAACAGTTACAGCCATGGATGTCGTCTATGCTTTGAAACGACAAGGTCGTACTTTGTACGGTTTTGGAGGTTAAGCGACAAATGACTTATTTCAACATATTTATTTTATTCAGACCCCGTTCAGGGGTCGCAAAATATTTACCAAAGAGTTAATCGCAGAAGACATTGATAAATATGTTCTCTAAAATATAAAATATCTTGTCATTATGATATTTAGCATTCCATTACACGTGCAATTGTTAAAAAATTGAAAGTCCTTAAATTCTTGTAAAGGTAACTTATAAAACTCAGCCTATGTAAATGTCAGATACGAGGCGTATATTGCAGTGATGAGTTGTATTGATCTAATAAGGCGAGACGTTTTTGACAATGCTTTTGTGTAGTTACGGGTGAATTTTTTACGGCAAAGAGATGGTTTGAACATTGTTCTTTTCGACAACAATATTTTAGTATTCTTTAAGATTATTGACATCATTTAACTTAATCTGTAAAATGAAACATAACCTAAAATTTAAATTTCATACGTAAACCTCATGTTTTTTTTTTTGATTTAAAATTCTTATTCTAAAAAACATTTTACAGTGAAAATATATAGACTTTACATCTAAACGGCAATTAATATATTTGGCATTTTGAACTAAATTTTTAATATAATTTGGTCCGCAATTTAATTCATTACCACCATTATATTCAAAACAATTTGTTATTTATGAAATTCTTTTAAAAAATTATCATTTGGCCTATATTTGTTACTACAAGATCGCTTAGTTCTGTAATGTGTCCCAACATACTGCTTGTAATTCCTAATTATATTAGTTCACGCGCGGCATCAATGTTCTCTGGCACAACGGCCGTTTTTGGACGACCTTCACGGAATTCGTCTTTAAACAAGCGTCGGCCACGATTGAATTCATTAAACCAATTTTCACAGTGCTATAGGATGGTGCTTCATCGCCATACAAAAATTTAAGTTCATCAATACACTCTTGTCGTGATAATCCACGTCAAAAGTTGTGAGAAATGATCGCACGAAAATGTTCACGAGTTAATACCATGTTTTGATAAATTCCTTTTTTCAATTCAGTGTAAAGAACAGAAATTATGGTCGTACGTCAAAACATTCTGAGTACGATTATGCTAAAAAATGTCAAACTTTCCAATGGAGATGTCAGATTGCACCTGGCAACACTAACATTAGTAAAAATAATAACTAACTACAAATTTATAAAGAATTTATTGTATTAAATTTATCTAATCGCGAACACTTGTTGATCCATTTCTTACATACATCGGCATTTGGTATACCCGGAAATTTTTGGGAATGTATAAAAACTATAAAAATCGGTATTTATAGGAGATATTTAGATTCTTTTCTTATTGTCGCTATTGCAACCAAACACTGCACATATTACCAACTTATTAAATGAACTGATCATCTTTAAAATTACTTTTTATTTATGTTAACAATGATATGTTCTTTCTTTCATAAAAATAACATACAAATGAGCAGTGAGCACTGTCAATATTTTTGGTCACTTAGTGACGTCAGAAAAACAGAAAACAACATACCTGCGCGTGAGCATATCTTATGATTCCTATATCGTGATTTGTATGCGACACTGGGTAAGTTTGGCTCACGGTGATTGGTTGTACATTTTGTAAGCTCGACCCTGAGTCAGAGTATTAAAACAGACACGATAATCGTTTTCAGCATATTCTTCGTGTGCTCTCGTCGTATCTAACACATCCCACTTACAATGTCTGGTCGTGGTAAAGGTGGAAAAGTTAAAGGCAAAGCAAAGTCTCGTTCAAATCGAGCAGGATTACAATTTCCGGTTGGTCGTATTCATCGTTTATTACGCAAAGGCAATTATGCCGAGCGTGTCGGTGCCGGCGCTCCAGTCTATTTGGCAGCCGTAATGGAATATTTGGCCGCCGAAGTTCTTGAATTAGCTGGTAATGCTGCCCGAGATAACAAGAAAACTCGTATCATTCCTCGTCATTTACAACTTGCCATTCGTAATGACGAAGAATTAAACAAACTTCTCTCTGGTGTCACCATTGCTCAAGGTGGTGTTCTACCCAATATTCAAGCTGTTCTATTGCCCAAGAAAACCGAGAAGAAAGCCTAAACCAATTTACATCATGCGGTCGTCATTAATTCTAGGTCCCTTTCAGGGACCGCAATTCTGTTCGCTAAAGAGTTATTTTTATTATCATGCCGTATACATTGTCTTCATAATATAGTACAGTCAAATAACTCCATAAATCGACATTCGACGGAGGGGGGGGGTGATAAACATAAAAGTGGCCATTCATAAAAAACTGCTAGGAAATCAGCCTCTAATTTTCCGGGAACTTTGGACTGTAGTTGTATTAACATTGACTTTGGCCGCAATCTAAGCCTTAAATTTAAAATAGCTGTAGCGTAGATCAAAATGTTCGTTATGTTACATTGCCGACAACGCGATAATAAAAAAAATAGATTGAACAATTTTGTATATGTTTATATCCTTAAATATATTTACAGTATAAATCGTTTATAACGAACTTCAGGGGATTGTCGAATTTCGTTCGTTATAAGCAATATTCACTATAACCGATATTTATTATCCTATGTATTTTATCTAAGACATATCACGGGACCCGAAGGTTTTGTACGTTACAACCGGTTGTTCATTATATCCGGTGTCGTTATAAACTATTTATACTTTTTAGGAAACGAATAGTACACTGGACGACACCTCTGGGCGATTTATTGTATTCCAAACCTTTATTAAAACCAATTATTTATTGTAATATAATTGAATAAAAACATTTAAACCCAAAGCTTTGGTACTGGAAATGGAGATTCGACATCAATTCAACCAAATCAGAAGCCGTCTTCTTCTCTCGCCGAATGCGCAAACCACCCAAGCTCATCGTGAATGGTCACCCCATCAACTGGAGCAACTCTGCCAAATACCTCGGAATCATCTTCGACAAACGCCTCACCTGGACTAAACAAATAACCGCCACCCGCAACAAGACTATTGGAGCCTTCGTCAGTTTGAAGCCTTCTTCAACAACCCAAAGGTGTCTCCGTCCACCAAGAAGCGAGCCTTCAATGCCATCATCAGGAGCATCTGCACCTATGCCATCCCAATTTGGGGCTCCGCCGCCCCTCACAGGATCCGAAAGCTGAACGGCACATACATGCGGCTACTGCGCTCCGCCCTCAACTTACCTTGGTTTGTTCGCAACGAACAAATCCTCCGGGAAACCAAACTCCCCTCTATTCCCGAATCTACGCAGCAAACCTGCGGCGGTCCGTTTCTGGCCATCAAAATCCTACCATCAGCACTCTTGCATCCTTCAGGTGCAAGAAAACCGACCGTTTCAGAAGGCCCAGCCTTCTGGTCTCCTAAGGTACCTCAAATCTTCTAGCTTCGCCACTGGCGTCCGTGTCCTGCATCTTCTGCTCGACCTCTCTCATCACTTGGTTTAGAACCCAAACGGTTGGTAACCTGTAAGGTGGGGGTTTTAGTCGGTAGGCGCTATACGCGAATCCGACACTACCCTTTTTCCTGGGTGTCTTTGGAAGATTTCCCCCACCTTACTTCTGCCAAAAAAAAAAAAAAAAAAAAAAAACCCAAAGCTTACTAAACATTTGGTCACTATTAGTCAATCAAACCAATTATGTTACGTTAACTTAAATATTGTTCTAAATATTATTATTATTATTGTGTTTTTTTTTTTAATGGTTCGGAAGCAAAACGTTATGTATAGGTTGTTATCATTTAATGTCACAAGAAATATACTTTTAGTTAACGTATATCTGATTGCTTCTCATTGTTGAAAAACAGAAAAAAATTGAAACATTGTAGAAATCATAACGACCTATACTCGTACAGTAAAACATTCCATACATGAGGTTTATGTATGAAATTTAAATTTTAGGTTATGTTTCATTTTACAGATTAAGTTAAATGATGTCAATAATCTTAAAGAATACTAAAATATTGTTGTCGAAAAGAACAATGTTCAAACCATCTCTTTGCCGTAAAAAATTCACCCGTAACTACACAAAAGCATTGTCAAAAACGTCTCGCCTTATTAGATCAATACAACTCATCACTGCAATATACGCCTCGTATCTGACATTTACATAGGCTGAGTTTTATAAGTTACCTTTACAAGAATTTAAGGACTTTCAATTTTTTAACAATTGCACGTGTAATGGAATGCTAAATATCATAATGACAAGATATTTTATATTTTAGAGAACATATTTATCAATGTCTTCTGCGATTAACTCTTTGGTAAATATTTTGCGACCCCTGAACGGGGTCTGAATAAAATAAATATGTTGAAATAAGTCATTTGTCGCTTAACCTCCAAAACCGTACAAAGTACGACCTTGTCGTTTCAAAGCATAGACGACATCCATGGCTGTAACTGTTTTCCTCTTGGCGTGTTCTGTGTATGTGACAGCATCTCGAATAACATTTTCCAAGAAAACTTTAAGCACACCACGAGTTTCTTCATAGATTAAACCAGATATACGTTTCACTCCTCCACGACGTGCCAAACGACGGATAGCTGGTTTTGTGATACCTTGGATGTTATCACGCAAAACTTTACGATGACGTTTAGCGCCACCCTTTCCCAAACCTTTGCCTCCTTTACCGCGACCAGTCATAATGATATTAAAGAACTCTTGAAATGTACTACAACTGGTTGTACTACAACCAGGTCAATTTCAGAATAATGCTCCTTCTGCAAGTTTTCCGAGTATTTATACACGCAGACTGACTCCGCCTACCACACAATCAACACACCAATGAGAAGAGCCCTAAATAAACCAAATTTTTTCCTTATAACTTGTTAATGCATATTTTATTTTCGTGTTTTGTAGGTATATACTATATAACATCATTTCTGAATTAGAAATTGTTTGTAAATTCAAATTCTAAAAACGAATATTTTTATTTATATCAATAAATAATACATACGGATAGTTAACCTCAATTATATTGGAGAGATGACGGGGCAATGTCCAAAATGCATTATTACTTATTAGCATTACGGACTTGCGTCTTGCACTGTGATGATAAAATAGACCGATACTAACGCCTCTAAGAACAATGCGCCGTACTAATAGCCTAAAAGTAATCTAATCTGACGTGTACACGTTTTTTCCGCGTCACCGTTTGTGCAGTAAATTGGTATTTTTATGACTATTTAATGGCTGAAATACTGTGAAAAACTATGATTTACAATGAAAATAAAATCCAAGAAAAGCTGCAAGACGTTTATAAAATTTGTCAGGATCATTTTTCTGGTTAACAATTCAAGCATGCCATGAAAACGACGCTCCATAGAAATTGCGAAATAAAGTAAGTAGCTACTTTTCAATGTAAATGTCTTAATCTTATTCATGCCTTGTTTTACTAAATTATTATTCTAAGATGGTTGAATAACTTCAGAATTTCAGATTTCGTGATAACCAAGAATATGCACGGAATGCAGAGATCATTTTCATCACTAACTCCAAATAGTATGAGAACAGCTACTGCAAAATTCGAGAAAAGAAATAACTTATGTATTAAAATATGTGTCATTTGTGATTTGTATATATAAATATTTTCCAAATAAAATATTAAAAATATATTTAAAGAATTGATTAACGCTTTTACTCCATAGTTAACAACATGAAAATAATTTTTTTAAGCTTCCATAGGGAGGTGGACCAGTTATCCCGTTTAAAATTCTAAAGATGATATAGGAACTAAATGTTCTCTTTCATTATTTTAGCTTTATTCATAGTCATCAATGACTGCATATTTCGTAATGTTTATACGTTATAATTTCTATAAAAAGTACTATACGGAATTTTACGGGCAGGTTTACAAATTGAGCAACTATATTACTGTCCATTTATTCGTTTTTCCACTTGTCCTAACTATCAAAATTGGATAAGTAGATCGCTAATGTAGATGCTCCACTTGAAAACCTGCCCGTAAAACTTCAAGTTAAAATTTTGATGCGATTCGTTTTTCCAATTGTCCGTTGAAGTTTCACTTCAACTATGTGTCCCAGAACACATTACAAGTTTTTTTGCAGGTGTACTGCAAATCATGATTTGGTCAGGTTAGTTACATTTTATGGGATGCATTTTTTATTTAAAAATATTTAATGTTATTATGCATTATAATAGGTTTCTTCCATACGTTGATACCAAACACTATCACGAGAGACAAAGAGCTAGGCACATTGACCAAGAAACAAGAGTGAGTGAACAAATGTTTCAGCTAATAGCTGCTTGGCCGCATTAGACCGAGAGTCGAACTATGTACGTATGTTTTCGTGGCAATTGCATATTTCGACACTGATTTAGAGACATTTAAACATCGGGAAACCGGTATAAAAGTAAGGGGAAACCCTTGCTTTATGTTCTTTACTCACTCTTGTCTCTTGGTCAATGTGCCTTGATCTTCATCTTTCGTGACAGTGTTTGAACATCATCAGATGG
The DNA here is from genome assembly GCA_958496155.1 of Sisyra nigra. NCBI lineage: Eukaryota > Metazoa > Arthropoda > Insecta > Neuroptera > Sisyridae > Sisyra > Sisyra nigra. Next base: position 26,197,998 of record OY292314.1, read on the forward strand.
ACAAGAAGGAACAAACCTGATATGTCGTTTGCTGTTGTTCATATGTAAAATAATTTTACCTTATATACATAGCTGTAAATTAAATTTTAATGCTGTTAAATAATCACAGTTGCAGTTTTTTTTTCATACATAGATGTCCTATGTAATGATTTGGTAAGGTGATTTTCACCTTTTTCAGCGAACATTCAATCGTACGCTATTATTTTATCAAACAATTAATAATTAAAAAACAATTATTAATTATAATATACAATTTGCGCTTTACTTTTAAGATCACAAAATAATCCCAGCTACGTGCTTATAGTCAAGACAGTCAAGTTTCCTATGGGCTATTAATACGGCACGTTGGTCATAGAGGCACCAGCAGTAATATAATCACAGTGCAAGCGCATAATGCATAGATCTAATTTGAACCGAGTTGAACATGGCGCTGCAATCTGTGTTTTGAAGCGTCGGACTAAAACTCAGAAGATTCGCCTTCCTAATAGAAGTGTTTACCCCATGAGTATATCTAACTACTACCGTTGATACTTATACAGTCCTTGCTTCTCTGCGAGTCGGCAGCGTTTCTCTCGCTCCGCGTCATTTGTTCGTGATGGAAAAAATCCTGAAACCCCGTTATGTGGAGGTTTCATATCACAATATCAAGTCATACATCAGTCACTTAACAACATTACCTAATGACTTATGTCAATTGGAATTTACACGTGATTGATTTCTCACAATAGACTGAAAATAATAAGCGTAATTTAATATCGCTTGAATGAAATTAACTCTTTAGGAACATATTTGGCGGCTCTCACAGGGAGCCTAAATCATTATAATAAAATCAGATGAAGTATCTTATTTGGAGCTGGTATATTTGGTGACGGCTTTGGTTCCTTCACTTACAGCGTGCTTGGCCAATTCTCCAGGCAACAATAGACGTACAGCGGTTTGAATTTCCCGACTGGTAATGGTTGACCGCTTGTTGTAGTGGGCCAAACGAGACGATTCGGCGGCGATACGCTCGAAGATATCGTTGACAAAACTATTCATGATTGACATAGCTTTGCTGGATATACCGGTATCGGGGTGAACTTGTTTCAAGACTTTATAGATGTAGATAGCGTAGCTTTCCTTGCGCTTACGCTTCTTCTTTTTGTCGGTCTTGGAGATGTTTTTCTGGGCTTTTCCAGCCTTCTTGGCGGCTTTACCACTAGTTTTAGGCGGCATGACAGAACGTTGTATTAGTGCGTAAGAAATTCTCAAACACGAATGAGTTACCATCGTTGAACGCGCCTTTTATATATAAACGTCATGCATTGAGCTAACTGTTCAACAAAAATCAGCTCTCTGATTGGCCCACCGTTTTGTTCGTTCAAGTTACACTTCTATTCAATTGATTTTTTTCCCTATCGGTACATAATAATTAACCTAATGACAATATTGCATATTATTATTATAACTAGCGATAAATAAAAAATATAACCAACTAGGCTTAAAAGTATGTATTTTTTAAAATTATTCACGCTTTTGTTATAGATAGGCAAGAAATTTTCGAGATATAATAGAGGTGTAAAATGCGTTCGTGTAACGAAAAATAGCGTACCCGTATGTATTCGTTACTATAACATTCAGTACTCGTTACTTTCGTATCGTTACTCGTTACTTCTGATACCTCATAAGATGCTATGTTATATTAGAGTAACGAATCGAATCGTATCTATTGCGTACGCGTACAGTATGATTTGTATAAAACATATTTATATACTGCTTATTAGTACTGTAACGAACCGTATATATTCGTTACTAAGTAACGGGTGCGCCATCTAGTACCGAGTAACAAAACGTTACTCACGAATGCATTTCGTTACTCGCATGTTTCGTAATTTTCGTCTAGGTACCGACACTGTATCAGTTTACGTAAGTATCGTTGATGCGTGCCATGCGCGTCATGCGTGTTTTGAAACGTATTCTAACCGTATGTTTTCCCACGCGTGCGCTTATTATATACATGAATTTAAAAACTTTAAAAACGTACTTTAGAAACATTAATGTTTGTTTATTAAGTACAGTTTGGAAATGACTTATTAGTTCTCCAAGTTTTTTACTGCTAATTTATTGTGTGTAGACAAAGATTGAGATTAGAACCAGTGTGTGAACCAGTTACCGAAATAAGGTAAGAAAATATTTTTTACAAATTAGAAATAATATTTAATTATTTTATTGCTTTATTTTATTTTATATAATTATTTTATTTTATTATTTTGTTTTATTTAATTATTTTATTGATTTATTTAATTTAATTATTTCTTGCTAACAAACGCTGTTAATTATCAAATATTGTTAATTGTTTATACTAGATTTATTATTAATTTCACTTTTTTTTTTATTTTACAGTTCAATTTACTTTCTATAATGGATAAGAAAAGAAGTAAACTATGGGGTTTTTTTACGCTGGCTAAAGACGATAAGGCAAAATGTGATCTTTGTGTCATTCGTTGTATTCAGTTAAAGGTGGTTCTACTACAAATTTGAAAAAGCATCTCATGAAAAAGCACAGATCAACCTATGAAGCCATTATTCCATGCTCTGTGTCAGATGCAGCAGTTCTGGAAGCTCCTATACCATTAACTTCATCAAGTACAGAATCTACTAATCCTGTAATTAAAACAAATGAAACTAATCCACAGCAGACTAAGTTAAGTGCCTTTATCAAACGGCCAGTAGGTGTAGTAAGAGAAAAAAAAAATTAATGATTTAATTTTTAAAATGATTGTTAAAGACCTTCAGCCTTTTTCTGTAGTTGAAGACGCAGGTTTTAAAGATCTTATTAATTACTTAGAACAAGGTTACAAAATGCCTTCAAGGTACATATTAAGCAATACTTTATTAGATGCTCAATTCTCAGAAGCCCAAAAAAAATTAAAAGAAGAATTGGAGACTGCAAAATATATATCGATCACCACCGATGGCTGGACTTCAAGAGCAACAACTTCTTATCAAGCTGTAACAGCCCATTATTTATTAAATTGGGAGTTGAAGTCTGCTTTATTAGGATGTTTTGAATGTCATGAGCGACACACAACCGAATATATTAAAAATGAACTGTTTAGATTACTCTCCCATTGGAGCATACAAAATAAAATATTTGTCTGCGTTACAGATAATGCAGCGAATATGAAGGCGGCTATACGATTAACAAATGATGAACATTTGTCGTGTATCGTTCACACTCTTAATTTAGTCGTGCATGCAGGACTCCAGGACTGTGGACTCGGGGAGTTGATAAAAAAAATAAAAGCCATTGTGGAACATTTCCACAAGAGTGCAATAGCCACTAAAAAACTAGTTGCAATGCAGGAGCAGCTGAGGCCTACTCAAAAAGCATTGAAGCTAAAAATGGACGTAGTGACCAGGTGGAATAGTACCCTGGACATGATTGAGAGGCTTTGTTTACTCCAAGAACCTTTAGAAGCGTCTCTTGGAATTCTACATAATCCGGTAGAAAATCTTTCGGAAGGCAAATAGCGGACACTGCCTGAAATTATAAAAATTCTGAAGCCATTCAAACAACTCACTGAAGAAATGTCTTCAGAAAAAAAAGTGACTGTTTCAATGGTTCTGGCTTCAGCAGAAAGCATGACAAGACATTTAGAAAATTTAGATAAAAATTCTATGACAGATACGGGAACGAAACTAGCCCATAAAATTTTATTAGAATTTAAAAGTCGATTTAAGAACTGTTCTAGGCACCCACTGTTATCAAAAGCGGCACTGTTGGACCCGCGGTTTAAAAAGCTGGCGTTCAGGTTTGATGTGAATAGCTATGAGTGTGCCAAAGAGGCATTGAAAGTTGAGTTGCAAAACCAACTCAACTTTCAAAAGCAGCCAGAACTTATCGAGGACGATTTGGCGTTAGCTGTATTGACTAGCGACGCTGACGACTCCTCGATATGGAAGGATTTTGACTCTTTGGCAACGTCAGCGTCTGCTTCAAACGTAACCGTAAGCAGCAGTATTATTACCATAAGGCAATATTTCGAGGAAAGAATTATTCCTCGAAATGAATGTCCTTTGAAATGGTGGCAGGCGCGAGCAATATTATACCCTGAACTCTCAGAATTGGCTAAGAAGTATTTGGCAATAATGGCTACCTCAATACCATCTGAGATGACATTTTCAAAGTCGGGTCTAATCCTATCTAAGAGGCGCAGCTCCATTCAGCCAAAAAGAATGGAAAAAATTTTATTTTTAAACATTAATAAGAGATTCCTGTCATAGAATGTTTTTTTAAAATTATTAAATATTTTGTTTGTTGTTTTATTTATGTTTAAAATATGTTTTTATATTATTTTTTTGTTGTGTTTAATTTCATTTTTAGAATAAAAAATTTTTGTTGTTTTTTTAACTTTTTTTAAATTATGTTTTATTTCATTTTTTATGTTTAATTTGATTCTAAATAAAACTATTTGTTGATTTATCGTTAAAATATTTTTTTCATTTATCATTTATTTATTTAAGGTCGCATCAACTACTTTGGTCATTAGCGACCGTCGAATCCGAAAACCCAGAAAAAAATCTTGGGCTTTCATTGGGATTCGAACCCAGGACCACTGGCGTATAAGGCAACTATCTAGTCAACCACGCCACTAAGTGACTTAGTTAAGATATTGTTTAAATTTTAGTGTCTATTAATAATTTTAGACATCTATTTGTGCCTTTTTCATTATAATTGATACATATTACGATCATAGATTGCGATGTAATTGTGATATATAACATAAGCTCAAGGTTAAAAATTTTAAAATAGTAAATCTATTGAAAATTTTACTAGATTCCGTCAATAGTTTACTTGTAGTTCTACACTTTACTTATTAAATCAAACTAAATTGAAAATAACTTAAACGCAAGTTTGGTTTAAAATACGGAAAAGTGAGAAAATGCACCTTACGCAGCTTTGTATGTAATTACTATTGCTGTTCTCATCCATGATTAAAGTATTTATATAATAAAATCTTGGGTGTTTGTACAATAAAAATTAAAGACGTTATATTTTAAAAAATTGCAACGTGTCATCGACTTTATTTCGACTTCGTCAGGCAAACTATAACAATTAACAATCTAATTAATATAAACATTATTTTTGACATATAAAATAAAATAAAAAATATAATAATTTATTTATTTTATATGTCAAAAATAATGTTTATATTAATTAAACTGTTAATTGTTTCAGTTTGCCTGACGAAGTCGAAATAAAGTCGATGAAACGTTGCAATTTTTAAAAATATAAAGTCTTTAATTTTTATTGTCCAAACACCCAAAATTTTATAATTTAAAAATTTGTATGTGCCTAATGTATAAGTATGTTTTCGATGTTTTCTACAAATTACGAATATTGCGACGCCGCCACATCATACTGTATGCGTACGCAATAGGTACGACTCGATTCGTTACTCTAACATAATGATAACATAGTGTCTTATGAGGTATCAGAAGTAACGAGTAACGATACGAAAGTAACGAGTACTGATTGTTATAGTAACGAATACATACGGGTACGCTTTTTTTCGTTACTTTTACACCTCTACTGCTTATACATTGCGTACAAAGCTGCGTATGGTGCATTTTCTCATTTTTCCTTATTTTGAACCATACTTGTGTTTAAGTTATTTTCAATTTTGTTTAATTTAATAAGTAAAGTGTAGAACTACAAGTGGACTGTTGACAGAATTTACTACAATTTGCAATGGTTTTACTGTTTTAACATTTTTAATTTTGAACTTATGTTTAAGTTAGTATTATAATTCAGTATATACTATATAATGCCGGAAAGAAGGTAGCGTTTTTTCTAAACTTATGATAACTAGTACTTTTTAATAAAAGTTACCATTAGCGAGATTTATGCGAAAACTCGTCTATCGTAACAAAAAATCGTAATATAACAATGAAACAATTCTACTTATTAAAATTAAAAAATAAGTCAATGAAAATTAAAAATTACGTGTTTCTATTTTCATTTGAGCCGTTTAGTGCCAACATCGATTAACCTCAAAAAACAAAAGGTTATGAGTAAATTGGTAAAATTAACTTCTAGAATACATTGTTGGTTTTACAAAAGTTAAAAAACATTATTTTTTAGAAGTCATCAAATTCAACACTAGCAAAATTAATTTTTACTTTCAAAAGTTTTAAAAAATGTTTATAGAGTAATGCGGTACAGAAAATCAGTCCTAATGTAAAATCACGTTAAAGCCAGATGTCCGCCTTTGATATGAACGGCCTCTAGTTAATTAATATTTTTTTTTAAATTTGCAAATTCAAAAATTGATGTTATTATAGAATCCAAAATAAAAAATTTTTTACTAGTTTTTTTTTTTTTTTTAAATTACTCCTTAAATATTTTTTCAGGATAGAAATTGCTCTACGTGTATTATTATTAGTTAATTTATATTATTTTTTTTTTAATTTGCAAGTTCAACAATTCAAATTGCGATAGTCCAAAATAATCACTTTTTATTGAAGTTTTTTTTCTTAACAAATTGCTGTTGCTCCACACGTACGAGTATAGTTATTATTAGTTAATTATTATTAAAAATCATTCAAAAATTCTTTCCCTTAATTTTCCATAATCTATGAAATAAAATAAAATCTAATAAAACTTTCATAATCTAAAGTAAAGTCTCAATTATCTGGAACAATTAAAAACAATTATATTATATTACTATTATTTTACAGGTTTTTGAAAATTTTTTGAAAAATGTACTTCTTGATTTTTTAAAAGTTTGGATGTATACATTACATACGTATTTTGTAGATAATGGATTTTCTCGTCGCATATAAGTTTTAAAGCGTAGGATTTTTTATAATGTTAATAAAACAAGTAAGAAGAAACTTAATCCAATTATTAACAATGATGGTTATATTATCACTTTTTAAAGTATCTCTAAATCAGTAACGGCTATAGAGTAAGAAATAGGTTCTGAAAGTCCCCGAGTCGAAATTGAACGTCTGTTTAAGTTTCTCAAGTTCTCCTCCGATAATTAGAACTTAGAAGAGCCAAAAGAGAAATTCACTGTTATGATGTTATATACACAGAAATTCTCGTTAAGTTCTAAATTTTCGTAATACGGTGCTCTCCAGAAAATTTAAAACGAAAATAGAATTACAAGATTCTTTTTTGGACATAAAAGTTCTTCACCTTTTACAATAATGAAATACAAATTAGCGCCTGTAAATTCTCAATTCTTTTTTGGATCTGGAAATAATTAATTCATTGATTACACAAATTATGTATCTTTATTATTTGTTTTTTATTCTTTATATTACATACTTTCTTTTTACATTTTTAGGGGTTTTTTGGTTCTGTTGTGTTTGAATTTGTTTATGTATTTTGAATACTGTTTTTTTGTAATTTTTTCATCTGTCTTAAACTCAGCCCAGTCTGTAAATAAAATATTATTTATTAGTTTACTCTATTGTATTCAGAAAAAAATGATCTGTCTTAATGAAATTTAACAAATTCGATAACATTTATGTGACTAGTAGTGTTCATTACATCGATTACATCTAATAAATCAAAAATTACGAAACATTGTATTAAATAGATCGGAATGTATTGATTCTATTGTGCAAAAGAACACAATGCTTATTTAAATTTAATCAAAAAATTATTTTTTTTTTGAAATTCTCTTTCATAATCTACAGTCAAGTCTCAATTATCTGGAACAATTAAAAACAATTATATTATATTACTAATTTTTTATTTATTTATTTTTAGTCGCTTTAACAACATGGTCATTAGCGACTTAATAATAACATAGATAGTATAATTATATATAATTAAGTAAATGTCAATAAATAGTAGTTATAAATTATAAATAATTAGCAACAATAGTAGGTACTGACAAAATTTGATAATAAATAAAAAATATAAGCAATATAAATAGTAACAGTAGTAATAACAACAATGGTAACAATATGAATATATGGCTCAAAATCACCAAGGTGCAGAATTCACTTCGCCAGCAAATTAATGACTTAAATCTTGACTTTTTTGAGAAAATAAAATTTAAAAAATACTTAAACTAACTTGTTCTGAGTGTACATCAAACAATACAATTTATAAATTAAGTAAATTTTAAATTATATCAATATACATGCGCAGAAAGTCATTTCGGGAACGCGTCCGAATGTACAATCTTCAACAACAAATCCAAAATAATAATGAAAAATGTAATTTATTTAACACCTATCCTTATTAAAATATACCGTATTTTTATACAAAATCTAGTTTTTGGAAAAGATTCTAAAAAAATATGTATCTTTTATTATAAAAATGCAAAAATAGTTTGTCCGGTAGCGCACAAATCATTTCAGTGAACGCATCTATAATCAAAGAAAAATAATTTTATGTGAACTCATCCTGAAGATGACAAACTTCATTAGTGGAAGAAAACAATAACAAAGCTGGCTATCAGTGAATTTATCGTGAAATAATTGATATCTAAGTGGTAAGTAATTTTTCAATTCATTATTTGTAGAACGTACATAAATAGTGCGTCAATTCGGGAACGTGTTTATCACTTTTAATTATTAATGAAATTCTTTTTTACGACACAAAATAACAAGGTAGCCTCAAATATTTTACTATTAACAAAGTCAGGTTACATTTAAAATAGTCGTTATATTATTAAAGCCCGCGCTTATTTGAAATCGTCATTCCGGGAACGGTCATTTCGGGAACGTTCCCGGACATGATGCCACGTTCTCGGAATGATGATTATTGTTTCCAACAGCAATGCACTTACAATTTTTATTTTACAATTTAGTTGTTTTTATTAATAACATTATGGGGACTCCTGGTAAAGAAAAAAATATTTAAAAAACCTATAAAAAACAAAAAAAAAACTTAAAAAGGATCGTGCCGCTTATTTGCGCCTAAGAGAAAAGGCAAATGCTAGAAAAAGAAATTTTTTGGATAAGATGACTGAAGAACAGAAAGAAATTAAAAAGAACCAAGGACAGGGAATATTATAAGAAGAAAAAGGCAGAAAATAAATTGAAGAAAATTGCTGATATGACGAACGAGAGAAGCGAAAGCAGAGAAAAAATTGGAAAAATGCATAAAAAAATACAGAGAAAAGAAAAAGATTTTATATAAATTGCTTTATTTGAAGATATTTCGGTTATATAGCCTCAGAATTCGTCGATTTGTTCAAAACCTCTGTTATGGAAGTACAGGTAATCCCAGAAGACGACGTTATTGAGGAAAAAACAACATAACAAATCATTTGGATGCTATTCCAGGCATAATGGAAATCACAAACATATATTGACAAAAAGGGTTCGAGGTTTTCATACAATTATATCAATACGAACATTTTCACAAAGAGCTAAAACTATCGAAGCTTTCTAACCTTTGTAACATAAGTTCAATTGAACCTGAGGATGTTTTTATGCCTGCAACTGAATATCCAGTTGATAAAGAGCCCATGGCAACTGATAAATATTTTAAATTAAAGGAAAGAGTAAACATTTATAAATCTGTTTACAACTCATCTTCCTCAGATGGTGAAGATTCAATGGCATTATCTCTTCGCCAGCAGATTAAAGAAAAACAGATTGATGTTGAAGCAAGTACATTTTATGACAAAGAAGTTTTACATCCAAATCTCGTATCCCCTGGGACATTCTTGCTTGTTAAAGTTCCTACTGAAAAGCCCAATATTTGCTTTAGATATGTCGCTACCTTCAAGACATGTGTCCATGACGATGCTGGGGAAATCTTTGTAACCTTTTTGAAATCTGTGCGTAACAATACCAGAAAATTCCAACTGGAACCAAAGGATATGTCATATATTAACTTTGAGCAAATAATCAGTATTATTCTAACACCATTGCTGAAAAAAGAACAAAATCGAGAATACTATTATTTAGATTTTAGATAATGATATTATCTTTTCGAAAAATAATACGTTTTGTTTTGTTTTTTACATATGCATTGTTAGGTTAGTTTACTTGTCGTTTGTTACAGAATGTATTGTTGATTTTCATACGTTATATATCAATTTTTTCCATTATTTAAAGAAGTTTTGTTAAGTAGACTGGGATTTTAGTTCAAAAGACTCAAACTGTAAAATTTGATTAAGATTTTAAGAATATTATAACTATGATTATAGAAGTTCGACTAGACTGATTTATGACCAAATCAAAACCCTTAGTTATAAGATTTTATTAATAGTTAAAGTAATTTTTCTTAAGTATAAACTATATGGCAATATAAATAAATAATATTGTTATTGAAACCGTTGTTTATAATTTAAATATTTCCTTTCTATACCTTATGATATAAATATCATCATTCCGCCAACATTTTTGTCATTCCGGGAACGCTTGATCATCTTCGGGAACATTACAAAATTTCAAAAATTACGCATTATTTGAGCTATTTTTGAGAACATACATAATTTTTTACATTGACAAAATTTCATTCACTTCAAGTTATGTTAATTCGATTGTAATAGTTTTCGATATTTTGAAATTTCTTAAATTTTATGCACGATAATAGCAACTTCTTTTATTTTTTAACGTATTTTGCTTATAAAAGATTTTATATGTATTGTTTTCCTTATTGTTTATATAATATAGATACATCATATAACCATATTATTAAACAAAGCTTAAATTATTTACTTTTTTTGGTTTTTGTTCATTTTATCGAACTTAGAAAAACGTTCCCGAAATGATGGTTTTCTGGAAAATATCCACTAAAAAGCAATATTACAAAAAAAATATAAAATTCTGTGCGCTGCCCTTTCATAGTTTATTAATATACACATTTTGCGACAGTTTAAGCTAAGAATTATCATTATAGCTAACAATTTTTTTTGTCATTAAACCAATCTTGAAATTCGCAACCTTGGTGATTTTGAGTCATATATAATAAAGATTTAATAAATAAATAAAATAGATTAAACAAATAGTGACAATAACACTAATATTTGAAAACTGGCCAGTTAGCAAGGTGAAGTTAATGTATGTGGTACTTGGGTGGGCTGTCAATTCATCACCTATCTCAAATTTCAGCAAGCATGCCCGTCTCCCTGAGGAAACCCAGGGTCGTCGCTATGCCCTTCTCCGTATTAAGGCACCCTCTGATATCGGGAGCAGTGAAGCCAGATCGTGGGATTTCTTTACCCCCACTTAGCAGCACAAACGTCATAAATTGAGGAGAAAAATGTCCCTTCCATAATACACAGATAGGTAAAACAACACCCACACAACGCTTTGTAAGTGTGTGTTACCTATCCGTGCATATCCGTGTCATATGGAAAAGACATTTTTCTCCTCAATTTATGACGTTTGTGCTGCTAAGTGGTGGTAAAGAAATCCCACGGTCTGGCTTCACTGATCAGGAGGTAAAGCCCACCTCCGCCTCTGCACTTCGGCGCCCCGACATCGCAGCAGAATATGCTGGACTGTAAGGAGCTCCCCACACCTAGAGCAGCACGCCGGCACTCCTCGAAAAAATGTGGTTATGCGTCATTTTAGTGTGCTCCACCCTCAGCCTACTTAACGCCACCTGCTCCCTTCTTGGAAAGGCCCCGAAAGCTCTCTTCTCCACCGTGGAGCTCCTAACGTTGAGCAAATAATTAGCAAATCTTCTACTGACGGTGCTAGCCCCGGCTCAAGGACTTCTACCGTGGCCTCCTTGGCAGCCGCGTCGGCCGCGTCTTAAGTTTTTCTTGTATGAGCCTAATGGTTGAATTTTTTATGTCAATTTTTTGGATGGCTTTAAAACAAGCTTGAGAATCTGTAACTATGATTGTGGGCTTTGTAGTTGCTTTTTTTTCTAACATTTCAAGGCATCTAAAGATTGCTTCTGACTCACAGGTGTATATAGAAGACCCATCCGGCATTCTTTTTTTGGTGGTGTAATCATCTGATACTATAGCGTATCCCGATTGGCCATTGAGGACTGAAGCGTCAGTGAAGTACTTCGTGTATTGTGGGTACTTAGAATTTATCATTTCTTAATACAGCTTCGGGAAGAGCTGTGGTGGAAAATTTTGAACCAGACACTCGGATAGGGATAGATTCACTTTTGGCTTCCATTTTTCCCATGGAGGAGGATTCCACCATACCTTAGAGAACCGTAGGGGGGTTCGATGTTAACATCCCTCATGTACTCCAAAGCCCTTGTCCGGACTGGTGCTTTCCGCCTCGAACCATTCCTTACAATATCTCTTGGGTTCATTCTGATAGACTTGATGACCGGCTTCTTCGTTTTTTGTAGTGCTTTTATCACAAATCCTACCACTTGCTGATAATTGGGCTGGTTCTAAAGACACCCGTACAAATCCTCAACGCCGTGTTATGAACAGCATCAAGGCTTTTTGTTTGCTGTTTAGCGGCATCATATATTAAGGCACCATAATCAATTTTAGATAGGATGATTGATTTGTAGGTTACTATTAATGTTTTTAAATCCGCTCCCCAGTTTCTAGAAGCGATCGATTTAAGTATATTTAGGCGTTTGTAGCACTCCGTTTTTAAGGCCGCTATATGGTTCTTCCAGGACATGTTTTGATCAAAGGTCATCCCTAGGATTTTGATAGAAGAACTTTTTTTAATTGGAGAGTCGTGCCAGGACAGAGTTATCGTATTTTTTAGGTTGCTTCGGCGAGAAGATGGCGTACTCCGCCTTTTCTTTTGATATTTTAAAACCTGTTTGTAGTGTCCATTGTGATATGCTATTGAGGTCTTTTTGCATTAGTTTTACCGTAGTATTCAGATCAACTCTTTTCCTCAGAAGGATTAGGTCATCAGCAAAGAGGTAAGATTTGCCTGGCTTTTCGTTGATGGCTACTAAAAATAAGGTCACGCTTAAAACCGATCCTTGGGGTAGTCCATTTTGAATCGAGATCGGTGCTGATAAAGAGTATCCCACCCTTACTTGGATTCTCCTATCAAGTAGAAAATTTTTAACGAAAGCAAGTGTGTTTCCTGTAACATTGCTCTCATTCAGTAGCTTCAGAATTCTATCAGCACATACCATCTCATAAGCCTTCTCAATATCAAAGGCTACCATGATGGTATGGTATTTGTTGTTTAATGCTTCGCAGATTTCTGTGTCCATGCACACCAATTGGTCGATAGTTGAGTACTGGTTTCTAAATCCAAATTGGTTTGGAGAGAAGTATTGAATTGACTCCAAGTACCATCTTAGTCTTTTCGATACAATTTTTTCCAATATTTTACATAAGTTGCATATAAGAGATATGGGCCGATAGTTCTCAGGAAGGCTTGGATTTTTTCTTTGCTTGTGGATAGGAACCACTGTCGCGATTTTCCAATTATCTGGAAAAAGTTGGTGTTTTCAAATATAATTGTATAAATCCAGCAAGTAATTGAGTCCACTTAGCGGTAAGTGTTTTAGTAAAGCGTTAGATAGTCCGTCTGGTCCGGGGGCAGTATTTCCTACTGATGATAGGACAGATTCTAGTTCGTGCATAGTTAATGGATGATTTATTTTATTTCTGTTGTCTATCATATCTAGGTCGTAGTTTTCCTTTTCCATTTTTTTTTTAAATTGGAGGAACACACTATTATAATTTGTTGGGCTAGAGTTATTCGCAAATGTTTTGGCTACAATTTCAGAAGTATCGGCTGGATTTGTTATAATGTCTCCATTTGTCTCTTCCAAGGCTATTTGATGTAAGTTAGATCCCCCTCCTTTGATTTTTTTTAACTTCTTCCACATTTCGGAAGTGTTTGTTTGTAAGTTTATTGATGCGATATAGTTTTCCCAAGATTTGATTCTGTTTTCTTTTAGAATACGCCTAGCTTTTGCGCGTTTCTTTTTGTAATCTATTTTTAAGATCTCTTGTAGCGCAATTTCGGTGTTCTTCTGGAACTTTCTAAATGCCCTTTTGGCATCCTTAACCACTTTCTTGCAGTCCTCATTCCACCATGGGACTGTTCTTTTCCTCACATTGCCTTTTGTTTTTGGGATAGATTCCTCAGCTGCCAACAGAATTAAATCAGTAAATCTGTCAACTACTCTATTTACGGATTCTTTTTGGTTTCGATCCAAGTTTGGAAGAGTTGAAATTTTTCCATTGATGGTTTTTTGGAATAGTTCCCAATTGGCTTGTTCATATTTCGACTTTTTTGGCATCATGTTTTCATTGTTTCCCTGGTTGTTTAGAGTATCCATTTTGATGTTGATGGAGAAGTGGTCACTACCATATAAGTCTCTTGATGGTGTCCATTCCATTCTAGTTACTAGAGATCTATCCACTATTGTGAGATCTATGTTGCTTGTGCTGCCATTTGCGATATTAAAGTGGGTTGGTTGCTCGGAGTTTAATAGAACCAAATCTTCATTATTTATCACCCGATCCGGCAACAAGGAGCCTCGTATATCACATTTTTGCGATCCCCAAAATGAGTGATGGGCGTTGAAGTCTCCCAGCAAAACTACTGGTTTGGGTAATTGATCTATGAGCTCGTCCATTTGTTCTGGGTTGAATGGATAATTATTGGGAATATAGACATTGCAGATTGTCACCTTAATTGGATTTCGGATTTTTACTGCTACTGCTTCCAACGTTGTCCGAATCCGCACCCTTTCTGGTAATGTTGAAGGTCTCACGTATATAGCGACACCCCCACTGGCTCGATCGGCACTCTCTCTGTTTTTATAGTGCGATTCATACCCTTTGACAGTTCCACAGTGGTTGGTGTGAAAATTTGTTTCCTGGAGGCATATACAGAGTGGGTCTTGGTCCTGAATTAGTAATTTAAAATATTCAAATTTTTGATAAAATCCATTAAGGTTCCACTGCAAAATATTCATGCTTGATCTATATTATTTGTTTTGTTTTTCTATTTGCTGTTCTTCTTGCAATCGTCGTATAAGTCGCGGGCATCGGTTTTTCTGTATCGAATTCATTTTGCTATGGAGTTGTTGGCACATGTCGATGAGGTCATCAATATTATCTGTGTATTCGTTGGCTAATTCGATTATATTTTGGTGGCTTCGGGAGTTGTCCATAATACTCCTAAATTGATCTAGGTTGAGTGGAAAACTCGCTTGATTAGTTTGTATTTCAGTTTTTATGTTTTCCCAGTTCTTATCCTTTAGAAGTTGTTCGTTGCTTTTTGATTGGGATCTTGTTTTCTTTTTTATTTGCCGTTTTTTGGCTTTTATTACGACATTTTCTTCATTGGTTTCAAAACCGCTGTTATTATCCATTTCATCAGTTTCATTTTCGGTGTACTCGAGTTGGGAAGAATAGCTCTCCTTGATCATTTTTGTATCTTCTTTTGCATCAGATGAATCCGACGTGGTCGCTTTTCTAGTTTTTTTGATGCCTTTATTAGCACCCATTTCATTCTCTTTTCGTATGGTTTCTGTTGGTGGGGGCATTTTTCCTAGATCCATCGTTGTATTTTCGGTGGATGTTGAGGGTTGGGCAGATGGTTCGTTAATTCCACTAGATGTTGTCGGACTATTGCTAACTACCGCCTTTTTTAGTTCGGCCTCAGTTGGACATTCTTCGGTTTTATGTTGTTTTGAGTTGCAGTAATGGCATATAGATATTTTTCTCCTAGGAAAATACGAAACTGTTCATTTTCATGTGAAATTAGTAAGGTATCTGGATAGTCGTTTGCATTATATTCTTTAACAAAAATTCGTCTTCAAAAGCTCAGTACGTGGCTATACTCGGGGTCTTGTATTCCTATTTTAACAAATTGCATTGATGATAGCGGTTGGATTCCAATACTTATGATGGCATTTATAATCTTTTGATGAAGGATTGAAGGGCGAACACATTTGAGATTATCAATTGTTTTGACGGTGTAATTAATCGGCGAGCTGCGATTAATTGGTTGTTAATTTTGATTTTGCCTTCATTGTGTGCGAGGAATTTTAAAACTTCGTTTTCAGACGATAAATAAATACAAATTCTGTTATTTCATAATCTCGATGCAAACAAGATATTTTTGGGTCCGGATTGTGCTCCAACTTGTTGGATATAATCATTTATTTTGGAGTTGTCAATGCTGTCGTATATGATGGCTTGTTTTCTACTTGGGAAGCATGTGGTAGGCCGATTGTTGGCCGAGGCGAGTGCATTTGCATATGATGACGGTGATGGGGTTGGTATGGTATTTGTTAATGACATGTTTTTGGTGGTTGAGGTAGTTTTAATTGATATTAACTTAGTTAAATTAAATTAATTTGATTGAAAATATCTATCTCCTACTTTGACTTGTTGCGAGCGGTCTTGCTCGATTCGATGCTCTGCATCTAGTCGTTGAGATAAGTTGCGACAGTATGTATGTTTTTCACTATTTTCAATAACAATTAGATATTCACTTCGAACGACGTTCGTTTTGAGACTGTATATTACTATTATTTTACAGGTTTTTGAACATTTTTTGAAAAATGTATTTCTTGATTTTTTGAAAATTTAGATGTATACATTACATACATATTTTATAGATTATGGATTTTCAGTTGAAAAATTATTTCTATGTAATTCTGTCGTCGCATATAAGTTTTAAAGCATAGGATTTTTTATAATGTTAATAAAACAAGTAAGAAGAAAATTAATACAATTATTAACAATGATGGTTATATTATCACTTTTTAAAGTAATTCTAAATCAGTAACGGTTATAGAGTAAGAAATAGGTTCTGAAAGATCCCGGCCGATAGCGTCAGCGGCTATCATCTAAGCTAGCGCAGATGTTGAAAAAGAATAGTTTTTATTGTTTTTCATATTTTTCTACCACATTAAAAATTATGAAAAAATTCATGAGTGTAAAGGAGTATAAAAGACGTTTTCTAAGAAAGTTTGGTGAGTGAGACTTTTAAATAACATAGATAAAAAATATTTTAGTTTTACGTTTCCTTTGGAAAATCGACTTTTCTCTCTATAGGTATACGTATTTGCTTATATTACGACTTCACCTGTATATGTTTGTTTGTAATCGACACTTATGCAACTTAAATTTAGATTTATATTCACTGTTTCTATGTTATATTAAAAATGTTTTTCTATTTAGTACACCTGATGGTTCATTGCCATTGATCAACAATATTTTTTATTCACTTTTGTATTGTTTAATATATTTTGTGATCGTGTTTGTATATATTTTTTTTCCACTTATTTCACTGTTTTAACATTTTTGAAAATATTGATAATAATTTAATTTAATGTTACAGATGGAAGGATTTAATCGTAGAAAACTCTACGCAGTCGGTTGCCTTTTTAGAAAATGTTGACAATACAAAAACCATTGATCTAGTTCCATACTAGTGGATTCTAGAAGAAATTAGCGTATTACTTTGTAAATATCCACCGGCTGATGAGTACCCTAAAGTTGATAAGTTTGCTGCAGACTTAAGCGATGCAAATGAAAATTGGGTTACATATCTAGTAGAAATTCTCTCTTATACAGGTGAGTTATTTATTTTCCACTGTATGTAAAGCAAGTTATTTATTATAATGATAATGAGACTAAAATTTATCTGTTTAAGTAGATAACTACTCTAAAGGAAAAAGACGTTTAAATGGACCGTGAGAATGAGAGGATCTTCATTATAAACCACCAAAAATTATGCATAAGTATGCATAAATATGCATAAGCTGTCTTAGTGTACGAACAGAACAAGAGGGTCAGAGTCAGGATTCATCACTAATTGAAGATCGGTATCGTTCAGGATTCGATGCGAGAGTCGCATTGATACATTATTACACATTATATCGGGATCAGTTATCTAATAAATAAAACACTAATTAATTGGGAGTTGATAAAAAAATAAAATCCATTGTGGAACATTTCCACAAGAGTACAATAGCTACTAAAAAACTGGTCGCAATGCAGGAGCAGCTGAGGCCTAATCAAAAAGCATTGAAGCTAAAAATGGATGTAGTGACCAGATGGAACAGTACCCTAGACATAATTGAGAGGCTTTATTTACTTCAAGAACCTTTAGAAGCGTCTCTTGGAATCCTACACAATCCGGTAGAAAATCTTTCGGAAGGCAAATAGCGGACACTGCCTGAAATAATCAAAATTCTGAAGCCATTCAAACAGCTCACCGAAGAAATGTCTTCAGAAAAAAAAGTGACTGTTTCAATGGTCCTGGCTTCAACAGAAAGCATGATAAGAGTTCTTGAAAATTTAGATAAAAATACTATGATAGATACGGGAAGAAACTAGCCCATACAATTTTAATAGAATATAAGAGTAGATTTAAGAATTATTCTAGACACCCAGTGTTGTCCAATGCGGCACTGCTGGACCCGCGGTTTAAATAGCTGGCGTTTAGGTTTGATGCTACCAGCTATGAGTGTGCCAAAAAGGCATTGAAACTTGAGTTGCAAAACCAACTCAACATTCAAAAGCAGCGAGAACCTAACGAGGACGATTCGACCTTAGCTGTATCGACTGGCGACGCTGACGACTCCTCGATATGGAAAGATTTTTACTCTTTGGCAACGTCAGCGTCTGCTTCAAACGTAACCGCCAGCAGCAATATTATTATCATGAGGCAATATTTTTAGGAACGAATTATTCCTGGAAATGAATGTCCCTTAAAATGGTGCCAGGCGCGAGCAATTTTATACCCCGAACTTTCAGAATTGGCTGAGAAGTATTTGTCAATAATGGCTACCTCAATACCATCTGAGATGACATTTTCAAAGTCGGGTCTAATCCTATCTAAGAGGCGCAGCTCCATTTTACCTAAACGAATGGAAACGATTTTATTTTTAAATATAAATATGAGATTCTTATAATAGAATGTTTTTTTATAATTATTTTGTTTGTTGTTTTATTTATGTTTAAAATATGTTTTTATGTTTGTTCAAAACCTGTTGAATCGATCCCTAGTCGAAACTTGTATCACTCAAAACAAGTCCAGACCAGGATTGATCCACAAGCAATAAGGAAATAACATGGGATTTTATGCGGCTATGGGGAGACTTTATTCGAAATACTCTTTCAACGTTCAAAGAAGTATACGCTCGACATTTCATTAAATCTTACAAGTTCATATTACATATTTAATTTTACATTTTATTCGTTTAATCTACATCAATTAAATTCAGTCTTTTCATTACTTTATTTGTGCAATAAATTCATTTTATTTTATTTCGTGGCATTTTATTATTTCTCCCAACCCAACACCTAAATACAGTCCACTTATCCATTTTCATCCACCCCCAAACATTGGTCCTTCGAACCTAGATATCCGCAAAACACCCACAATATTATCCTTGTTCAATTATTATCCATATTTTTGTATTTTCCATATTTTCCTTAATAAAATCCTCAATCTCACAACGATGGAAAGCAGCATGCGAAGTTAACGGCCAAAGTGGAGTGCCTTTTCGCCAGGTTGATGACCATCAACGACCACATGGCGGGAGCCAGGGGCGACAACGTGGCCATGATAGAGGCGAAATACAGCCGCTACGTTTTATTGAGGGGCCAAGTCGATCTTCTCAACCACCAAGTGAAGGATTTCAATGCATCAGTGGCCGACGTCAAACATGAGGTCAAATTTAATACCGAGGCGTTCGACGCCCTCTGCGACGTCTTCGAAATGGGTCACAATCGACTGGTGGTTAAAAGGTCGACGCCTAGTGATGTTGGGACACCGCGGGAAACCCAGGCAAGTGTTCAAATACCACTGCAACCGATGGACATCCCCACATTCAACGGGGACATCAGCCAGTGGGTGGGTTTCCACGCGCTGTTCAGGGCGTTGATCTACGAAAACCGGGGCTTGGCCGACGTGCAGAAGCTGCAGTACCTCCGAACGTGGCTGGGGAGCCGCTGCAGTTGATCCAAAATTTTGCGTTGGACAGAGGTAACTACGTGGCCTCCTACAATATCCTCGTGGAAAGGTACACCTCTCCATGTCGTCTCTTCAATTATTATATGCACCAGATCCTAGGCTTCAATCCAAAAATCCACAGCCTAAATAAGTTCATGACCATCCATTGATACTCCGTCACAGCCCTAAAAAATATCCCAGATATCATGACTCTGACTCCCTTATTTTCCATCTTTGTTACCAAAACCTACCCGCTCCGGAAAAGCAAGCAATCGATTTCCACAATTCTTCTCCCATCCCGTCCTGCGACGATTTGTTCACCTTCATCCTCCAGCAAGCGAAAACGATGGAGCTGCGCAAGGATCTGGATGCGGTCAAGCCCCGCGGGGCGTTTGTGGCCAGTGGTACGCAAGCAAAGTCGAACCGCGTATACACAGCGCAAGCGTCGACAACGGAGTGCCTCATGTGTGCCGAAGCACACTCACTGTTCCGTTATAATCGATACATATTACGATCATAGATTGCGATGTTATTGTGATATATAACTGGTGCTTTCGGGTTGGACGCTTTCGCGCTCTGAGCGTTAATGCTCGTTAGTACACATTTTTAGCGTTCGTCTTGGCTTCAGAGCGCTGGGCCGCGCTCACAAACTACCGTTCGGGTTGGACTTTGTGAGCGCCTAGCTGTCAGTTAGCACTTAGCATTGGTTTATATCATCATGGCGAATGTGGGAAATATTTCTCAAACCGTACATAATTTATTAGAAAATATTCATGATGACTCTGATGATAGTGATGAGTTTGATGTGATTGAAGATAATGATGAAAATATAGATTGGGAGTATTGCAGTACTCATTTGAATTTATTTGTCAAAAAAGATATACCAAGGATTAAAAATTTTACCGAAGACGTTTTATACCAGCATTTACTGACAAAGAATTCAAATCTCACTTTAGGTAATTATTTTTGTTAATTAGACGTTGAGCATTTAGTTTAGAAGAAAACTTTTCTTCACTTTTCATTTTAATATAATACTAAATTGTATTCTTTATTATTTAAATAAATAAGTGAAAAAGTTTAGGATGTCTCGGTCAACATTTAATTTTGTTCTTGAAAAAATTCAACCATCGTTAACAAGAAAAATCCCTGGATTTAAAATGATATCACCAGATAAACAATTACTCATCGCTATATGAAAAATGGCAACTCCAGACTCGTACCGGTATAATACGAAAATATTACTTAGATTTAGGATAACTTTATTTATCATATTAAATTAAATATCAACCTAATGTATTGTTTTTAAAGCTCGATTTCCCAAAAGTTCGGCGTTAGTTTTGCAGCAGCTTGGTCCAGTGTTCGAAGGGTTACATCCGCTCTAGTTGAAGTAGCTCCAAATTTTATTACCTGACCTGAAAATAAAAAGTTTGCTAAAATTTCTAATGGGTTTGAAGCAACGAGTGGGTTTTCCAATGTTATCGGTGCAATTGATGGAACACTACGTCGATCGTTCTAGAGGGAGCAACAGTTCCCACTGCCAACTCAACTCGCTACCTCGGAGTTACTCTTGACAGGCGCCTGACCTGCTCCCACCATATTGACAATCTAGTCAAAAGGCTCCGGATGAGACTACGACAGTTAAATCCATTACTGGGGAACCATTCACCTTTGCCCCTGAACGACAAATGCCTTCTATACACGTCAATTATAAGGCCCATATGGCAATACTCGTCAGCACTTTGGGGAGCAGCAAGCGACAGCCAAGTCAACAGAATCCAAGTAGCACAAAACAGAGCTCTCAGAATAATCACGGGCGCCCCATGGTACGTCCGTAACGCCAACATCCACAAAGACGTCAACATTCCCACAGTCCGGGAGGTCATCAGGACAAGTTACCAGCGTCTGCACGACCCAATGGAAAGTCACAGCAATCCAATCCTCACAAACGCCATCGAATCACTCCCCCCACCAAAACACCAGAGGCGCCTGAAAAGGAACTATCACGGAGACTTTCGGGTGTAAATAACTGTGTCAAGTGGGTGATTGCCTAGTTAAAAGTAAACAAAAATAAAATAAACCAAACAAACAAATAAATAAAACAGAGTGGGTCTACTGCTGGGTAGCATCCCAAGACACACCTCACCGTCACCGGACCATACCGAACTAGGATGCAATATCATTTGCAGAAAGTTAAACAGATATAAATAAAAAAAAAAATATTCCTGCACCTCAGAATCACCCAGAGTGCTATTCAGTAGAAAATGACATCATTCAATTCAATTACAAGTAAGCTGTCACATGAATTCTTAGAAGTTTTTATTTTTTCGGTTTGTTTAAAAACAGACTATTTGTGATGTTCAATGCAAATTTATCCATTGCTATACTGAAAATGCTGGTTCTGTACATGACGCACGAGTATTACGTTTATCAGAAGTTAATGAGTACCTGAACGACCAAAAAAAATTCCCAAACGATTGTCATTTAGTCGGTGATGCTGCCTATCCTCTTCACAAACATCTACTTACTCCGTATCGAGATAATGGGCACTTGTCGGCAAGACAAAAAAATTATAATTTTTGTCTTTCATCTGCACGCATAGCTATTGAACGTGCATTTGGATTGCTTAAAAAAAGATTTCGTAGTCTGCTGACAGTTCTCGATATGAATCGAACTGATTTAATACCGGAATATATAATTGCCTGTTGTGTCTTGCATAATATATGTTTAATAAAAAACGATGAGTTTCCCGTTAATGAAGTGATAGAAGAAAATGGCACCATAAATGAAATGAACAATAGCAGAATTTTACCAGCTGATGGTGTTAATAAACGAACTCGTATATGTGAACAATTAATTTTAAGAAACGTGTAATGACAGCTATCAAAATTATTTCAATCGCTACAATTTAAATTAGCCATATACGCAATAAAAAATTCAATATATTTTTAGAAAAATATTTATTGTTAAAAAAATACTTTAAATAAAATAATAATTTTTAAATAAATATAAACTGTGTTTGTAGCAATTAAACTTGCATTTCTTAAAACTACGTTAGGAACTATAGTTTATAAAAAAAAATACTATAAATAAAGTATCATTAGCTTATGTTATTTGAATTCATAATCTTCTCTAATAATTCTAAAGATTTTTTTTTAATCTGAAGAGTTTCCTCTGCTCTTTGTGCTATAAAAGCCATGAACTCCTTAAATCTACGCTCCTTATTTTCTTTGCTAATTTTTGACCTCTCCTCTAGCTCTTTTAGTAGCTTAATTGAAAAAAAAAGTGCTCACTTCCAGTGAAGACGAAGAAATGAACCTACCATCAGACGAAAAAATAATAAAAAGTCCCCCAATTTTTCTGCATTACGCAAATAATTATCAGAAACTTGTCGACGATATCAAAAACCTCCAAACCAATGAATTCACCGTTTTACAAATAAATAAAAATATCTTTAAAGTTAACCTCACTAAAATACATGATTATAGCAAAGCCACAAAATTATACGACTCATACAACAGAAATTACCATACATTTAAAAACCCAAGAAACAGCGACATTTCAGGTCATTATAAGAAATGTTCCCTATTCTCTCAAAATCCCCGAAATATCGGAATTGTTTAAACATAGTAACTACCCAGCGATTAGCGTCACAAAACTACACAACAAGGAATAAAAGCGCTGTACTTCTACCCAAAACCGAGGAAGGACTAAAAACCTTCCAATTAAAATATTTAGATAGCGTCATGGTTCAAGTCGAGGCACGCAGAAGAAATATTAACACACCACAGTGCACAAACTGTCAAAGATTCGGGCACATCAAAAGCTATGGCCGGCTTCATGCTAGGTGTGTAAAATGTGAAAAGAATCACAAGTTCTCTGAATGTGATAAGAAACCAGAAGAACCCCCAAAGTGTGTCAACTGTGGGGGTCAGCACCCAGTCAACTATAGAGGTTGCTCCGACTACAAAAACACCAACCAAAACCCCCGGACACACACAAACACCCATTCTCCATTTACCAGTAATAACATACGCATCTATTTTAAAAAATAATCCACCCAATCAAAACATCACAAATACCCCTTGTAACCAAAACCCCGAGCCAACTCAAGCCCATCTACAAATTAACAAAAAAAAAAGCCAGTGTAAAAAAAATTAATATACTCAACTAGAATGCAGACGGTATCAAAGAAAAGAGAAGCACTTTTATCGAGGCATTGTGGAGCACTAAGGTGGAAAGAAGAAGCTCTGGGTATGTGTTATTCTGCTGGAAAAGTTTTAATTCCAACACTTGGTTAACCAGAAGAACCACTTAAATCTTTATTTTTATTAGATAGTCAGGAATCCTCTTATTTTTTAAACAATATTAGAAAATATAATTTCTGCTTTCAAATGACGTTGTTCGGTGTGGATAAGGAGGTAGTTATGCCTGGATTTTAACCATCTTTTACAAACCAAGGTCAAATTTATTATAGAATTGGTTCCTTGCTTTCTACAAATCATGAACAGCCAAAAATTTTTTCACAGCAAAATATTGACATGATTTTTTGCATTAGGGTAGTAAAAGATCAGAGAATAATATAATTTATTTCTTATGTTAGAATAATGCACGGTTCTCAAAAGATAACATAATAATTGTACTTATCCTGCAGGAATCGTGTTTTTAAAAAAGCTTTCCTTAAATTCCGTGAAATAGCGTTTTACTACAATTACTCCAAAAAAGTTTAAATAAAAATGACAATTTTACTGCAAAATATTATTTTAATTTAACATCCGATAACATCGATAAATTAATAATGAAAACTTTTGAAACATTGAAACTTCTTTCATTGTTAATTTTCGAATGTCTATAATATTTAGAAATAAGCGTGTTAATTATATTTGAACAGTCAACAATTACTTCACTAACTCAATTTTTTTTAATTATTGAGTAGTTTGAACTTGGCGAAAAACTCAGTTAAATATATAATAGAATCAACATTTTCAAATTGTATTGCTACTTAAGGAACACAAGTGTAGGTATTTTATAATATTCATAAAAACGTATAGAACCTATAAGATAGCTATTCTACATAGCTATAAGAAATATCTTCTTGGACAAGTAGTTTATCGGATTCTCATGAACTTTTTATGAATCAAAGATCTCAAAATATCTATCTAGGTATCTATCTTTTTTTGTTAAAGTAGGTGAATTTCTTATTTTGCGATGAAGGTTTCTATTATTCAATCAAATTAATTTAGATACGCTCAGCGAAGCGGGCGGGAATCAGCTAGTAGTTAATAATTGATTGTATAAAATAAGACTTCATATGATTATGGTTAACAATATTTTTTTTTTAAATTAGATAAAGGGTTTTCCAATAAGAGGTGTTATTTTGAATAGCCCGCTATTTCGGTGGATGAAACTTTGGAAGCTGTAATTTTTTAACATTTGTCAAGTAGAAACTACGCCATTAATAAAAATGGAACGATACACGCTTCAACAACGCACTGAAATTATTAAAATTCACTATAAAAATGGTAAAAATTTGGCAGAGAATTCCATCAAAAAATCATCTTGAGTGATGAGGCCCATTTCCACCTCGGTGGCTTCGTCAACAAGCAAAATTGTCGGAAAACCCAAGAGTTATTGTTGAAAAGCCTCTCTATCCTCAACGTGTGACTGTTTGGTGCGGGTTATGGTCCGGCGGAGTTATTGGACCTTACTTTTTCGAAAATGAGGCTAGAGCAACAGTTACGGTGAATGGATTGCACTATCGAGAGATGATTAATGCTTTTTTATGGCCGGAATTGGATGGTATTGATCTGGACAGCGTTTACTTTCAACAAGACGGCGCGCCATCCATCGAGACCTCAAAGTGGCTACAGTGAGGGGTGAGATAGCCAGATACAGTCAAAAATACTTGCAGAGACTGAACGAACACCCCAACCATCTGGCTGTCAACCTCCTAGATAATTCCGACCACCATCGAAGGCTGAATCGCGTCTCATTTCTTGAGTTACCCTTTAGAGAACCACTATAATCCTAAGGTACCCCTCCTAGGGGGTGCGGTCTTTCCCAACTGTACATTCATCCTATTTGCTTAATTTCCAAGGACAGATTGCAAATCAATAAAGCGGAGAAAAAAAATATAAATTCAATGTATTTGACTATAGTAATAATAAAATTAAAATCTTTGGAACTGTAAAATTAGACTGTTTGGAATTAAATACCAATAATTTTAAACAAGCTGAGTTTATTGTAGTTAGCAATGATTTTGAACCACTACTGGGATTGGAAACTTGCATTTCATTTGGATTAATTAAACGGATGGATGTCAATTCTATTGCTTGTTTCCCGGGTGATAAAGATAAATTAATTAAACAAAATTGGGATTTATTTCACGGAATAGGTATATAATGGAATATCCTGGAAAATTACAAACCAACACTTCATTATAAAAAATTTATTTCGTCATTATTGGTTGACAAACTTCGATTAGAACTTGATCAAATGACGCGGGATGAAATCATTTCATCTGTTGAGTATCCGACTGATTGGGTGAATAACTTGCAAATTGTTGAACGTCCAAATGGAGGTAAACTACGCATATGTCTTGACCCAAAGCCACTTAATGCATGTATCAAACGCAAACACTTTCTCATGCCAACAGTGGAGAATTTAACGTCAAAATTAGCAAATAAAAAACTATTTTCAGTTTTCGATCTAAGTAGTGCATTTTGACACATGGAGTTGGATGAAAAAAGTTCTAATCTTACAACGTTTATGACTCCGTTTGGCCGATACAAATTTAATCGTGTCCGTATGGGTTAAATTGTGTACCTGAAATGTTTCAACAGAAAATGGTACAGATCTGTAGCGCAGGATGGCTTAAATAAAATAATACCGGTTGTTCCGTAATCATCGATCGGTTATTGAAGCCCCCACTGTCATCTGTCGTTCAATAGCACAATCGATTTGGAACACCATCCCCATCACTGATAACGCTCGATCACAAATTCAACTCACTGAACACTCGACTTCCACTCGTCCATTATCATCTCATCGGTCGACTCGATCGGACGTTCGCTCAACAACACTCACCGACTCACACCTCGTGCTCAACCAAACTCATCATTTCAACTCATTTTGGTTTGTTAACAACCTTTCAAACTCATTCTCAATCAATCAACTCAATCATGTGACGATACCACGGCACTCATCGGAGGATTTCGACCGGATTTCACGGACGAGGATGCCCTCCGAACACTCAACACGTGGTCATCATTCACGGACTCATACGATAATGGTTTCACTCATTTAAACTAAACCATTAGCACTCATTGCAACTCAACGATAGGCATCGGTGACCTTACCACGAGTTCCACGGCCGACAACGCTCATCAACCTCACCATATGCTCATCTACTTCATCATGTGTTCGGCACTGGAACTACGCCGCTCATTCGTAACTACTCATCCATCCAATAACTCATTCAAGTCAGTAACTAATTATTATGCGACCACCAACAAATTCTCATCCGATGCCATCGTTGATCTTTGCTGATCGTCCACTCACACCACGTGGTTGTCCTTCAACTTCAACACTCAGCTCAACTATTCAACATCACTAAGTTTACAACACAGTTACTCAATTCAACCATATGAAGTTGTTAAAACTCTGGGATTATTTTTAAATAAACGCAATGATGTTTGTTGTTTTATTTTTTAACATGTTACCATCTCTTAGATCATCGAAACCGGCACCACTCAATCACTCACGAAACATTTGGTCCTTCGAGCCGGATTCTGGTGATCTAAGTCAAGCCGAGAAGTAGGCAACTTTACTCATCCTCATCTTCATTCGCTCAACTTCGCTCATCGTCATTCCACAACTTCGCTCACCTTCGCTTCGCTACTGCATTTCTATTCGCTCGGTCAACTTCACTCATCTTCATCTCCATTCGCTCAACTCCGCTCATCGTCATTCCACAACTTCGCTCACCTTCGCTTCGCTACTGCATTTCTATTCTCTCGCTCAACTTCGCTCATCTTCATTTCCCCAACTTCAATCGTCTTCACTTCGCTACTTTGCTTCTCTACGCTCATTCAACTACGCTTATCTTTATTCTACAAACTCATTCACTCTCGCTTACACTTCTTTAATTCCTTTCTCATACTCAACTGCGCTTATCTTCATTCCACAAAGTCATTCACTCTTGTTTACAACACCGGTAATATTTGGAATTCCAATTAAAATTTTCATATATTGGACTAAATGAATGTTAATTTGTAACTTTTAGATTGGAGAACAATACTATGAACCAGGAGGACCAGATGAAAAAGTACCAATAATTTTGAAATTTTATTCTATCAGCTAAATTGCTAACTTGAACATTAATAATTATAGATTGAACTTTCTGCGAATAGTGGCATTTATTTATCTCGAGCACAGGCTTCAATAATTGAAATAAATGCAATCAGTAGAAATGATTGGAACGTTATGGTGAAAGAGACTTTGGAGGACATATATGGTGCAAGTCTTTATAAGTTCAGCGCGAAAGGAACCAGAGGACAGCATCAAGGCATTGATCCAAAAGTTTTCAAAGGGTTATTTGGTATGTTGAAATATTAATTAATTATTTATTTTATTGTAAATGGTTATAATATTATTTTTTGTTTTCAAGAATGGGTCAATCGTAAATTTGGGAATAAAATCACAGATAAAATGTTTACCCAAAGAGTTGGTAAAGTTTGTGAAAACAAACGAAGACATAAGGCCAGGAAAACACTTAAAAGTACAGGCAAACCAGTGGTCAGCATACCAGAAACATCTAATCAAGCGGAATCGTTCCCCAATACTATAAGACAACCAGAAAATTATGGGTGGCCAGGTCATTATGTTCCAAAATCACCCCTTGAGCCACTAACTCCAAATCATCAAACAATACATTTGGGGGCTATGAATGTCAGTTATGGACACCAACAAAATGGCTATAGGCAGGGCCGTAACTAAGCAGGGGCAATAGGGGCACTTGCCCAGGGCCCAGA
Source organism: Sisyra nigra (assembly GCA_958496155.1). Taxonomy (NCBI): domain Eukaryota; kingdom Metazoa; phylum Arthropoda; class Insecta; order Neuroptera; family Sisyridae; genus Sisyra; species Sisyra nigra. The sequence continues at coordinate 26,226,875 of OY292314.1, forward strand.
GGGGCCCCGGAGAGGCCCAAGAAGACCCCGATAAAAATTATCTCAATTATTTTCATTCGTATTTTAATGAATATTTCAAATCACATATATAAATAACACCACTGGTGGCTCAGATAGACGGGGCTCAAAAAGGCCAGAATATGCTATTAGAATTTTTATTTAAAAAAAACATATTTATTTAATTCTTAATACTTAATATTCTATTGCACGCACTTGACACACTATTCGTTTTATTGCTTACAGACCTTATCTTTAAAAAAAAGTGTGTGCAGTTTTAAATAGCATACAATAAATAAAAAGCTGACAGGGCCAGTGAAGCCAGATCGTGGGATTTCTTTACCCCCACTTAGTAGCACAAACGCCGACAAATTGAGGAGAATAATGCCTCTTCCATATGACACACTATATGCAATATTTGTACCTTGTGCCGCACATAATCTTAATTTAGCTGGTGTTCACGCAGTATCCACAACGTCAGGAATGGTTACCTTTTTTGGCACTATCCAAAGATTATTCAACTTCTTTTCTTCTTCGACGACGCGTTGGGAATATCTTATAAAATTTTTAAAATTATCACTGAATGGGTTTTCAGATACTAGATGGTCGTCAAAGGCGAATGCTATAAAATCATTGTGCTTGCAACTTCCAGAAGTAAAAAAAAGAACTTGAAAGAATTAAAGATGATTTGTCAAACTCTGAGGCAGTGTCAAATGCATAAAGATTACTATTTCAAATTAATTATAAATTTATATGTATTCTTCATGTTTGAAATAAAATATTACAATGCGTTGACCGTGCAAATAAAGCCTAACAACACAAAAATCTATCAATAGACCTTGCAACAAAATTAATTAATGGTCTGCGTTGCTCTTTACAAGGACTACGGGAAGTAGGATTTAAATAAATAATTTCGGATGCACAAAAAGTCGCTTTGGAAATGAATATTGAAGCTGAATTTTCTAATCAACGAATTAAGCGAATTAAAGAAGAAAGTGTTACTAATCTCAACCAAGAAAAATTGTTTGCAATGCAAATGTACAATATTTTTGACATTTTACTTAGTGAAACAGACTGGCGTTATAGACAAATGAAAACTATATTTGAAGATTTTTCTTTTCTTTTTGGCTCGTCATTAGAATCAATGAGCGTTGTTGAATTACAAAAAGCGGCGGCAGATTTATCCAGAAAATATGATAAAGATTTGAATAGTCACGAATTAAGCTGTGAGATTGAAAGTTTTAAATTTCAAGTATGTGGGCTGGTGGAAAATTTGAAAGAAGCCACTCCTCTAAGTTTATTACAGACTATATACATGATTTCAAATTAGTCGAATCGTACCAAAACATCGTTGTTGCTTTAAGAATATTTCTAACCCTACCACAGTCACCACCGCTTCTTGCGAGAGAAGTTTTAGTAAACTGAAGTTAATTAAAAACTATTTAAGATCATCGCTCTCACAACAGCGTTTGTCGAACCTGTCTAACATAGTGCAAGAAATAGATTTTAATAATATAATTGATGAGTTTGCGGAGAAAAAAGCAAGAAGAATGCAATTTAAATAGATTTTTAATTCGTTTTCTTCATAAATATAAAATAAAATAAAAATTACAAAAATTATGGACAAGATCAATTTAAAGATTCCTTATTTTGTGTTTATTTATTAAGTGATATACCTACTAAACTTTAAAAACGGGAAAGAACAGGAACTATAACCATGGTAAGATTTTTCTCAATTTTTTTTTATTGAGGGGCGCCCAATTTGAAGGTCTTGCCCAGGGCCCACAAAATCCACGTTACAGCCCTGGCTATAGGCAAGGCAATGAGTATGAGTCATGTAAGTGAGTTTAAGTCATTAACAAAATTCTTGTACGTACAATCGTGCAATTAATAAATTGAATTTTTGATTGTTACAGATTCAAAAGATCATCCTGAAGGACATTATCTGCTGCCCTTGTAAATCTCAGCATCAGCAATTATAATAATTATAATTTAATTCTTAGTTTAGTATTATATGTAAAAATGTAAGAATGTATAATAGAAATAAAAAAAATTGACATATTATTACTATTGTTATTATTATTATTAATATTAATTTCACTACTATAATTATAAAATCGGACACAGGGGGTCAAAATCGAGCCTAATTTTTATTGCTGTCAAGTCCGACATTCACCCCTAAAGACGCAAAACGGAAATTTGTACGGCTTTGGAGGTGAAAGTCGGGCCAAATTTAACATGTAAATAAGCCCGACAATGGCCTTCCAAACCCGACCTACGCCCGACATTAGGAGGCTGAATGTCGGATCTAAATTTCGACTCGGGGATATACCTATTCGGAGATTTAGAAGGGGTTTGCTATATTTTGATATGTTTATATTCGCAGAAAACCATGCTGAGTATGATAAAATTATGACTAAAATAATTGATCGAGCAAGAAAAAACAACGTAAAATGTATGGGTAATGTGACTTTACAGGACAAAATTAAACCACTTAATAAATATCTGGGTGCGATTATTATTGGTAAAAAATAAACTGACAAAGGCGCGGTACTACGATTTTTGGGGCTTTTAAAATACATCGCACGCTTTATTCCAAATCTTTCCAAAATGACGGCAAAAACAAAATTTTGAAATGTACCTGAAAGCCTCAAATAAATCTAAAAAGAAAGATGAAACAAAAATTGCAATTCTGCTAAATATTATTGGTGAAGAATCTGTGAAATTGTACAATACGTTCACGTTATCGGAAACAGAAAAAGCGTCATTTGAAAGTGTAATCAATGCCTTTGAAAATCATTGCAGTCCCAAGAAAAATATAGTTTTCGAGCGTTTCAAATGTTATAATCGGGTTCAACAAGAAGCTGAAGGATTTGATCAGTTTTTAACTGACATCAAGACATTATCATTATCCTGTGAATTGAATGTGTTATGTAACGAAATGGTTCGTGATAAAATTGTTCTGGGAATATATACAAGACCATACAAGAAAGCTACGTGTGGAAGATCTCAACCTGTCTAAAGCTGTAAATTTATGTCGAGCTGCTGAAATCTCTAAATCTCAAGCCAGAAATATGCAAGGTGTCCCAGCTGAAGTGGAGTCTATCAAGAAAAAGCCAGCAAATCGAAATTATAATAACCCTGTTTCAAATTTTGTTGGTGGTGATAAAAAATTTGTGGAAAAAAGGAGACAAACAGGCGAAAAATTTAAATGCAGAAGATGTAAAACTTTACATGGAGCGCGTGAGTGCCCAGCTTTTGAAAAAAACTGTAATAATTGTGGGCAATTAAATCAATTTTCAAATTCATGTAACGTAAAAAAAGAAAAAATGGTACGAGAACAGGATGAACAGTCTGAGGAGTCCGAGTCTGCAATCAACGTCATTGGATTAAGAAACCGGAGGAGTAAAGTCTATTCTATGGATTCGTGGTTTCAAAATGTAAATGTTGGTGATCAAAATGTGCCAATTAAATTTAAATTAGACACTGGTGTAGATGCAAATGTGCTTTCACGTAAAATGTTGAGTAAGATTAGTGTTCCAGAGTCTCAAATAAAAGACACAAAATTAATTTTGGACGCATTTGGTGGTAGTGTTTTAAAGCCTCTAAGTGTTGTTCCGCTCAAAATTCAATGCAATAATGTTGATATTACTGATAAATTTATAATTGTAGATAAAATTGTTTGTCCTTTGTTTGGCCTTGAAGCTTGTTCAAAGTTAAATCTTATTGCACGCAAAAAAAATGTAAACAATCTACTTAAGTTTGATACCAAGGATGAATTTATTAATAATAATGGCTATGCTCCACGTTTAAAAATTTGTGAGGGTGTTTATCCAGGATGCTTTAATGTGAAAAGTATTTTTTTTTAAATAGGAGATATTTTACAACAGTGCATTTTTTTCCCAAGTTATATTTGTTTCCCATGTCCCATTATATTTGTTTACAGTTAGAATCTCCTTTTTATGTTAAAATGACCTAATTTAAAGGGCTGAATTATTAACAATGAACTTGACAACGACAACCACACACGTCCTTTTGTCTCAATAGCTGATTATAGACTAACTAGTAACTTATGATTCGCAAGGCTCCCCCCAACAATACTGCCATCATTTGTCTTTCTTTTTTTCCTACACTAGTACTCATATTGGAAGAAAATCTACCGCCCCTGAGCTGGGCCTTTGGACGTATTATCGCCACCCATCCTGGTGGGGATGGAATTGTAGGAGTAGTCACGCTCAAGACGGGAACGGGCGAATGCAATCGCTGTATCGGGAAGCTTTGTCCACTTCCCATCGACGAAGACGGGAACGGCTTCACTTCATCAGATTGAACCTGATGGTTCAAGGCGGGCGGCATGTTCAGTCGCACTTATCTAAATAATTATGAATTCTCATACTTTAAAATTCTTAACAGTTGTAATAATTACTTATTTGATTCATCTTTACATAGTATAAAACAAAGTCGCTCCCGCTGTCTGTTGCCTTAGATCTTCTAAACTACACAATGGATTTTTATGCAGTTTTCAGCAATTGGTAGAGTGATTTAAGAGGAATGTTTGGAGGTATAATACATGCATCCACAGGAACCATTTTTATCTTTTACACATTACAAAAAAATTATTGGTTACGTACCAAGCTATTTTAAACAATACAATATTATTACTTATACAATTAAATACATTAGATACATTGTGCAATTCATGTAGATCAAAATTGCCCTTTACAGCATACCATAAAAATGAATATCTTAGAAGATATCACAGATTTAAAAAGCGTTGTCAGAGCGGCTATAGTTATTGTATATCTTAGTGTGGCTATTGTATTGCACGTACATATGTACGTCCTGGTAGGCTGCGGTCGGGCCGCGGCTCGCCCTTTAGCATTGTATGATTCGTAGCAATCGCACACAGTTATCGGTGTTCTCCAGTCAATAAAATAAAAACTTAGCGTAAAAACCTTTTTAAAAAAAATTGTGCTTCTTTTTAAATCCTCTAAAGCGTAACGGTTTTTAAAAATTTGAATTTTTATTGTTTTCTTTATATACATCTAAATTATCGCTTTAGTTCCAAAAACTTTATTTTCATCATTCTTTATCGAAATTAAGCCCGTGTACAAATTTTGAGAATATTATATAACAGGAAGGGGTCCAAAAATTGAGTAATAGATTAGCAACCTTAAATAATAAAACGTACTTTACAGTACTTAAAGTGCGACCTTATAAACAGCACTTATCAGTGCGACCATTGTTTAATATTAAAACCTATTGTATAATAGATATTAGTATTTGAGTAGGTATTTAAGTAGGTGAATTTATTTTTTTTTTAATTATCATAATTTTTTTAAATTGAATAATAAATTTAAATTTTAATACTTAAAATTTAAGTATTTCTTATTGATGATCTCTTTTTTCTGTGCATAAAGTAAAAGGTATTTCAGTCATGTCTGGAAGACGTCGTACTTTAAACATAGGCTGTAGCACAAGTAGAGCAAAAAGAGTGCGTTTAATCAGAGATAGAGAAGCGCCTTTCCTTATCAAGGATTTTGGACTGCCGATGCAAACTAATTTAACTTATTCAGATTTAACCAGTGTCGAATACTTAAGAGAAATATCATATAATCAATCAAGACTTACAAGTTGTAGCTCAAGATGAACCTCGCTTGAACATCGATCAAAAAAAAGTATTCACTACTGTTAAATACACTAATTATTTAACACAAATTAATATAATTGAGTAAGGTCCTGTGTTTAATGCGGGCCTGAAAACTAGTTTGGGTTGATATAGTTTTAATATCTATCACTAGATCGGGCAGCAGTAGTTTTGAGATGACTTCAACGAGAGGTCGTAGTTCGTCACCATGTGTTGAGTTTTAACAGTTTAACGTGCTGTGCAATACAGACAAATAATGTTATTTACAAGTTAGATTAAAATAAATTAACCAGAAACAAAATTAATGTAATCAATGTGAAATTACTAATTTACAATTTAATCATTAAATTACATTAATTTCAATATGTTAAATTCACGGTTGCAACAACGAAGCGATTGTTTAATTTCCTATTATCCCATTGTATCCTTCTTCCACAACGCCATTTTTTCATGTTTCTTTTTATGTGGGAACCACGCTATCGAAGTTAAGGATTCCTACATAGAAAATTGGTCCTTCGAGCCTTAAAAAAGTTTACTACGTTAAAAGTTTGGTTCTTTGAGCCGTAAAAAAGTTTGATAAAATTTAAAAGTGATTCTTTGAATTAATAAAAAAGTTGGTGACAGTTAAATTGACAGTTTGAGTTTGAAAATTTTGGCGGTTGAATTTTTACTACCAGTTTGAGATCAACAGTTTGTGTGTGGAAGATTGGACCAGTTTGTGAAGAGCAGTTTGAACAAATCAGAACATTTGCGTTCCGATTGATGTTGACAGGTGTTAAGAACATTTGCGTTCGAGTTTGCTGCAGTTTGGTGGCTGAGTTTGAAAATTGGAGGTTAAGCGGAATTCGCAGCGAAACGTGTTCGTCGGCGCGGAAAGTTTGCAGCGCAACGTGTTCGACAGCGCGGGAAGTTTGAAAAAATTCATTGTAGTAACTAAATAATTGTTATTATAAATTCAAAGTTTGGGGTTAATAACTGAAAAGTTTTAATCTATGTTTATTTGTAACGATTGTTTACATACATTTTTCAAAGGTTTAGTTTAAGTTTGCAGTTAGGTTGGAAAAAGATTGTTTATTTTTCTTAGATTTACCTTAGTTTTTGCACTGTTATTGTTTTTTTTTGTATAATTTTTCAAAGGTTCTTAGTGTATGCAGCTAAGGATTATATGTTAAGTTTTTTGCCGTTTGGGTGCATTGCGTGTTGTTGAAGTTCCAAGGTTTACCTCAGTCTTATTATTTTTTGTTCGTAAATTTTTCTCAAAATGGCTGAGGAGGCTCTTGTAATCAAAAAGTTAAAAGCACAGCGTGGAGTTTTAAAATCTAGTATTACTCGCATTGAGAAATATGTTAATGAAAAAATTAATGAAGCTGAAAATTTTTCAGAACAGTTTGAGATTAGATCACAAAGTTTAAAAGAATGTTTCCAAGAATATAAAAAAGTTAATATAGATATTCATAGTTTAGAAGATACTGTTCCTGAGGTGGATGAGACCGAAGACAAATATTATGAGGTCAGTTCGCAAATTTCAAAATATTTAAAATCTAAAATTAGTGTTGAAGTTGCCAGTCTGGCACCAGTTTTTTCTAAGTTGCCTAATTTAGAATTACGGAGTTATAATGGTAAAGAAATCTCCAAATTTAAAGAATTTTACGAAATGTTTGTTGCAGTAGTCCATAACCAAAGCAGTCTTTCGGACGTGCAAAGGCTATGCTATTTAAGGAAGTATTTAGAGGGTGAAGCCTTGGCACTAATTAACAATTTGCCGTTAACTAACGATTCTTATGGGGCGGCTGTAGAATTATTAAAAAAGAGATACGACAATGAATCATTAATAATTAGTTCTCATATATATGCCATTTTGGACATACCAATTATTCAAAAGGGTACTGCAGCAAACATAAGGGAATTTGTGTCAATATGTAAGCAGCATTTAAGTGCCTTAACCAATTTAAAGCAACCGGTTGATCATTGGGACATGATTATTATTTGTATTCTTACAAAAAAGTTGGATCTATACACAAACCGAGCATTTCAGTTAGTAAAAGATAAATCGAAGTTACCGACCCTTGCTGAATTTTTTGACTTTTTAGAGTGTAGGGCGATTAGTTTTGAAAATACTGAAAGCACGGATTCAAATATTGGTCACCGTGTTAAACAAAGGGTTGTTAATCTAGCCACTAATAAATTGAAAAAAATATATTGCCTTTTTTGTTCGTTGGAAGGGCACAGGCTCTATAATTGCAAAAAATTTAAATTAAGTCCCATAGACGAAAGAATTAACTTTGTTCAACAGAACAAATTATGTAGGCGTTGTCTCAACAGCCATTCGGACATTTGCAAGCTAAATTATAAATGCTCAAAATGTCATCAAGACCACAATTTGCTGATACACAAGGATAATGGGGGTTCCGACAGAAGTCAACCTTCAACATCTAAGTTTTCAAATCAAAAATTGACATTATTTAGTAACAACATCGAAAGCTTGCCGAATATTATTTTACCTACGGCAAAAATAGGCATGTACGATAAAAACGGGCAGCAAATTGTCGTCAAGGCATTGCTCGATAGTGCAAGCCAAACATCTTTTATTACGGAAAGATTATTTAGGCTTTTAAAATATGATCCATTTCAAAATGAGTTAAATATTGTGGGAATTTCAAACCATGCTACAAAAATAACCAAGGCGGTAAATATTGAAATACATTCTTGTGCCTACAATTACAGCCAAAGGGTAACCTGCGCAGTTGTGGAAAAGATTACGAATCCGCTTCCGCAGGAACGCTTTGACATTCACCACCTTAGGTTTCCGCCAAATATTAAATTAGCTGATGAATCCTTTAATTCACCGAATGAAATTTCCATGCTGCTAAGCGCAGACGTATTGTTTAGGTGTTTTCTCCCCGAAACAATTAAACTTGGAGGGGGGTTACCTGTTTTACAAAACACTAGGTTTGGATATATTATCGGAGGTCACATATCCAGGGGATGCCAAAATGGGCATTCTGTATGTTTTTCTCTGCAGTCTGAGCGCTGTTTGGAAACTTTAGATGATTTATGCGCACGGTTTTGGGAAACTGAGAAGGTACCTCAACGGTTTGTTGAATATGAGAGTGATCACGAAGCATGCGAAACATTGTTTCAGGACTCTGTGGTCATAAAAAACAACGGGTTTCAAGTAAAATTACCATTAAAGTTGCCTATTGATCAGATTAGACTGGGTGATTCATTTTCAATAGCATTAAAAAGGCTCCATAATTTAGAAAGACGATTTTTAAGGGATCCGTCGTTGTTCGAGGCTTATTCGGAATTCATTAAAGAATATATCGACTTGGGTCATGCAAAAATACTTAATTTACAACATTATAATTTAGAAGGGAAGCCAGTATATTTCTTGGCGCACCATCCAGTCATTAGAAACGACAAAAAAACGACAAAGGTTCGTGTAGTTTTCGATGGAAGTATGAAAACAGATAAAGGAATCTGTGTAAATGACTTAATGTACAGTGGAAAATCGGTACAAAGTGACTTATTCGACGTATTGATTTATTTTCGAACTTATAATTACACCTTATTATGCGACATTAAACAAATGTACAGGCAAATACAAATTCACCCGGATCACAGGCAATTTCAAAATATTTTGTGGAGGAACAGCGCTAACGAGCCAGTTCAAATTTTGCAATTGCAAACTGTGACTTATGGGTTAAACAGTTCGCCGTTTTTGGCCACCAGGTGTCTAGAGGAGCTAGCGCTCCAAGAAAGGGAAAATTATCCGTTAGCCGCAAAGGCAATTTTAAAAAATACTTACGTCGACGATATTATTACTGGGGCAGATTCAATTGAGGAAACAATTAAATTAAAAAATCAATTAAACGAATTATTGCGTGTAGGTAATTTTAGTCTGCACAAATGGTCTTCAAATGACCAAAGAAATTTAGAGGATATTCCATTAACTCTTCAGCAGTTTGACGAACTGGACATTAGGGCTGACAACTTCGTCATGAAAACTTTGGGCGTTTCATACCATACCAAGTTGGATGAATTTAAATTAGAATGTCCAGTCAAAGAAATACGGGACAAATTCACAAAACGTCGCGTTTTACAATTTATTTATAAATTCTACGACCCATTGGGTTTCGCTGGTCCAATTATTTGTACGGCCAAATTACTTATGCAAAGGCTATGGCAGCATAAGATCGGGTGGGATGAACCATTACCTGAATTTATTGATATACCGTGGAAAGGGTTTGCAAATAGTCTGATATCAATGGCTCCCATTCAAATTAAACGAAGTTTGAGTTTATCCAATGCTGAGCGGGTTGAACTGATTGGGTATTGTGACGCATCGCTGATGGCTTACGGCTGTTGCTTGTATGTGAGAGTAATTAAAAATGATGGAACAATTGCAGTAAATTTACTTTGTTCGAAATCAAGGATAGCACCCATCAATAAAAAACTAACAATACCAAAACTAGAATTAAATAGTTGCCTTTTGCTATCTCAGCTTACACATAAAATTTGTAATTTATTAAATTCATACATCAGCAACGTAATTTTACATACAGACTCAAAAATTTGTATAGCTTGGATCAACTCAAACCCCTTAAAATTAAATGCGTACGTTGCCAACAGGTTATTATTAATAAAGAAACTTAAAGGAAATATAAATTGGTCATATATTAACACTAGTTGCAACCCCGCGGACATCCTAACTAGAAGCATAGAGCCCAATATGCTGGCCACTAATGATCTTTGGTGGCATGGCCCAGAAAATTTGCGTACAAATAAATTTTGTTTAAATTCTATCAGTAACAAAGATAATTTTATGATAAATTTCGACATCGTCGATGATCTTAACGAAAATGTTAAGACATTTGTAGTAGAAAAATTACAATTTATTAAAAAATTTTCCAACATTTCAAAAATGCAAAGAATTGTCGCATACGTTTTAAGATTTATACATAATACACGAAATAAATATAATAGGTTGGAGGGTTATTTAACTCTTGAGGAAATAGAAAATGCTTTGTTAGTCATTATTAGGTACGATCAAAAATTTGCCTTTGCAATAGAAATAGCTTCGTTAGGGGCTGGAAAGGATATTTCCACAAATTTAAATTCTTTAAATCCGTTTTTGGACCACCAAAATATTTTGAGGGTGGGCGGCAGGTTGCAAAATGCAGCTATACCATTTGCACAAAAACACCCAATAATTTTAGGCAAATCAAGCGACATAACAAAATTATTAATTATAAGAGAACATATAAATTTGCTGCATGCGGGACAAAGGCATGTTCTTAGTTCGCTTAATCAAAAATTTTGGTTGATAAATGCCACAAGAGAAATCAAAAAAGTTCTCCATAAATGCATAGTTTGTTTCAAATTAAAGGCAAAATGTGCTCAGCAATTGATGGGATCGCTACCGTACCAAAGAGTAACGATTTCTAAAATTTTCGAAAATTGTGGAATTGATTTCTGTGGGCCGTTTTACGTCAAACAGTCACGGCTTCGTAAAAGTATCACCACAAAGGCTTATATAGCGTTATTCATATGTTTTTCTACAAAGGCTGTTCATTTAGAACTTGTATCTAATTTAACATCAGAAACCTTCATAGCAGCACTTAACAGATTTATAGCCCGCAGAGGCAAACCAACTAACATTCACTGTGACAACGGGTCTACGTTTAAGGGTGCTCAAAGTCAAATGGGTGAATGGATAAAATTGAGTTTAAAGGAACAAAAAGATAAAATAATCAATTTCGCTACATTTCAAGGCATAAAATTTAATTTCATCCCAGCATACTCCCCAGTGTTTGGAGGATTGTGGGAGGCAGGAGTAAAAAGTACAAAATATCATTTAAAACGAGTTATTTCAAATACAATTTTAACATTCGAGGAATTAAACACAGTAGTTATTCAAATTGAAGGTGTTTTAAATTCGAGACCGCTAACGCAACTCTCACAGGATATTAATGACTTAACGTGTTTAACACCGGCCCATTTTCTGATCGGGTCCGCCCTTACAACTTACCCTGAACCTAACTTGGAGCAAATACCGCCAAATCGATTAAAATTTTGGAGACTGTGTACTCAACTGGTACAGTCCTATTGGAAAAAATGGCATAATGAATACATATTACTTTTGCAAAATCGGCCAAAATGGAAAAAGGCAATGCCAAATATAAAGGAAGGAATGCTTGTCCTTTTAAGGGATGAAAATCTTCCTTCATTAAACTGGCCCCTGGCTAGAGTTATTAGAACTGTTCCTGGTAAGGATAACAAGGTCCGAGTTGTAGAGGTAAAAACAACCGGTGGAAATTTAACAACGCGTAATGTTACCAAAATAGCTGTATTACCTATTTACGATGATTAACTTACAAGTATATTAAATATACATTAATTTAAGAATTCTTACGTCATGTATGTTATTTTCAGTTTAGTTCTAATTAATTATATTGTATTCAAATTCAATAAGAATTAAAATTTGTTAAAAAACTTCATTATCATTTAATTTTAAGAAGTAAAATTAATCTTTGTTAAGAAATTTAATAAGTCTTATGTAATAATTTTATTTAGATTTTAATACATTTAATCCTTTATATATTTTTTGCCGTGGTGCCAGCATGTTAAATACACTAATTATTTAACACAAATTAATATAATTGAGTAAGGTCCTGTGTTTAATGCGGGCCTGAAAACTAGTTTGGGTTGATATAGTTTTAATATCTATCACTAGATCGGGCAGCAGTAGTTTTGAGATGACTTCAACGAGAGGTCGTAGTTCGTCACCATGTGTTGAGTTTTAACAGTTTAACGTGCTGTGCAATACAGACAAATAATGTTATTTACAAGTTAGATTAAAATAAATTAACCAGAAACAAAATTAATGTAATCAATGTGAAATTACTAATTTACAATTTAATCATTAAATTACATTAATTTCAATATGTTAAATTCACGGTTGCAACAACGAAGCGATTGTTTAATTTCCTATTATCCCATTGTATCCTTCTTCCACAACGCCATTTTTTCATGTTTCTTTTTATGTGGGAACCACGCTATCGAAGTTAAGGATTCCTACAACTACCTTACTATCATAAATTGATAAGAATGAGGGAAATTTATTTTTCCTTGATGCTCCAGGAGGCACAGGGGAAACATTTTTAATCAATTTGCGTTTAGCCAAAGTAAGTTCTACTGGTAAAATAACATTAACCGTCGCCGCAGTTATACTTTTTATAGAAGGAGACCGAACCGCACACGCGACATTCACACTCCCGCTAAAGATTGTTACTGATGATACTAACCGTGTCTGTAGCATTTCTAAACAAGTACGGAAAAATTTATGCGTGATTGCTCATTAATAGTTTGGGATGAAGCCACCATGTCCAACAAGAGTTCCGTGGAAGCTTTGGACAGAACAATGCGCGATTTGCGCAGCAACAACTCAGTTGTGACTAGAGGTACACGTGCTGATGAAATAAATGTTTCATTAAAAAGGTCTTACCTTTGGCCAGACGTCAATAAATTAGAACTTAAAACAAACATGAGAGTTTCGTTGTCTTCACGCGAGAATAGGCTTTTTTCAGAGACTTTGCTCAAAGTTGGCAATGGAGATTTAACTGAAAATGATGTAAGGGTTAACTTAGACAACCAAAACCTTTGTGTTTTAATAAACAACATTCAAGAGTTGGTCAATAGTGTCTATCCTGATATTGATAATATAAGTTTTAGGACTATATCTTGGTTCAAAGAAAGAGCGATTCTGTCACCTACTAATGAACAGGTAGGTAAGGTGAATAACTTCATTCTTTCAAAGATTGATGCACTGACGAAAGTATACTACTCGGTCGACACTGTACTCGATTTTGATGAAATTGTTCATTTTCCCACAGAATTTCTTAATTATTTGAACCCGTTTGGACTCTCTCCACATAAAATGGTGTTGAAAGTAGGTTGTCCTGTTATTTTATTGAAAAATCTTAATTCCCCAAAATTATGTAACGGTACGCGGTTGCTGATAAAGTCCCTTAAAACCTGCATTTTAGAGTGTACAATACTTACTGGATGTAGTACTGAAGAAGATGTTTTAATTCCCCGGATTCCTCTAATACCATCGGATTTACCGTTCCAATTTAAGCGCTTTCAATTTCCCGTAAAATTATCTTTTGCAATGACGATTAATGACTCGCAAGGTCAAACATTCAACGTTGCAGGCTTAGATTTGAGCGTTGAGTGTTTCTCACACGGTCAGTTATATGTTGCGCTTTCGAGAGTAACCTGTAAAGAAACATGTTTGTACTGTCTAATGAAAAAACAGCTGCAAATATTGTATATGAAGATATCCTGCAGTAAGGACTAATCAAATAATTATTAATCACTCCAGACTGTCCAACATTAGTTCGACATCGCATCCGTGTAAAGTCGGATTTGATAGTTTTTCGAAATGCCAAGGAAATGCTAACTTAGAAATGAAACCCTTACTTGGATCTAAGGTCTGGCACTTTCACCAAAACATTTCTTATTAAAGGAAATACGCGTTTCTTCATATATAACACTTTTAATTTTCTATATCAGTATAGCTGAAAATAACTTTTCAATTTAAATGAAGATTTTAGTTTTACACCTTTTTTGGATCGAAATTGTGTCGAAACCATTGCTCCTACGAGTAAAACTTGTATATATATTTGTAGGTAATTTAATTAGATTTAAATTATGGGGAAAGCGGGGTCTGTAAACCTTGTAGTTCTTTCAAAATCTTTAAAACAAAACCATAAATGTTAAAATTGCATTTTCCCAGAAATGTACCTAAACACTTTTTTGTTGCATAAAGTGATTTTTAAGCATGTATGACCCCCGCTGGGCTCATCCACATTGCCAGTCGGCGACATCCTGCTCCCGCAGCGCTCCTAAAACACATCTCTTGTAAATGCAAGAAGGGGTGCTGGGTGGTGGCTGCACTTGCCTTAAAGCAGGGCTTAGATTTTCTGCGATGTGTGCTATCTACTCTGGGGAAATGTGCAAAACTGCAATGAAGAGGACGACAGTGACTAGCCTCAAATAAACTCTGACGTTCCATCAATACTGGAGTACCCACCAAAATGCGATATTCCCATATATGGGTACTCTAAAATTTTGAGAGAACTACGAGGCTTGAAGGTCCCGCTTTGCACTTAATTTAAAGCTAATAAAATTGCCTACAAATTATATTTAATTAGTTCTGCTCGTAGAATCAATGGTTTAGACGCAACTTCAATTCAAAAAATGTCTAAAACTAAATTTTCAATTTTTGAAAAAAATAGCCTATTTTCAAAGTGCCGTAACTTGGTAACTCATTGACGTGCTGAACTCCGGTTGGATTTAATTTGTAACAAATTTTATGCTCTTAAAAAACGTGCAGAATAGCCTTCGAAGAAAAATCCATGGATAAGAAGGTACTGAGCAGAATCTGAAACAAGTCCCAAATTTTCACGGTTTTTCCTCAATAAAAATTTTTCCACAACTTCTTGAGAGTTGCAAACTTGAGAATACATAGCCTTAATGGGTCCAAACAACATACTAAAAATGCAGAAATACATCAGTTTTGCGAATTTAGCTATTTTTTGTCGACTTTGGCTGGCCTACTAGCAATAAAACAAAATCAAAAAAAGTTCCCTATATCTTCTAAATGTTCAAAAATTAATTTAGTGGATCTCAAAATAAATCATTCATACTCTCAAATTGCAAATTTACCCCAATGGCCTTTGAATTTAAACTGTATATATGGCTCAAAATAACCAGGGTGCAGAATTCACTTCGCCAGCAATTTAATAACTTAAATATTGACTTTTTTGAGAAAATAAAATTTAAAAAATACTTAAACTAACTTGTTCTGAGTGTACATCAAACAATACAATTTATAAATTAAGTAAATTTTAAATCATATCAATATACATGAGCAGAAAGTCATTTCGGGAACGCGTCCGAATGTACAATCTTCAACAACAAATCCAAAATAATAACGAAAAATGTAATTTATTTAACACCTACCCTTATTAAAATATACCGTATTTTTATACAAAATCTAGTTTTTGGAAAAGATTCTAAAAAATATTTATTTTTTATTATAAAAATGCAAAAATAGTTTGTCCGGTAGCGCACAAATCATTTCAGTGAACGCATCTATAATCAAAGAAAAATAATTTTTTGTGAACTCATCCTGAAGGTGACAAACAAAGCTGGCTATCAGTGAATTTATCGTGAAATAATTGATATCTAAGTGGTAAGTACCTTTTCAATTCATTATTTGTAGAACGTACATCTATGGATACAAGGGGACATCTCAGATGCCTATGAATAAAATAGATGTATAATATAATAATAGATGTAATTTTAGTTCTCGGGCACCTTGGATGCCCATGAATACAAAGGGGCATCTCAGATGCCTATGGATGAATATAATAAAAATTGTTTTTATTAGAAATTTATAATATTAGAATTAAACGACTTTGAATCGATTTCTTTATTTTTAAAGAAACTCGACAAAAATTAATTTAACCACGTTAAATATATATGTATATGTTTTTGTTTTTAATGTAAATAAGAATTGTAAAAAAGGCAATAATCGCATCGCATCGCATAAAAATACAGTCCACTAAAAACAATTATTCCCCTTATTTATTATTCTAAAAAACCGCCTCAGACTATTGGTCTTAAATTTACCAAACCGCTCAACATTTTTGGTCCATCGAGCCGACGATTTGGAACCATTTACCTATGGATGGATGAATTATTTCCTTCATCGTCAACGTCTACCAGCAAGAGGCATCTTCTAGAATCAACATCTACAAAGGACGTCGAATCATTGAAGCTAAAAAAAGCCAAATCGGCTAAGCTTTATTTTATTTATAATTTATTTATCGATAAATGATGGAAGAGCAATTGTAAGAAACAAAATTGAGATCTTGTGGAAAATCCAGTATCACAAGAATCACCAATGCTATTCCATCATTTGACGCAACAATTGAAGCAGATTTTAATTAAATTATTATAAGAATGCCAGCCTTAGAGGCAGTGTTTGATAACTATGTAAAAATGCAATCGCAATTGGAATTTATAAATTTAGATAAATAAAATTACAACCACGTTCGCAAGAATGAAAACCTCACCAAACACCAAATGTAAACCTACCAAATATTAATATTGAACCGTTTAGAGGTGATTATAAATCTTGGGAGAATTTTCAAGATTTATAATATATTTCCATTGTCCATAAAAATAATTCGCTCTCTAATGTACAAAAATTGCATTATTTAAAATTCTTTATTCGGGATGAACCTTTGCATATTATTTCACATTTGCATACTAACGATTCTAACTACGAGGTAGCTTAGGAATTGCTAGTATAGAGCTTATTGATAACATATATGTTATAATTAATAGTCATCTCAAAACATTATTTGAATTAAAAACGGTAAATAAAAATTCGGCAATTAGTCTTAGGGAATTTAATACCCAAGTTAGACAATCACTTGGAGCGTTAAGTGCATGAAACCAACCCATACAACAATGGAATGTCATTTTGATGCAGTTATAATTACAAAATTTGGACTGTAACCTTCGGGGAGCTTTTGAAATTATTGGAAATCCAGATGAATCATAATCAATGGAAAAATTATTAACATTTCTTGATCGTCAGGCCGGAGCATTGGAAATGATACAGGATTCAAGTTATACAGCTATTAAAAAAGTAATTCATTTTACTGAAAATAAATCAATTATAAAATGTTTAGGTACTTTGTAACCGAAAAAGATAACCAATTATATAAGTGTAGTAAATTTTTACAATTGTCAGTTCTAAAAAGGTGGAAATTTATAAAAAGCAAACAATTGTGCTTCAATTGCTTAAGTACACATCTCATTCTTCCAAAATGCAATAGTCAAAATTCGTCTCGTAAATGCGAGCGTAAACACCACTAGTTACAATTATGACCACACAAAAATAGCTGCATCCATGACTACTGGCTGAACCGCCCGCGCTGTTTGCAGAAAAACCAAGAGTTAAACTATGGTTTTTAACGAAAACGGTACCTCTTTATGACGGCCAACAAATAGCGGTGGATGACGTCATCGAGACAGCCGTCTCTTAGCTATGCGGATAGTTGTTAGTTTACACAACTGACTATTAAAGTGATCTACTAAAGCAAAGTACCTATTTATAGTCCTCAACTGCGGTTTAGAATGGATATTATATTTGGAAGATGAGGAATCATCGGAAGAGAAAAAAATATCATTCTGCGATTATTATTCAAATATCCTATAGTCCTTGTTTTTAATATATGATGTCAAGTTTCATGATTTCTTACGAAATCGATTAAAAGCTCATTCTTTTCATCAATCGAAATTATGATAGAATAATAAGAATAAAACTTTCACACATAAACACAGATGTAGGGTCCGCTCATTAGAGGTCGGGATTTCGGGGATTTTTCCAGTGATTTTTCGAGTTTATTGGGACCCCGCGCTTTCATATTTCTATCAATTATTAGTAGCTAGGGCAAGTTTTTAACACCAAATGCAACGTTTTTTACGTTGCAAAAGCCATGGCCGGCTCTGTACAGATGACGGTCACCGCTACCGTACAAAACCGCTGGATACTTGTATATCACCATCATGACGGTCGTCATGTAAAATAGCGGTACCTCTTGTTGACGTTCCAACGCATGTCAACGTTTCCTAGGAAACCAATACTGGATTTCGGGATAAAGCATCTGCCTCGATATTGTTTTTACCAGGGGAATAAATAATGTGGAAATTATACTGAGGCAGAGGATAAGTTAAATCTCCCAATAGTTCATCAGTTCTGGCTTTCAATTTTAGGTTTTCCAAAGGTTTATGGTCCGAAATTACAGTAAATGATGTTCCTATGAACCAATATTGCCAGTATAATATAGCCTCCTTAATAGCCAAACATTCTAAATAAATTGCAACAAAGAAAATGTAAGACAATTACTTGGAAAAATAAATTTTTATTATAAATACATTGTTTATAGAAATAAAAAACCACCTTTGTTCAAGTCCTATACTATCTATCTATGATCCCAATAAAGATGTATTTATTTATACCGATGCGAGCGGAGGGGGCTTGCCATTTTAAAACAGCCTAAAGAAGATGGTGTTCGTCATCCAGTGGCATATTTTTCAAAAAAGCTTAGTTTTGGTCAAAGAAGTAGAAAGGCAATGTATTTAGAATGTTTGGCTATTAAGGAGGCTATATTATACTGGTAATATTGGTTCATAGGAACATCATTTACTGTAATTTCGGACCATAAACCTTTGGAAAACCTAAAATTGAAAGCCAGAACTGATGAACTATTGGGAGATTTAACTTATCCCCTGTCTCAGTATAATTTCCGCATTATTTATTCCCCTGGTAAAGACAATATCGAGGCAGATTCTTTATCCCGAAATCTAGTATTGGAAGATTTTGAAGAAAATGAGAAGGCCGTTTTAAAGGTTGTAAATATGGTGACCTTACGTGAACTTTTAGACGATCAAGCTACAAACTAATTCAGATGGTCCATGAACATTATGGCCACATTGGGGCTTATCACAATATTGCTGTATTAAAGCCATATTATTTTTTTAAAAATATGTTTAAAATGGTAACTTGTATTTTGTCGAAAATGCGAAATTTGTATAAAAAATAAATCCAGAACACGAAGACCAATCGGGTTAATGGCAAAACTGGGTCCAGCACGTGAACCCTACGAAATATAGTCAATCGACACTGTAGGAGGGTTTTCTGGCAACAGATCACCTAAACAGTATTTACATATCTTAGTGGACCATTTTTCTCGCACCGCCTTTATTTTCACTTCAAGAACTCAGCTGACTAAAGATTTTATATCGTTAATAGATCGAGTGACAAAGAATAAAATTGTGCTTCGAGGATTTTCGACCCTCAGCCTGCAGCGAGCAGCCTAACCATGGTGGACATGGAAGCGTACTGGCGTCCTTTGATGTCAGCGCCTAGTACATGCGCCCCAAATGTGGTTGGCCAGGGAGCAGCTGTGAGATAGGTAAGTAATAACCTCGCCGGAGCAATTTGGGATCCGATTTCCTTTCAGGAAATTAGACGCCATCGTGCCAAGGCACAGTCGGCCGCCGGAGTTGATGGCATCGGTCCCGGTCAGTGGAACAAAGTCCCTGACATATATAGGCGACTCCTGTACAACGCCTTCTTGTTGACGGGGGAGATCCCTAATGAACTCCTGCAGGGACGAACAGTCCTAATACCCAAGGGGGATGGTGGGTCGGCCGACCCATCGAAGTTCTGACCCATTACGGTTGATTCTGTGGTGCTTAGGCAGTTTAATGCGATCCTGGCATCTCGACTGGAGCATTGTGATGAAATAGATGCTAGACAAGTGGCCTTCCGTGAGGGAGACGGCTGGGCGGGGAACCTGTTCTTATTGCAGACTCTGCTAGCCGAGACTCGTCGCTGCTGCAAATCAATCCATCTGGCATCGCTTGACCTCTCCAAAGCGTTTGACTCGGTCTCGCATGAGGCCATTGTCGACGTGGTAAGATGGTCTGGCATGCCTAGCCGCTTTGTTCGATACGTCGAGACACTCTTATGCCGGAGTACGTCCCGTCTAGAGTTTGCGGGATAGCAAACCACACAGTTTCCCCTTGGGAAGGGAGTGAGGCAGGGTGACCCTCTCTCACCGCTGTTGTTCAACATAGTGCTGGCGAAAACCATGTCCCGGTTGGACGGCAACATTGGATACCGTCTGGATGATGCGAGCGTGGTTGGGTCCATGGCGTTTGCGGATGATATTATTTTACTATCGTCCACTGCGACTGGACTCCAAAGAAATCTGGACATATTGACCAATGATCTACAAATGGCTGGACTTGAAATCAACTCGTCCGGCATCAAGTCATGCGGCTTAACACTGATAGCCGATGGACACAACAAGAGGGTGAAGAGCTCATTACTGAGCCAACCTTCCTTGTCTGTGGACAGTACCTCCCGATGCAAAAGCCGACGTAGATTTGGAAGTATCTTGGTGTGGAATTTGCTGGCACAAGGGAGCGTGATCGTGACGCGACGCTCGCCGCTGACCTAGCGGCGCTTAACAAAGCGCCGTTGACGCCGCAGCAGAGGTTGCGGATACTGAAGCAGGCTCTACTGCCTAGGTATTATCATGTCTGGATACTGGGCCGTGTGACAGTCCAATACCTTCGCGGGTTCGAGAGGCAAGTTAGTGCGGCGCTGCAGGCGTGGTTCCGTCTCCCCCATGACACACCGGTGTCGTATTTCTATACGTGCGTGCGCGACGGCGGTTTAGGCGTCCCTCGGCTTAGTTATGCGATACCGCTAATGCGGAAGAAGCGCATGGACTCCCTCGCGGCGTCCCCGTTCCCGCAGTTCAGGGCCGCGGCACTGACTCCCTCTATGGCTTGCCGGAGGGAATGATGCATGCGTGCTTTGACGGATGGACGGCGTGACTGCACTGCGGAGCAGGTCATTTGACATAAAAAGGCCGATCTGTGAGCTCGCATGCAGACAGAATTATACGGAAAGGTCGATGGGGCTGGATTGATGGAGGCGTCCAGGTGTCGCGAAAGCACATCTTGGGTCGACCAATACTCACAAAGGCTTACAGGAGCTGACTACGTAGACTTTGTGCGACTTCGTATCAACGCTCTCGCTTGCCGTGCCCGACTGGCCCGTGGTCAGGATAGACCTCGAGAATGCAGGGCTGGTTGTCTCCGAAAGGAGACGGCCTACCACTGTATCCAAGAGTGTTTCCGTACCCACGGGGGCAGATGTAAGAGGCACGATGCCGCTGTAAGAGTGATTGGCGAAGCTCTGAAACAGAGGGGCTGGGACGTTCTCTCTGAGACACTGTTTCGGGTCCCCAACTCACAGGATCTGCGCCCCGATTTGGTAGCGCGCCTTGGGGGGCGAACGGTCGTCCTTGACGTCCAAGTTGTGGGTGATGGACAGCCCTTGCGGCTTGCCGACCAGCGGAAGTTTCGAAAGTATGGTCCAGATAGTGCACTCCCCGGT
The DNA here is from genome assembly GCA_958496155.1 of Sisyra nigra. Taxonomy (NCBI): domain Eukaryota; kingdom Metazoa; phylum Arthropoda; class Insecta; order Neuroptera; family Sisyridae; genus Sisyra; species Sisyra nigra. The sequence goes on from OY292314.1 coordinate 26,248,579, forward strand.
GCAATCCGCGCAAAGCTGGAGTTGGGTGTCGATGCCCCGATAGAAACGTTGCCAATAACGGTAACTTATGGGGGAATATGGAACAGCAAGTCTTCCGAGGGTCTCATGAAAATGGGCCTATCTCGGAATGTGTTAGATCTAGTCGCGACACTAGTGATGCGCGGCTCTTGCATCAACTTCACCAGATTCGGACAGATGACAGCGAAGCGGCATGGTCGCGCTGGGTAACCAGTGCATAAGTGCCCACCTGGCTCTGTTCAATGTCGCATCTTACGGCGAATCCAATTTGTGTTGCCTGGCCCGATAATGCTTGGTCGGGTGCCCGCAAACAAGGTTTTATGCAGTCTAACATCGGACTTAAGGTGCGGTCCAGCTTACGAAGAGGTCCGGGCCGCGGACAAATGGGGGCCAGGATAGCTTGTCTGCCACCATTGCTCGGATCACATTCTAAGTGAGCAGTAAAAGGGCATCAAAAAGAGTGTGACCAATACAGTGGATTAAACTCTACTGCACTAAAAAAATATTTAGAATCGAGAAACATCAAATTAATTTTTACATCAGTTAATTGTCCAGACTCAAACGGGCTCAATGAAAGGCTAAATCAGACACTCACAAATCGCATTCGTTGTAAGATTAATAAACCAGACACTCGCCCTTGGTCAACTATAGCTCAAGAATGTGTACAGGAGTACAACAAAACTCCCCATAGCGTTACAAAGTTTTCTCCTATCTCATGTTTGGAAAGATACCAAAAACTCTACCAGATGAAGTAATGTCAGTTGGGAAACCATGCACACACGATATCGACAGAAGACAAGCATTTCTTAATTCACAAAAAAATTTTGAAATCAGCAAGCGAAATTCGGATAGATAGTTCGGATAGATTCGAATCTATAGAATACTTAATAAATAACAATAAATAATCTAACTTAACTATGAATACGGAGACATAAAATTAAAATGGCTTGCAAAATTTACTTTTGAACAAAAATCCTCGAGCTTTTTTCGTACCTTGTGCTGCCCATACTTTAAATTTAATTGTTAACGATGCAGTTAAGGTGAATACATATACACTTAGTTATTTTTTAATATCATTCAAAAAATATATCATTTCTTTTCATTTTCCACTAAGCGTTGGACAATATCTACTTTTAAAATACGTTAAAAATTTAACTTTAAAACAACTATCAGATACACGATGGGAAAGTAAGATTAATGCAATTCGGCCCTTACGATATCAATTAGGAGAAGTTTACGATGCACTTTTTGATAATGTAAATAATGAAAATTTTAATAAAGAAATCCAACATGAAGCACAAGTATTATGTTTAAAAATAAAAAACTACAAATTTCTTTGCTCTCTTATAATTTGGCATGACTTGGTCAATAGAATAAATCCTGTAAGTAAAATGCTTCAAGACCCAAATATTAATATTACACATGCAATAGAATCAATTGAAAATTTAAAAAAAATGTTTGCAAGATTATCGATCAGAACTGAAATTTAAGGATGTTCTAAAAACAGCAAAAGAACGGAGCGAAGAGGTGGATGGAGAACAAGAATTTAAAAATAGTTCGGAAGTGCGACAACGAAAGAAGACACGACAATTTGATTATGAGCAATTCGACGAATCGCCTCGATCTCCACTAGATAAATTTAAAATCAATGTATGCTTTTAGATGTTGCAATGTGTTCGACAAACGATCGTTTTGAACAATTAAAGACATATTTTGAAAATTTCGATTTTTTGAATAAATTACCGGAAATTAACAATGAATCTTTAAGAAAATATTGTAACGATTTAGAGATTATTTTAAAGGACGGCGACAGTAAAGATGTAAATGCAATAGAGTTATTTGATCAGTTGTGTGCTTTCCGGCATATTTTGCAGAAGAATGATTTTAATATTCGAAAACCTTTTGATATTCTTAATTATATTGTATCCAATAATTGGGTAATTGCCACTGATTCTCTCAGTGCTCTTCAGGCCTCAGAAAACACAAAAAATAAAACCGCCATAATTGAAAAAATCAGGCGTAAAACCCATGAAGCAAATCAAAAAAACCAACAGATAATATTCCTATGGATACCCGGTCATTCGGGCATCATTGGCAACGAAAAAGCCGATGAACTCGCAAAACAAGCCTCAACAACTGGCATCTATCACAACAGAACAACACGAGAGGACACCATCAATTATATTAAAAAAACCCTACTATATCCAACAAACGAATCTAAACCCATCGAAACTACCACAGGAGACAGGAGCTGCGACGTGGCATTGGCGCGTCTTAGGATGGGACACACGAAGATGACACATTCGTACCTTCTAACAGGACAACCACCACCGAGATGCCAGTTTTGCAATGACTTCCTCACGGTCCGGCATGTGCTATTTGATTGCGAGTCGCTGGAGGCGACAAGGATTGCCCTGAGCATGCCACGCTCGCTAAGCGAGCTTTTTGAGGGGGGCAGCTTGGCCGCACTCGAGCGGTACATGAGGATGACGGGAATTTACACTAAAATATAACCATCTAACATAGTCGCGATATGACCATTGCTGTTGAAAGCGACATAAAATTTTAATGAAAAAAAAAATAAAAAAATAATTAAGCTTTCCCTAACTTTTCAATTGCGTTAAGAATACTGTTATCTTTACCTGTTAGTGTAGCAAGTGGCGAACGTAGTTTTTCTAAATTGAAATTGATTAAAACTTACTTAAGAACAAATATATCACAAGATAGGCTAACTAGTTTGGCGTTAATTAGCATTGAAAATGATGTATATGCAGAATTAGATTTTAAAATCATTATATCCAATTTTTGTGAACTAAATCCAGATTTATTATACAGTATAAATCGTTTATAACGACACCGGATATAATCAACAACCGGTTGTAACGTACAAAACCTTCGGGTCCCGTGATATGTCTTAGATAAAATACATAGGAAACCGTTTATAAATTACAATTTTATAATAATTAAAATTCTTACCAACAAATGATTTTTAAATTATGGTATATACATTTAAGTCTGAGTTGAGTTTTTGGAAACGAAACAATGCCTCGTAAGTCATTTTCCATTGAGGAAAATTTTTGAAAATTTCACGAGTTGAAACGAGAGATTTTGTGAGTGATCTTGCAAGTGAAATAGGAACATCTCGTTCCACTATATTGGGAATTTTAAAAACTAAAAAAAATAATAAACTAACAGTTGAACAAGTGCCATAAAAAATTTCCCATCCAAAATCATTTTAAAATTATTTTTCCTTGATATAATAAATACATACATACGTATACATATTTTAAAACATACACATTACACAATCACTCGTACCTATATGTTTCAAGGTATAGGTATGCATTAGACGTTATGCTCAGTTATAACGAATTGTTCACTTTAAGCGATACATATCGGTTATAGTGAATATCGCTTAGAACAAACGAAATTTGACGGTCCCCTGAAGTTCGTTATAAACGATTTCTACTATATATAGTAATTAAAGTAGTTTTATATATAATTTGGATGATAAGAAACTGTTTAAAAAATTTAAAATAATAGGGAGCGCTAGGATAAAAATTGCATGCGGGCGTTGAGGACCCTAGCGCCGGCCCTGTTTTTGTCATTCACAGAAGAACAATTTCCCAAAGGGGTTATTCCAATAAAAAAGTATCTGAAACATTGTCGAAAAAAAAATTCATCTCGCTATTGACGATAATGATGATACCATTGAGGAAAATGATGAAAATTATTTACTTAAAGTTTTGAACGATGAATTTACCGCGACCTCAGAACGTTCAAACGAATGAAAATTTTAACTATTGTGAAGAACTGGTCTTTCCGAAAAATTCAGCACCATTTTCTTCTTGCTACTCATATGATCAAAATTGCAAGGAAAATCGCTAAAGAAGAAGGGATTTTGCCCGATACAATTCCAAAGAGTCACCCGTCTCTAAAGAAAGAAATAGTTGAAATAATTAATAATTGGTGTTTATGAACTGGATGAGAATAGCCGTGTAATGCCGGGAAAAAATAATTTTGTTTCTGTTGAAATTAAAATTTAAAAGAACTGTATAATTATTTACAGAGACTCATCCAGGAGTAAAATGTAGTTTTTCTAAATTTGCATCTTTAAGGCCAAAAAATTGCGTGCTCCCGTTTGTGTTTGTACGGTTCATGAAAATGTAAGACTACCTACTGATTGAAGGCTCTAATATAAAAAAGCCTTGCAGCCCCATACCCTTTACCCGTTAGAAAGTTATCATGACTTCTTAAAATATAGTATTTGCGTTGAGCCAACAAATAATTGTTATTTTGGAAAGTGTACTGGTGCAATACATCTAGTTAACAACTTATAAAAAATATTTGAAGACAACTTTATCGAAGAGATCACGCATCGACCGTGGACTCACGTTGACAGAACTACCTTGCAAGTGATGACCTCCAGCTGACGAATACTTACAGAAACTAATGCCCAGTTTAGAAAAATTACTTCCCCATTAATTCTTAGTGAGAAAGGAACACGAATTTATAAAAAATAAAAAACAAGAACTAACAGAGAATGAGTGCATTGTTGTGTGTGATTTTTCCAAAACTTATGCTTTTGTTGTCCAAAAGCAGGCTTTCACTCAAATAATGATCAGGCTACAGTGCTCCCATTTCAATTTATTACAAATGTGACGGAAATATTAAAGTAAAAAGCTTGGTAATAATATCAGAATGTCTGCACTACGATACGATAGCAGTTCATGTTTTTCAAAAACATTTAAGATTTTATAAAAAAAGATCTCACACTGGTTTCTAAGAACATACATTTCCTAATGGGTCTAGTGCTCAGTATAAAAATAAAAAAAAATGTTGTCAACCTTACTTAGCATGAAGAAGATTTTGATCGAAATGCAGAGTGGCACATTTCCCAACTTCTCATGATAACGGCGCACGTGATGGATTAGAAGGAACTTTGAAAAGGTTGGCAGCAAGAGCTAGTCTTCAAAGAACTTCCAATCTCATTCTAACACCAAAACAACAATAATTTGAATGGACAAATAAGTCTCTTCTTAATATATCTTCAAAATATGTCTCTAAAGAAGAATATTTTGAAGGAAAACGAAAATTAGAGGCTCAACATTAAAATTTCATGCTATAATACCGATTAAAAAAATAGAGTACGAGCAAAGCAAATTGTCTTTGCAAGACGAAAATATATATTTCAACATGTACAACAATTATAATTGAAGGAAAATTAAAATTTGAAATACTACGTTTAAAATAGATACGTAATTTTCCTACATCGTAACTACATTCATTACATTTCCCTGCGTTCCAAAATATTATATGATTCGTTTTTGAAGTAAGTATATCTATTGAAGTTTGCTTTTTAACGTTTAGTTTTGTAATGGGAACACTATTTGGAAGTTCTTCTGACAAACATTTTTATACTTAAACGCAAAATGGTTAACATTCAGAAATGTAAAATAGGAGCTAGCGTAGATTCTCTCAAAACAAATGGCGACGAACAGACGTGCCATAATTAATTATTAGAATCATTTACCGAATTAGAGCGTAATCAAATAAAAAATGATTAAATTCTAGCGGGACATATGTACTTGTGTAAAGTTCGCTTAGGGAAAAAAAACTAAAATATTGGACACATTGGGCAAATATTCTTCATTAAAAGTGAAAATAAATCTAAAATTAGTTTTAACTAATAAATTTCAAAACACAATATAAGTGCAGTGTGTGTGACAACAAGGGAATAAAGAGTGAAGGTACATGCGTGCGTGTGTGAATGAGACTGCAATTCAATCCGAAAATACGCAAGTAAATTTTCTCGACCCAACCTGTTACCGGCACGTGCTCCCTACATAACATAACATTTAAAATCCACAAGGCGAGCGATCGAGTTTTCGACAAACAAACCAAAAAAAAAAAAAACAAACAATTATTCAACCTATAGAGACAATAATATCGTTAAACTAAAAATATGGAACTCAACCACCCGACCGGGGAAAAAGAGACCACGCTCCAACACCATAAATAAAGAACCGTTCATCACCCCCAACAGGTACGCCGTCTTGGCTGACGTCAGCACTAATTCACCACCAGACCACGACCAATCACAAGAAAAAAAATTGACAAAAACCCCTCCCCCAATATTTATAAAAACATCGCCAACATAAACACCGTACTAGACGAGATCCAAAAAGCGACGGACGGGACTTTCGTATATCGTAACCAAACGGACGCGATAACGCGCAACGTCACTAAATTCCTCGACAGCGCCAAAGCTGAGTATTACACGTACCAAATTAAATCCGACCGCAACTTTAGAGTCGTAATCAGAGGTCTCCACCCGATTGCCGACACAGACGCCATAAGGGACGAGCTAGCTACGCCTCCCTGTCATCCACCCTGCTACTAAACAAGCCTTGCCGCTATTCTTCGCGGACATATTAAGCCCCCAATAATGGCGATATATACAAACTGACCAGACTACGCCACGGTGTAGTCAGATGGGAGCCATCAAGACCAAAGCGACACGTTGTGCAATGCATAAGATGTCAAACATACGGACATAACAAGAACTATTGCCACCAACAACCCCGATGCGTAACGTGCGAGCAATATCACCTCTCAATAGACTGCAATAAGGCTCCAGGTGTACCCCACCTACATGCACCAACAGTAGAGGACAGTACCCGGCTAGAGAGGCTGTCCCAAGCACATCAAGCTCCAACGCTCAAAACGACCCACTCCCATTCTCAACAATCCACCAACTCACGTCCGCGCCGTCCAAGCTCCCACGTCTTGTCCTCCGTACGCAAATTCATCCCAACTAGCCACTCCAGGCGCTCCTACGCTCAAGCTACACAAAACACACCCCCATCATTCCCTAACCAAACCCCAATCCAAACCGACTTGCCTATCCTCCACAATCTCCTTAGCAAAATCGATCAACTGCTAGCGACAGTCCAACCTCTCATTCTCCTACTCCAACAACTCATCTCCAAAATACTTTCACCATAATCAACTACCCAAGAAAACCACTCACGATCTGCACGTGGAGCAGCGGGGTAGTACTTCGTAAATATCACGAAACCGAAATTTTTTGCCCGCACCTGGTCTTCCGGCACATACTATCAAATTGAAAGTTGAAGTGTCTATAATTTTACTGAGAAACTTGAGTCCACCAAAACTGTGTAACGGCACACGTTTAAAAGTTACATCGCTCCAACGGAACGTGGATCCAACGTGATCGAGGCACAAATATTGACTGATTGTAGTGCCGGAGAGTGTGCTTTCATTTCACGAATACCGCTCATCCCAAATAACTATCCATTTAGGTTTAAACGTGTGCAGTTCCCAATAAGCGTCAGTTTTTGTATGACGATAAATATGGCCCAGGGACAGACTATGAGTCGTGTTGGTGTAGACCTGCGTAAGTCCTGTTTCTCTCATGGCCAGCTTTATGTAGCTTTGTCACGTGTAAGTAGTGCGCAAAGCTTGTCTATACTCACTGACGCACATGACAAAACAAGTAATATTGTTTGTAAAGAAATTCTGTAATTAATGTTCTTATATTACAAGCTTACACGTACACACAGACTTGCATAAATTAACATTATTTTGTTTCTCTATAAATTCCATTTCTGTTTTAAGTAAAAATCCTTTAATTATTAGATATATTTAAGTAAAAAATAGGTATATTACCTAATATTAATATACTTGAACGTTGTTAAATGTTTATATTGTAGTTGTTTATAATAAAATTTGATTTGAATTTGAATCTACGCACGTGCGAACGAAGTCGCGGGCGCACCTGGTAAAGCATAAAAAAGGATAATTATCATATACTCTATATATTCTCATATATAATTTTATTATCGTTGGGTTCCGCGAAATTATAAACATTGTAGAAAGGTTCCGTACCAAATAAAGATTGGGAACCACTGCTCTATTACAGCTTTTTCAGAAAATGATCCAAAACTTACCGAACGTAGGATGGAAATGTGTGAAAATGGTGATCATTTAGAAAAACAAAAGTTGGTGTTTCCTAAATTTTCCAAACGGTTTCTTCACCAGAATCAACAGAAAAATTTGCGTAATAATGAGCAGATTATAAGAAAAAAAAATCTCCAAAAAAGAATTTTTAAAAATCATAAAACAGCAGTCCCCAAAATGATCAATAACATGAACATAAAAATAATCTTGCTCGCTAGTTTCATTATTATTCACCTTCTGCTATGCGACTATTTCGCAAAGCTGGATGTAATTTTCCTTGTACAGCGACACTAAACGAACGGGCGATGGAATATAATTTAAAACCAGGTGTTACTCCTTTGATAATTGAAAAATTCTCCGATAAAATAAAATAATTTCCACTGGATCAACGAGTTTGTTGCTTAAAATTCGATGAAACTAATTACGAGTTTTGAAGAAAAAATTACCGTTCCTTGATTCTGTCGAAGGTTTAGGCGATCTGGGATTCTTGGGAAGAAAAAATATTAAAGCGCAATCAGTACTTGTTTTTTGCGTAGATAGTATTAATTGCCGATTACCATGGCGACAAATAATTGTCTTCTTTTTACAGAGGGAGAGGTTGATTCAAATACTTTACAACAAATTATATTCAAGTGTTTGGACATTTTGTATGGAATAAATGCAGATGTTAGACTGATGACGTGCGATTAAGGAACTCCCAATTAAAGTTTATTACGAAAGTTAGAAGTCAGTGAAAATGAACCTTTTTTTAAAATTATAATAATAAACAATACTTTGCTGTTTTCGATTTTCCCTACTTAATAAGGACTCACTGCATTTTTGCGGAAATCATCGGAGTCAAAATTATATATAAGAACATAAGTTATTGTTTCGTGGAAAGATTTTGAGGATACGTTGGAAGTTGATCAAACGAGTTTCGGCTCCACATTATTTTCCCACATATCCGATAAGCAACACATGAAACCTGGAGCTTGGTGCAATGAATGTAAAGAACGTATTTCAGCTGTTTAGCAAAAGATTTGCTGCGGCTATTAATAATGCAGGTACGGCTAAATAGCGATACGTGGCATAACACTGCAAAATTCGCCAAGTTGATGGATTCCGTAATTGACGATAGTAATTGCTATAGCCCAATTATGTTTATGGGGGGAAAAAGACTTTGTCTCCCGAAAATCCAGAAGTTCAAGAAAAATTTTGTTAGTTTTTGGATTGGGGGCGAAATGGACCACTACGTCAAATTATATGAAGAAGCTACCCTTTATGATTGGACTTATGATCACTACATTCGCGCTTATTAGTTTATGCAATGATTTAATAAAAGAATATTCAAACTTTGAACTCGCTACAGCATTATGTTATCAGGATTCAGTAGAGCGTTTATTTTAAAAATTGAGGCAACGTAATGGATTAAACGCGAATCCTACAGCGAGAATGGTTCGCATTTCATTACGTCATATAATTTCGAGTGGGTATATTTATGCGTCAGACAAGAGAAATGTGAACTATCCTATTTCTGGAAATTTGGTAAATTCATATAACTCGAGCGATACACGAAATGAAGCTATTGTCAATTGGGATGATTTTGCTATGGGTTTTGAAAATTACGAACACAATGATAACGTAATTAAAATAACTGATAAGTTAAATCATACTCGAGAAATTGCCGTATCAGATTTCGTTAAACTACAAACATACGACAAGAATTGCATTGACATATTTAAGTGGGTTTTGTAACGTCCTCGTTACTATAATTTATTAAATTGTAATTACCGGGCCCACTTAGGCACTGATTGGTTTGGGTCTAATTAAAGTTTTAAAAATCAAAAATCTTAAATGTGAATAACTTCGCGATGTCATTACTATTAAATATATCTATTATATAAAAATAAGTCGGGTTTTCCTTCCTGACGCTATAACAGCAAATATATTTCATTTCGTCGATGGTGGATCAGCTGAATGTGCGGTGCAATATACAGGGAACTTCTCAATGAATTTCTCATGCTTACAATTCTTTTGTGATGAAACGATCCCAGTGGTTCGTTCCATATAATATCCCATACAAAGTCGCCGTTAATGACAAAAGTCCCGTTTATCGGCCCATGTCTGGCTATCAACGCTCGGCCTATTAATGGGAATTTGTTAATGGGCCATATCTGGTTAATTGCCGGTCGCCGTCTATTCGATCATCATTCAATATTCGTTCGTCGGCCAACGATAGGCCAAAGTCTGGCTAAATAATTTTTTGCTCACGCACAAATAATTAAAAGTCAGATGACTTACTATAAACCTTAAATACTTTGAGGAGGCCCTAAGTCACCCTGAGTTCTCTGAGTTATTCATTACTTTGAGTCTATTATATTTGACTTATGTTTAAGGTGATTTGTGTTTTAAGATTTATTGAGCATCAACGTTCAGAATAATTGTACCTACAATGTCAAATAAACGCGTAAAAAAATTTCGACAATTAAAAAAACTTGTAAGTAGTGTAGATTTTATAAATAATGTGGATAGTGACAATAGTAAACAGCGACAAAGCGATACATCTTTAATTTGAAACATACATTTCAAATGAATTTTTCTTCTGTGCAATTGCGTCAATTATTTTTAAATATTCGCACCATATAAATACTTTCCAAATGTATTACAAAATTAACCAATGAACGCAAGTATGAATATATCCTTCATTTAAGTGCTATCTGGTGGTAAATTATTATACTTTTAACGGTAGAACAGGGGCAAGAGGATTCGTTTCGCTAACACAGAAATTGTCGTTAAACAATAGTTGCATGGTAAAGTGTTTAAAGTGTATTATTGTATTTCAGAATAGTTCGTCTATATCGCTTGTTGATAAACAGTCTATTAAAGTCTCTGACTAAAGTAAGTAGTTCTATTTAATAATTGAATAATAATACATTCTCTCGAATTAAACTATAGATAATTTATATTTATTTACCTGATAATCTAATAGTTTTCTCATAGTGTGAAATAATCAAATAAAAAAATATTAATAGTTAAATTTAATGTTACAGATGGAAGGATTTTAATGGCATATTACTTTGTAAATATCCACCCGCTGATGAGTATCCTAAAGTTGATAAGTTTGCTGCAGACTTAAGCGATGCAAATGAAAATTGGGATAAATATCTAGTCGAAATTCTCTATTATGCAGGTGAGTTAGTTTGGTATTTTTCTAGAGAATTTTTTCTCATCTTAAAATTGGTTTTACAATTAAAATTTTTTTTTCATACCCTTATGAAAATAAATCTTCTTTTTTCACCTCTTATACTATTTTAGTTCTAACTCCTTCACTCACACATATTGTGTCTTAAAAACAAGTTTATTTATAATTGATTTTGCATATTCTAGATGCTGTAACTGAAAAGTTTGGGGATGCAGAGGAATTTAAAAATTTCGGTGGCATAAGTAGTAGTCCGATGGCTTTCTGGTTGGGTGGATCGTGAGAATGAGCGATAAGAAAGAGGATCTTCATTATAAACCACCAAAAATTCCTTTTTGATTTTAGAGTGTGTATTATGTACGCCAGGTTTAAAATTCTACTTTTGTATTAATTATTGATGTTGTCTGATTTTTTATTAAAATTGTATGTGTTATAAAGTGAATAAATGATTGTATCATAACAATCGTTGAGCTGATTTTATATCATTTTTTTCAATATTTAAGTAGTTTTATTAATTTATAATATTTGCCATTAACGGTCCAGTAATTTTTACTGCAGTCGGCCGATTGTTGGTTTCTATTAACGGCCCTGTAACCTTTGCTTCAGTCGGCCGATTGTTAATCGCCATTAACGGCCCGGTAACTTTTACTGCAGTCGGCCGATAGTCGACTGCCATTAGCGGCCCGGGGTTATCATCCAGCCGGCAACCGTACTTGGGCCGTTAACAGTTGCCGATGTTGGGCCAATAACTAGCATCTCTGGCTAAGCAATGGGCCATTAATGGCCCTGTCGCCAAACTTTGTATGGGATATAGAGTTAGTTCTTATAGATATATAATGTAAATATTAACAAAAATGAGAAAGAAAATTTGGCTCTTATGTATAGAAACATATAGTAAAATAAAAATAGAAAATAAGCTAGACATAATTATATGTAGCCCTATTCGTATGTAAGTATTAATTACAAAAAGGGAGAGAGAAAGAAAATAAATCCAGTATAATATAATAAAAATAATAAATATTAATTCTAGATTTTCAATAACGTATCTGAAAGGTAGATCGAGTTCATTCCACCTTTATTTGAATTATTAAAATATTATTTTTCAATTGTAATTAAATACAATAAACTTTGGAAAACTTACAAATAACATGAATCAAGTTATTAGTTTTTTCACATGGTTGATAATTTAGTATAAAATTATAAATAATTATTAATTTTTGTTTTAAAAATGTTGTATTCAGACTGTAGTTATTTTATTTAATAACATTTCTTGATAAATTAAAAAAAGATCACGAGATAATTTGGAATACACGACATCTGATACGCATTAAAAGATAGCAATAAACCGAACGCTCTGTTTCACTCACTCCAGTTACTACACATACTCCGCGCTCTCACAACTTTTGCTCCTTCCAATGCGTCTGGCAGGATGATAGAACCCTCAAAACTGTCTGGCAACTGAGCCACCATCATTTAATAGTGCCATATAACATATATAAAATTCAGATTTTACAATCTAACGTAAGTAGAATTCTAAATTATTATAATTTAGGGGTGTCTGGCAGGGGGTTGGAACCATAGTAGGTGTCTGGCAATGCATAACGCGAATATTAATATTACTACGAATGAAATATCAAAAAATTGAGTTTTATAGATTAACAAATTTAAGATAAACTTTTATATACCTTTACTACCAGGTAGTATGGGTGGGGATCGTTCTTACCTGTACTGGAGACACATATACAAGAACTTTCAGCTTTTATAAAATAACGTATGTCTGGCGTTCATGGGCTCTTGGACTAAAAGCTTTATCTTTGTTAGGTTTTGGTTTTCTCTTCAAGGTCCTCAATTTCTTGTTAAGTTTACAATCGTTCTGTTCATTTTCATCTATTATACGTTTATTTTGTTTGTCTAGTTTAGTTAATTTTTCTTATTTGTACTTCCAACTTCAGGTGTTTTTATGTTGATTTTTGATCGTTTGTTGGTTTGTCATCTAAGTTGATTTGTTTCTCAATTATTAGAGAATCTTCAACCTCTAAATTGTTTGTTTTGTAACCATCTTTGTAGACCAGTTTTTCATTGAATCTGACATGCCTGGAGTTTAAGAGCTTGCCGAAAGTAGGTTCCCACATTCGATGTTTTCAAAATTATAATCATGGGTCATCCAACTTAATGTAAGCAAATGCCAAGCCAAAATATTCACAGTAAAAAGAGGCCACAATCCCGCAATTTATTCATCGATCAACAAATTATTCTTTGGAACGACCGATGCTAGTGTGACATACTTGGGTATGGAGCTTGATAAAAAACTTAATTATGGCGACCATTTTACACACAAATTAAAAAATGTAACAAAAAATTACACCAATTATACCCCATCATAAATAAGAAGTCACATCTGGAAAACCAAGTGTGGACTTTTATTATACAAAAGCATAATCCGCCTAATACTAACTTATAGTGTACCTGTCTGAAGAAACACTCCACACTTGAAAAGACTTCAAATAGTGCAAAAAAAGATACTAAGGACCATTATCAAGGCCCCATGGTACGTGCGCAATAGTCATGTACACCGAGGATTAGGGATTAATACCATTGCGAACTGCGTCATGGAATTAGCGGAACGTTTCTACGGAAAGCTGAGAGATAATAACAAAGATAACGACAAAGCCAACAGCAGAGCCTGTTACAAATATCCACCACAAAGCGATTGCACCGTAAACGACTACAGGAGTGAAAAGCCAGAGATGGATTTGTGAAAAGTAGGTAACAGTGTGTAATAACAAACAATTAAAAAAAACATCAAAAGTGAACGCAAAGAAAAAAAAATCTATAAGTTACTATAAAGCGCCCAGATAACAACACTACCTATGTATAACAATTAATATTTGTTGATCTAGTGATGAAAAATTAATAAAAAAATTACAACCACCATTTAAATTTCATTAAGCGACGTTATCACCATCGAACAAATCGTTGCATCAGGTGTAGTTTCCAAATTTTTTTTGTATTTTCGTGTTATTTTTCGCGATGTCGCAAAAGCATCCTTCTTTGCACCCACGATTAGAAAATTTTAATATTTTTGTGTCTTTCCACAACTTAATTGATACTGAGGAACAAGCTATTTCTTTTTTGGAAGAAATTTGCTTGTTATCTTCTAGGAGTTAAATTCCACCAACATGCTGTAACCTCCCAATGTCTGTTGAGGCCCCTGACAGGAAGCTCGACTGGGTATGGAGATGTTCTTCAATGGGCAAGCAAAAGAAAGGATCTAATACGTGTCGTAAAAGCGTGAACCCTTCTTCTGGAACCTTTTTTGATGGGTATTGCTGTCGACTTTCTTTTGAAGAAATTCTCGCTATAGTAATTTCTTTCGTCATTTTAATGAAGATAAGAGATGTAATTAAAAACCTTCAATCTTGGCGCTTTTCAACAAATGGCATTGAAATTAAATCACACACTATTTTGATATTATTTTAGAGAAATAGCTGAAGTATTGTAATATCATCACACACTGATGTTGTACTCGGTGACGAAGGGAAAACGGTTCAGATGACCATCACTGTCCTCGGTTTGTACAGTGTTGTTAGAAGATAAATCTGAACTATTTTTCAAGGTTAATTAGAAGAATAAACTAGAATTGTGGTCGTATATCCAACAGTACGTAGACTATACAACTTCTAGGCTTTATACAGATAGTGCAAAGCAGTATCATGGGATTGAACAAATGTTTTCTTCCACAACGGTTCATTTGCAAACAAACCAAAACAAAGGAGAATTTGTAAGCGACTCAGATAAGAGAATTGCCATAAATAATTTGGAGAACCAAAACAAATTATTTCAAAAGTCCGTTATATGTCGCCGATCTCTAAAACTTCTTTACCAATACATGGCTTGAATTACATCTTGAAGAAGTACGCGATGAGGATGGTTCTCGGATCATGTAATTCTTGTTAGACATCAAAAAAGTGTATCCAGGAATCGTTCAAGGTGTTGTACATTGATTCACCAAATTCAGTTAGTTTACATTTACTGCCAAAACGGCCTCGTTTGGAAAACACCAATTACTTAAACGATAATGTCGATAAGGTTGACGATACTGAATTAGAAAGTCAGCAAGAATCATCTGATAAAGAACACTTACCGGATGATTTCTTATGAATTTAACTTAACACATGTGAAATAGTTGACAGTTTGTTAATAAGTTATTATAGGTACAGTTTATTTATAATTGGGTTAAAAAACTTTTTTTTTTTTGATTGAGTAAGAAGATGGCGGGCGATACAGACATCGCTGAGAGTAGTGTGAAAACTTTTAAGGCCATTCCAATATAACAGTACCCAAAATTGTAATCTGTTTAATCTGTGAAAGTGTCTATCACACAAATAATTTTAATAGACTCAATAAAGACGGTTCGGGTAAATATATTAGTGATATGCTAGTTATTTGCTCGAAGCATAATGTGGACATAACCTGTAAAAATCAATATGACAATATTTATTTATGTGAAAACGCTCGTAAAATCATTGCTCATACAAAAATGTTTGAGAAAGACAAAGTAAGAGAGGAATTACGGTATAATATTTCTTTAAATAAAACCAGAGAAAGCATGTTGATGGATGAGACAGTCATCAAAGATGACATGGCTCTCCTCAGAATAGAAAATGATTTGCTTAAAGAATTAAATTCTGAACTGAAAGAAAAAAAATGATCTGTTTCGCGAGTTAGTAAAAGATAAAAATAACTGCAAAACATCTAATGTGGCTAGTTATGCTGACATAACTAAGAGTGACAAGGATAACACTAGGAAAGTCATTTACAACATTGTAGTCAAAGCAAAAGATAAAAGCAACAAAGATACTGCCAACCAAGTTAAGTGCCAACTGTAGGGTAATATCGCTGTTCCAATCAAGAAACTTCAAATCAACAAGTTTGATGATGTTACCATTAAGTGCAAAACAACGAGGATGTCGAAAGAACAACGGCTGTACTGAGAAATAAATTGATCAACAACTACCAGGTTGAGCTGAAAACTTTAAAGCCACCGAGAATGAGAATACTTGATGTCCAAAATGACATGAACCGCGAAAGCCTCATGGAGGATATTGAGAATAGAAACCCAGTGATGCTTAATGGTAATTTTACATTAGTTAGTGAATTTAAAAATTTTTTAAAACAACGCACTGTTATACTTGAAGCTGCGCCTGAAATATACAGTTCAATTGTTAAGAACGAGTATAAACTATATACACTGCCGGCCAAAAGTTTGAGACCATATAGATTTAAGCCAAAAAAAGGAAATATTTTTAAAAATTCAAAGACAAATACAGTAAAAATGTTTATTAATATTATAGTTATAACATTTAAACATACTTAGTATAGAAAATAAACATAAAAAATTATTCTATAAAAAAAATGAACTAATTACTCAAACTGTTTTTTCATCAAAAAATCCTCCCTTGCACTTTATTACTTTTTCTACTAGCCTCGGCATTCTACTTATTAATTTATTTATGGTTTCTTGAGAAATTTTGTTCCAGCTTTCTTGTAGTAGTCTCCACAAGTCTGCAAGTGAAGAGGGACACTCCTCTCGGACATTCCTATCAAGCTCGTCCCACAAAAGCTCGATTGGATTGAGATCCGGACTTTGCAGTGGCCATTTCATGATTTTTAAAACTTCTTCTGCTTCTTTTTGTAATAAATAATTTTTACATAGCTTAGAAGTATGCTTTGGATCGTTATCTTTCTGGAAAATGAACCCATTGCCAATTAAACTTAAGCCTGATGGTACAGCATTTTTTTCGAGAATTGTTTTATATTCCTCTTTCTTCAAAATTCCATCAATTTTAACCAAATTTCCAATTCCATGGCCTGAGAAACAACCCCAGACCATTATTGAACCACCACCGTGCTTAACAGTTGGCACTGCACAATCTGGTAACATCTTTTCTTCGGTGCTACGCCGAACGTAAATTCGTTGATTTGAGCCAAATACTTGGAATTTTGACTCATCAGTCCAAAGAACTTTTTTAAAATCATATTCTGTCCAATCTCGATGGAATAGGGCCCACTGCATCCTTTTTTTCTTATTTTGCGGCCTTAGTAAAGGTTTCCGAACGGCAACACGACCAAACAGTTTAGCGTTCCTCAACCGTCTTTTCACTGTGGTAAGCGAAACTGGTTTATTTAAAGATTTGTTCACTTCAGCACGAATTTTTGGTGCTGTTAAGCGTCTATTCCTTTTGCTGGTAATAACGATAAACTGATCCTCACTAGAAGTAGTAGCTCTCGGTCTTCCTGAACGTGGAAAATCTTGAAAACTACCCGTTTCCTTAAACCGAATAATTGTGCGATGAATACAAGTCTTCGAAAGTTTAAGTTGAGACGCAATTTCACGTTCGGATTTGCCTTCATTATGTAAAGTAACAATGGCAGATCGAGTTTCGATATTTATTTTTCGTACTTTTCCCATTTTTAAAACGTTTTAACTATAGAAACCCCAAGTTAAGACTAAATTAAATTATTCAAACAAAATGGTACATAACTTAAAAAAAAAATTTCAAATAACCTGTTTTAGAAAGTCTAAATAATAACAAAGAATAGCCAGTGCAAAATTAAAGAAGAATAGAATTAAAGAACAATTAATACGGAGCTACTTTAAATATAATGATGACCCTTCCACTGGCCAGACACCCTGCGGTCTTGGATGTTTTTAAACAGAACCCATTAATTCTATTTGTACCTGAGAAACATACCTACAAAAGTCTCTTTAGATGTTCATCAGTAATTTAAAAATATGTATGGACAACAATTTTTATTTTATTACCGAAACTTTGAATACAATAAGTGATAGCATAAATATATTACAACTGGTCTCAAACTTTTGGCCGGCAGTGTATGTACAGGATATCAATGTTGTAAAGTGGTGAATGACATAAAACTAAATCTGTGCTTTACATGGTAATTGTGCATTTTACAATGAAAAATACAAACAAGAAAATTAACGACTTTTCGTTGGAATAACACTCTAATTACATCCACATTGACAAGAAGTGGTTTTATATCACTAAAGTAAAGCAGAACACCTATCTTCTACCAGATGAAGTTGAACCATGTCGTCAAGTTCAAAGTAAGTCAAACATGATCAAAGTGATGTTTTTGGCAACCGTTGACCGACCGCGGTACGATCGTTACCGTAACAAGTTCTTTTATGGAAAAATTGGAATATGGCCATTTATGGTAGGTACATGAACCAGCCTCGCAAAATAGCAAAAATCGACCCAAAGATGCAATAGTAACCAAACCTGTAGAAATCTGTAAAGATGTTTATAAACGTATGTTAATGGATAAATTGATTACGGCAATTAAAGAAAAGTGGGCAAGGGGTTCCTCAAAAACTTCTAGGAATATAATCATACAGTATGATAATGTAAGAGCACAACTTCGGACCGAATGTAGGAAGGATGATTGGAGCATTTCGTTTACTTTTCAACCGGACAATAGTCCCGAATTGAATGTGCTTGATCTTGGCTTTTTTACAACACCAGCATTCACCGCGCAATATTGACGAATTAATATAAGAGCTGTCAAAGAATCTTTTGAAGAGGTGACTAGACATATATTAGAATTTGATGTTATGATTAGATAATGTGTATAAAACTTTACAAACAGTTATGAAATTACTTCACAAGATCTTTAGTTTCGAAAACGTTACCAGCAGCGCTAAAACCGGTATTAGATCAAGTTGTATGTATGGTGAATAACATAAAATCAAGACCTTTAAAAATCTTTGCAATTCTATGGAAGCTAAGTACGAGTGTTTGCTTTTTCATCTAGGGGTAAAGTTTTATGTCGTTTCATAGAACTTAAGAATGAATTGGAAACATTTTTTCGAAATGAGGGTATGGATGATTTTTAAAATACCTTCAGAGTAATGATTGGTATGCTAAAGTAGCATATTTAGCAGATATGTTTAATTACTTAAATATCGTTAATACGAGCGTTCAAGGAAAAAGCAAGGAACATTTTTTGACAAATTGACAGGCTCAGAAGAAAATAACTTTTTGGAAAAATCGAATAACAGAAAAAAAAGTAGATATGTTTCCTTCACTTAACGAAAACATTTCAGACGAAATTATTTCCACAATAAGTGAACATTTAACTCTACTGGAAGAAAAGATTACGCAGTATTTTCCTTCCTTAAATATTGAAAATTATGACTGGATACGAAATCCATTTGCTACAATTGATACTACCTATTGTGAATTTTCATACGTCGAAGAAGAACTACTCTCATTATCGACTGATCGTACATTAAAAATTAAATTTTCTGAAATGACTATGGAGGACTTTTGGATTTCTGTCCAAGAAGAATATCCACTTCTTCACATGAAGGCTCTGAAAATTTTATTACAGTTTTTAACATCATATTTGTGTGAACTTGGTTTCTCAACAATGCCTAATATGAAAACTAAAAAACGAGAAAGACTTACAAATTTAGACGAAGAATTGAGGGTAGCAATATCAAATATTCGATCTAATATTTCTGATATCTGCAAAAGTCAACAAGGACAGGTAACACATTAATTGATTTTTATATTTATTTTTAATATTAAACATTTTTTATATAATTTTTAAGTAAAAAATATGTGTAATTTTGTATGTAACTATTTTTTCAAATATAATATGTATAATTTTTTGTGTAACTATTTTTTTTTTATAAATTAACTTAATTTTTAAGTAAGAAGTATGTGAAATTTTGTATATAACTATTATTTTTTTCAAATATAATATGTAATAAAAATTATGTCCATATATTTTTTGATGTTTTCATTCTGGTGCACCGCCACTTTTTCCCATTATCAAAAGTGCACCGTGACTTCTTAAAGGTTGAGAATCACTGGGCTCGACTCTTTAACTGTATAACGAAACTTAATTTATTTTTAGCTATCTTTCACAAGGCGTTTCACCAAAATATCTCGCTTGGGACTTTATGTTAGGCAGAACTACAGTTCGCAAAATTATCTTAGAAACTTGCGAAATAATTTGGAACGTATTATCGTTGGTTTATTTGACTAAGCCAACAGCAAAATTATTATGTTGAAATTGCTAAACGGTTTTCTGAAAGATGGGGGATGCCAAACTGTGTTGGTGCTATAGACGGGAAGCACATTAGCATAAAGGCTCCACCAGGAATAGGCTCAAACTATTTCAATTATAAAAAAACGTTTAGCATTGTTTTGTTAGCTTTTTGTGATGCAAATTACATCATTACAGACATTGCAGTCGGTGCATATGCCCCCCCGCATATATCCCTGGAATGAATCGACAGGAAGTGCGGAATATGTTTTGCTTAAAGTGATGATTGATAATGATCTGCTCGATAAACTAGAAATAATTTATAATGTGGATGAATCAGGTATTCAAGTAAATAATAAACCGGGCGAACCCTATAGCAAGCAAGGGAGCTAAATGTGTCAACACTTTAACCAGCGCTGAAAAAGAAGAAAACATATCTGTAATTGCATGTTGCACTCCCGCGGGTATTTTTTTTTTTTCACCAATATTAATTAAGAAGAGATAATACAAAAAACCTGAATTTGTTGATGGTCTTCTGGATCAGATGTATTAATGAACGGAAACTTCATACGTTAACACAGAACTATTCTTTAATTGGTTAAAGAGCCATTTTATTACACGAAAGCTGGTTTTCTTCTTCTACTTTAGACACCCCGAGACCAAAAGTCTATAGATTAACAATTTTAAAATTTAATTTTTACTTGCACATAATGTAAACATATTATGCGCAATCTGTGATTACTCTTTTTAACGGTATATTGGTGTAAATATATTAATATGGGTGTATGTATTGGTATAACGTACTTTACGTACTTTATGAGAACACACGCTCGACATTCTGTTCGTTGTCCTCAAACATGACACACAATCTGTTTTTTTTTTATTGTACCTCCTGATGAAGTTTGGCGTGATGACCAAATTCGCTATAGTGATTTAGTGCGTAGGGTAAAAGCCGGATAGTTGCCCCAGTGGGATACTTGCCACGGTTTCAAATACACTATGTTACGGACGTTTAGTGGCGTTAGCGCTTACTATAATTGTAAGTACTCCTCCCGCACACCTCAGTGTCACGTCAATTGTCAGTATAGACGCACACATTTCGCCCGTGCGAACGAAAATCATCCGCGGCGGAACTTCGACAGGCGTCGAAATTATATTAGTATTTCATTCCAAATGAATATTTTTATAACTAATTGTGGTTTCAGTCCACTTTTTGTTTCTTTGCGTGCATTAGACTTTAAATTATACTCCTACTATTTACTATATTTTATTGCAAAATAATTTTTATTTATATCATAAATAAAAAGAGCAAATATCCGTATCAAAAAGGATAGTCGTCCTAGAAACGTGTGCGGATATAAATTCTTTCACCAGCAAAGGCAGATATTTTCTTTTTGTGTTTTTTTTACTCATTGTGGCTATAACTTAGCTTGAATAAAATAAGTATTCAGGTCGTGGGTTCAAGGCCCACGCGTGTCAGTACTTTTTTCGAATTCCTTATTTAAGTAAAATGAAATAAATAGTTAACTTTTTAGGTGAGAAAAATGCCTTGAAAAATAAACCAGCTGGTAGAAAGAAAAGCATTGAGAAAAAAAAAATGGCAACTGCAAAAAAAGAAACAGACCAAAAGATGTATTGATATTTCCAGCAGTGAAATTGATTCCGATAACACAGATTATATTAAACTGACCAAAGGAAGAGCTTTAAGGAAGAGAAGACTGCAAGTTTACAGTTCTGACAGTGAAAATGAAGAAAATTCATATATAAGGCCGAAATCATTCAAAGGAAAAGCCACTGAAGGACTACCAACCAAATCGACAAGATTTACTGAAAATATATTAAAAGTCAAAAATGCCAATTTAAAAATTAAAAAAGTTTCTGTTAATGATTATTGCGTAGAATGTTTTGAGAATTACAATTTTACTAAATCGAAATCAGATTGGATTCATTGTGAGATGTGTCGAATGTGGTTACATGAAACTTGTACAACATTCGAAAATGATTGCATGAGATGTGGAAAAATGAAAACTCTTGCTTTTGATGATTAAGGAATGCTAATGCCAAAGTTGGTTGACATATTGTTTGATTTTTAAGATAAATAATAAATAATCAGAGTAATATGTTACTAATAACATAACTAACTTAAAATTTAGAGGCTATTTTTGTTATATTTTTTTGATTAATATAAAAAAAATATTGTTGTTATTAGCATCCATATTGTATTTAAAAGATTAATTTCAGTCAAACGAATTGAGTGCTTTCTACGGGGCTTTGAATACCGAACATTTCAAACATTTTTTGAACTATGTTCAAAAATATCTAGTTTTATTAGATAAGACAATTTAATTTTACTATTATCTATTATAAACTGTCAAATTTCTTTGTCCAAATGGTTTTTTGTCAAAAAAATTTCTTGAGCAGGGAAAAAACTCTACCAAAAACATTCGCGTACGTACGCGGTATAGTCCTCCGGCCCGGGAGACATTTTGAAAATTTCTTTTTGGCCCGCGCTTAAAAGTATTTGCCCACCCCTGCTCTAAAGTATTATTTACGTTAGGCAACTATCCGTTCTCTGAAAGGTCAAATAAAACAAGATTAACTCAAAACTTTTAATAATTATGTTCATTAAAATAGGCTTCCATAATAGTTCAAAGACCTATAATTTGATAAACATGTTGCATTATTCTAATTAAGAACATATTTTTTTATAATATAGATTTTTTGAAAAGTGGGACAACTATCCGGCTTTTACCCTATGGTCGACTTTTTAAATTTATTAACCAATCAATTAGATGCGTTGAGATGGTGTGCTCGTCGCCGTATTATAAAAAATTTGAGGTCATGCGATGGATGCCACGGTAATTGTTCTTTGAGTCGTAATACTCGAAACGTGGATGGTTGGCAGTGTCGCGCGTGCCATTTCTATAGATCCGTAAGGATTGAATCATTCTTCTCAAATATCCATTTGTCTATTGTACAAATATTGATCATAATTTATGGTTTGGCTGAAGACATGCCGCAGTTGCGAATAAAGCGTGAAGCTGCAGTGGGACATGGCGGTGTAATTGTCGATTGGTGCAACTTCATCAGCAAGGAGTGCGAATTGTGGCTTCAAGCACATCCACAACGGATGTGCGGTGGCTTTGATGCTAACGGCGACAGCATTATTGTGGAGATCGATGAGTCGGTATTTTCACAGAAAATTTCATCGTGGACAGTGGCGAGAAGGTCATTGGGTCTTTGGTGGTATTGAGAGGGGCACCGGAGACTGTTTCCTGGTTGAGGTTCCAGACCGCACTGGCAAAACGTTGTTTCGATTGATGGAGAGGTTTGTAATATAAAGATTTAGCTTATGAAATCTTTCAATAACAATAATTTTTTTGCAGGTAAATTCTCCCAGGGTCGTATATACGATTATTTTAGTTGTTTTTATAAAAAAATTAGCTCAAATTCAACTGATTAACCAGAATAAACCATTATTGATAAACCAGAAATATTAAAAGCTCTCAAATCTGTTTTACGAGGGGCTCGTGATTGGGGTGGTGATTGGTCATGCAAAAATGAATAAATTATTAATTTATCCATTGTATTTTTTTTAATTTTTAATGTTATTTTCAATGTTTATTTATTTATTTATATTTTTTCTATACTTAATGTTATTTGCCATTTACCATAGCGAATTTTTATATTTTTCTTCCTAATGTTATTTGCCTTATTATTCTAATGTTTATTTAACAAATATAAAGTTTTTCGAGTCTTTAATTGTTTTTTTTTTTTTTAAATCCCCCGTTGAACGCGATATTTCGCTTGACGCGATCATGTCCAGAACGTACACCCCGCGTTGGGAGTTACTTGTATAACCTTTTTACCTAACACAGGTATGAAATAAAAATGGTACGAAACCGAACTCTTTATACAACCCTCACTTAATTTCAGGTATTAGCCCGGGTCGTCCTTCAAAAAGATTTTGTGGCGAAGTAAAATCTGAAGACTCAGCCTTCGCCACATATATTCCATCTGCTCGCCCTCGGAGTATGTTACGTTGCCTATACGCAACACTTGGTTCAACTCTGCCACGATATCAACGCGCCGAATCCACGCCGACGCAATAACAATGTTCGAAGAAGTAGTGGGTCGGTTCGGTAACGTCGTCGGCTGAGAAGAAAAAAACGCTCT
This sequence comes from Sisyra nigra, assembly GCA_958496155.1. Classification (NCBI taxonomy): domain Eukaryota; kingdom Metazoa; phylum Arthropoda; class Insecta; order Neuroptera; family Sisyridae; genus Sisyra; species Sisyra nigra. The sequence continues at coordinate 26,273,012 of OY292314.1, forward strand.
GTCGCTCAAGAACGGCGCTGGTGAAAGGGTCGTGTCCAAGCGGTGGCTTGGCCACGAGGCCATATCACCGTATAGTTTTTGGTTATGTTCTCGCCATGTGCGGGCATAATTTCAAGCCTTTAAATTTTTTATTTGCCTTTGGGTATTTCATATACGGTGCAAATCGGTGTGTATTTCTCTCCGAAGAATTCAGGTATGAATTTTATTTATCCTTTGTTTGAGTTTACAACGTGATGAATTTTCCACGTGTTTGCAAAGTAATTTGTATTGCGACTCTTTAATAGTCGTGCTTCAAGTTTTAGTCTTCTGGTTCTTGGAGAGAACACATCTGATAAAATCCGTGTCCTCACCTAAATATTTCCTCTTTTAAAGTGGTTGAAAAATCCACTTTGGGATTCCTTTGCTCCTTTGCTTCCTGCTCGTATAAGGTTTTTTGAAAACATTTTATATTTAGCTTACAGACTACCAATAAAAATATGGAACGTAAGAATTACTCCTGAGGAAAAGAAAAATAACTGAAGACCGAAAAAAAAATCTTTATAGTTTCTTAGAATTAATTTTTTTCATGATTTCACAGAATAATGATTCTTGGCTTGAGGATAACCAAGAAAGTTTATGTTTACCAAATAATGAACTAGATTCTGAACATTTAATAAAACAGCCCAAGGAGAAAAATTCACCCCCAATCCGCATCCTTCGTAAGGAGATGTGGCCCAAAATTCTCGCCGGCATCAGGAAGGACGATATCCCCATCCGATTTGCCAAAAACACCTCTGATGCCGTTCTCGTCTACCCTGAAACCGTCAAAAGGTTCAGGGCTGTCACATCAACCCTCGGTAAACATAACGTCGAGTACACGACAAATCAACTGTCCCAGGACAGAGACGTCATCGTCGTCATTCGAGGCGTCAAAGAAGCGCTCCAAGACGAACCTCTTCTCGAGGAACTCCAGAGGAAAAATCCCGCCGTCAAGTCCATCCATCGGATGAAAAAAGGCGACAAAATCTGGCCCCTCCTAGCGGTCCACCTGGACCGAACATCTTCTGTGCAGTCAAAGCCATCTTCGACCTCAAAAGCCTCACTGTTAAGGTGGAAGCCAAGATGAAGTTATCGCAGATACCTCAATGTCTACGATGTCTCAAATTCGCCCACACGGCACCAAACAACAAAAAAATATTAGATCTTAAACGGGTTTATACTATAAAAGCCGATGATCCATAAAGCAAGACTAGTTGTAAGGGGATTTCAGCAAAATAAACTGATTGATGATATTTATTCATATTTATTCCTGTTGCGAGAAAGCAAACTTTACAAATGTTATTGTAATACTTTTGTAATGATAATTTAATTATAATACAAATGGATGCTGAAACAGCTTTTCTAAATGGCAAAATTAAATCTGAGGTGTATGTAAAGCAACCTCAAGGTTTCGAAGATAGAACTGAGAGAGTATTAAAACTAGATAAAGCATTATACGGTCTTAGGGAGAGTCCTAAAGCATGGTATGAGTGTTTTGATGAATATTTGAGATACTTAAACTTTAAGAGAAGTGGATATGATAACTGCTTTTATGTTTTAAAAGAGGAGGATTATAATATCTACTTGATTTGTCGATGATTTGTTAATTTGTTCCAAGGTGTAGAAAATTTAAATAACATTAAAAGATTGAAGAAAATGAGAAAATGAACGTGACACAAGATGTACTATTATTTTTGAGAATCCAAATGTTTGATATTTTTTATACTGAGTCTGTCTTAAAAGAATAATTATTTATATAGGGGACAAGGAGGTAAGACGGGGTACCCATCGAAATTCACAGTTCAAATTGACCAATCACGCTCGTGCATTCATCGTTTGACGTGCCGCAATGATACTTGTCAATTGCCCGGTGGTTATTATAAAAAATTAAAAAAAGTATTTTCTGCAAATTGTTTACATTATTTTCTTCTGATTTGACACGTGACCGTAGTTTCTTAAATAACGTTAGCTGTTGAGGTGTTGCTGTGATTGACGCTTAAGGGGCACACCTAGTGTGAAATTTTCAAAAAAAATCGATATTTTATAACATACTAAAATTTTAAATCGATATCTTAAATAGTTTTTGAGTTACAGCCATTTAAAAGAGTAGCCGCTCGGCAGTTAGATAGTTGCATTGGCTACGGGATATAACTGAGCTATTGTTCGGAGTCTGTCGTCTCTTCCAACCCTTGTAATACGATTCCGGTTTCTATTGTGAGTCTCCAGGTATACAGAAATATATAAGTATAATTATTTCGGTATATTTTTCGTTTACTGCCACGTCACGTATTTTTGGAGCCAGATACATTTAGTTTTATTGTGACCGTTGTATCGAGTACTTCGTAAGTTAGCGCGTTTTATTTATTCTAAAATGAGTGAACAATCTTCCTATTCAGATAAAAAAGGAACTCACGATGTTCCCAGATACTAATCAAGAACAAGCAAACGAAAATTTACTGAAAACCAACATACATTTGAGCAATCTACGGCGAATACAAGTACGTCTGCAGAGAAATTATTGCATAATAATGACGAGAATATTGTGATTGACCCATCCCATGGATATTGTATTCTACAGTTTGTCTCAGTTTTTAGTGCAATCAGCAATTTAGTGGTGTGCAAAACTTGTCACAAGGAAATTACTTTTAATCAAGCAAGTCCAAGAGGCCTGGGGTTTAAAATAGCTGTCATTTGTGAATGTGGTAATTCGTACATCAATTCTGGACCAATGATTGATAACGCATTCGAAATAAATAGACGTCTTGTTGCTGTGATGCGTCTTTTGGGAGTCGGAATAAATGGGATCAATCTTTTTTGCGGACTAATGGATCTAGCAAGCAAATTTTATCATCAAACTTTTCATGTATGTTTCACAAATTCATGGACTGCAGCCGAAACCGTTTGTAAAATAAGTATGCAACAAGCTGTAAATAAAGAAAAAGAGCTTACAGCAAAAGAAGAAAACTCAGAGACAAATTTGACTGTTAGCGGGGACGGTACCTGGAAAAAACGTGGTCATACTTCCCGTTTTGGAGTAGTTACGCTGGCAGGAAAATACAGCAAAAAAAATGTTGACTCATGTGTGAAGTCTACTTACTGCCAGAGTTGTGTTTTTTGGGAAAAAAGAAAAAAGAGCGATCCTGAAGCTTACGAAGAATGGTCATCGTTACACGAATAAGAATGTGATGTTAATCATAAGGGATCTGCCTCAAAAATGAAAGTAGATAGTGTAAAAGACATGTTTGGTCGTTCCATTAGTAACTATGGCGTAAAATATTCTCGCTATATTGGCGATGGTGATAGTGCCACTCATAAAGGTTTACTACCCAGGAAGGAATCGCCAATGCTGACAATTGGCCGAGCCTAGGGCCAGTTGTCATTTGCCGAGCCTTGGGATGACCATTGGCCCAAGGCTTGGCCGAGCCTTGGGCCAGGCCTCGACCGAGCCTTGTGAATTGACCATTGGCCCAAGGCTCAGCCGAGGCCTGGCGCGATGGTTTGATTTTATTGTACCAAAACAAGAAATGATATATCATTCAGGGTGTTTTAATATCAACTGATCATTAAGTGTAGTTTGATTGCATTTGAGCTATACATGTTTATTCAAACTTTCACTACTTTTAAAATACAGAACAAAAAATTAAAAAAAAATTTTTATAAATTTTAAAAACAATTTTGTTATTATTTTAATAAGACGTACAAAATTTAATGTTATATCAAAATGTTTGGATAAAAAGTGTTTGGCCAGTCGTTATGCCAGTGTTCCGAGCCTTGGTTAACCATTGGGCGAGCATTGGCCCGAGCCTTGGATGATGGCCATGTTTCAAGCCTTGGCAAACAAAAAATCGAGCGTTTACGGACGATAGTTTTACGTGATAACGTCATATAGAGTGACACACATTGATGAAAATTTGCATACTTATTTATGAAATGAATTGTATGTACTTAAGTACTCCTTCCTTGTATTATACAAAATAATGATAATTCAGTGATAATAATTTAATAACGTAAACTAGTCAAGAAATCGATAAGTCTTGGGGGACAAAGATTGGTATAACATTTATACTGTTTGTTTTTATCTCCGAAATTTCGAATATTCTATTGTGCACAACTATACTAACTCTATCCTTTTTTCTAACATGCATAACCGTATTAGTTTCCTTACATCTAATCTAACAAACACACATACATCCACATACATCCCTCAAACCGCGTACGGCGTACTATTCTTTCATAAATAAATTAGTGCGTCTCAAACAACAAAAGAATGAAGTGCTGCTACAACGATGCAAGGAATAAATCTTAAAACAATTAAATACGTTATAATAAATCTACAATTAAAAACAAAATTTTTGTTTTAAAATTAAAAACCTAATAAACAAATAAAATAAAAATTAACCAACTAATAAAATGATCGCAAAACTCTCAAAACGCGACAATTACCAATAAAGAACCAAAATGATTTTTTGTCATTTGATGCAGACATTTGCACTAACGACGAAAAGTAAGCTGCTGTTGTATGTTTATCTTTCATTAATAATTTTCTTTTTTTTTTTAAAGTTTATTACGTACATATCTTTATTTTATAATTTATAACAATTTACTAGTTAAGTAGTTTGAAATTTCATTTTATATCAAAAAATATTTAAAAAAATTTCTACGTTAAAAAAAATAAACAAAATTTAATTATGTAAATTATTATAAAAAAGAAGTATAATAATAACTGTCATTTGACAAATTAAAGTTAATTTATTTATGAGATTATGCGATTGATAATTTACTTTCGAATTTCAGAAAAAAAATGAAGAAGAAGATCATTTTCTTATTCTCCAGAATCATCATGATTCTGACTACTGTGGAGAAACATCGAGTCCTAAAACTTTTTCACAAGGTGAGTTTAGTGACCTTATCAGAGACTTAGATCTTTCAAAAGAGCGTGCTGAGTTGCTATCATCAAGATTGAAACAAAAAAATTGCCTTTCTTCTGGTGTAAAAATTACTTTTTATCGCACAAGAGAACAACCCTTACTACATTTTTTTTCTTCTGATGAAAATTTGGTATATTGTCATGACGTGAGGGATTGATGACTTTCATGGGTTTGAAGAATTACCATGCAAGTGATTGGCGTCTTTTTATCGACAGCAGTAAAAGAAGTCTCAAAGCAGTCCTTTTACACAATGGCAATAAATGTGCTCCTATTCCACTTGCTCACTCTACATCTATGAAAGAAGAATACAAAGCAATATCAGTTCTTTTAGAAAAAATAAAGTATTCTGAACATGATTGGGTGATTTGTGTCGACTTGAAGATGGTCAATTTTCTGTTGGGCCAACAGAGTGGTTATACAAAATACCCTTGTTTCATTTATTTCTGGGACAGTCAAGCTAGATCTAGTCATTGGACTCAAAAAAATTGGCCTGTCAGAAATCTTGTTCTTGGTGAAAAGAATGTCATAAACCAGCCTTTAGTTCCACGAGAAAACATCATTCTTCCACCTTTGCACATAAAATTAGGGCTCATGACACAATTTGTCAAAGTTCTTGACAAAAATGGTCAATGCTTCAAGTTCCTGTCTCAAAAATTTTCTGGATTGAGTACTGAGAAATTATAGACAGGAATTTTTGATGGGCCTCAGATACGTGAATTGATTAAAAGTTCTACAATTTTTGAAGCTTTTATGACGGAAATAGAAAAACTGGCGTGGAAATCTTTTGTCGTTGTTATACAGAACTTTCTTGGCAACCATAAGGCAGATAACTACAAACATTTAGTCGAGGAAATGCTGCTGAACTTCAAAAACTTGGGCTGTAATATGAGCTTGAAAGTGCACTACCTTCATGATCATATTGATCATTTTGAGCATAATTTAGGAGATTTTTAGCGAAGAGCAAGGTGAACGTTTCCACCAAAATATGAAAACAGTGGAACACAGGTACCAAGGCAGATGGGATGTTAATATGATGGCTGATTATTGCTGGAGACTTATGCGTTAGTGCCCAGGACAATCTTACTCAAGAAAATCGCTAAAAAAAAATTTCTTAATGTATAATTTCCAAATAAATTGATATTTTTGAAAAAATATGTGTTTTTCATCTTTCTTATCAATGAGAGCTGATGAAGAGCAGAAAATGTGACTGATATTTTCGTATCAGCTCACAAAATATACCCAAAACCAGGTCTAAAATCTTTGGCACCAAAATGAGTGTAGGCCAGTGTTATATAGTGGTGCTGGACGCATGATTCAAAATGTTGGAAAATTAAATTTTAGTCTCACTGGCATCTATAAGCTGATTGAAGGTAAATCTTAAATGCAATTACAGTATATGAAGTAGATAATTATCTTAAAAATACATAATAAAAATTTACATTTTCAGAGTTCATCAATGATAAATACCAAAGCTCTAATCGGAATTTAAAAATACTGTCTACTGTGATTGTGTTTTTATTCGGTGCAAAAGATCGAGCTAGAGGACGAGCTATGAGAAAGAAAAACTAGACTATAATTTATAATAAACAATAATTTATATTAAAATAAATATAAGCATAGTATTTTAAACAGCTTGTTTTTTTTTTTGTTTCCTAATTTCGACCTAATTTAAGTTCCTTTCCAGGGTTGATTTACTGCTTACCAAGGCTCGGGCCTACGCTCAATTTTTTGTTTGCCAAGGCTCGGGCCAACGCTCGATTTTTTGTTTGCCAAGGCTTGAAACATGGCCATCATCCAAGGCTCGGGCGAGACTCGCGCCAAGGCTCGAACACTGGGATAACGACTGGCCCGAGCCTTGGCCAATTGTACGTTCCTACCTGGGTAGATTTGAATCCTTATGATACTCCGGTTCAAAAATTAGAATGCTATTTACATGTGAAAAAAAGAATGAAAACACGTTGCCGAAATTTAAAAAAAACCAATAAGAAGTTAGAAGGAAAAAGTAAGACAATGCAAAAGTTAACTGTAAATTTAATAAACAAACTTCACAAATATTACGGTTTGGCAATTATGAAAAATCAAGATAATGTAGACAAAATGTATACAGCAATCTGGGCAACGTTTTATCATTTGTGTTTAACTGATGAGCAACGAAACCATGATAATTGTCCAGAAGGCGCAGAAAGTTGGTGCGCTTATCGCCGCGCGGAAGCTGAAGGAATGTTGAGTAAGTTTAAGCACAATTACTTCCCACTGGATCCAGAAGTTGAAAAAGGTCTAAAGCCTATTTATGAAGATTTATCTCGGCATGAATTGCTTGATAGATGCAAAGGTAGTAATACTCAAAACAATAATGAAAGTTACAACGGTTTACTTTGGCACTTTTCACCAAAGCACCTTCATAATGGATTGAAAACTATTAAAATAGCAAATTTTTTTGCAACTTCAATATTCAATGACGGTTACTCCTCAATTTTAAAGATATTTAATGTAATGGGAGTAAAAGTTGGACCTACAGCAAGAGATTATACGGCTCTTAAGGACGAGACGAGACTACGAATCGCTGATCATCGCCAACGGGCTTGTTCAAAAGAGGGTCGATCATCTCGAAGAAGCTCACTTCAGCTCACTTTTTGATGAAGAGGAAGGTGAATTATATGGGCCTAGAATAGCAGATTAGCTGTAAGTATGATTTTAATCCATTTATAACAGTGAAAACGATCATTTTATCTTTAAACGCGTTTTTCTCGAAACAGCATTTTTTGAATTTGCTGGAGTGATAACTCGGAGACAAATGATCCGATCGCTATCAAATTTTTTTTGCATCTCCTCTATATAGTTCTCCATACGATGACCGTCCAGTTTTTTGATCTAATCAAAAATCGAATTTTGGCAGGCCAAAAACGACCAAAATTTTGGGAAAAATTTAACTTTTTTTTCAACATGCCGCCATTTTGTCAATTTTTGATTTTTTTGTACGCCCGAGGGTCATCGTACAGACAATATGTTTTAGTTTAACGAGAATTTTTTTTTTTAGGTTTTATCAACGGAGTAGGCTGCAATCACTCCAGCAGTGGAGAACCTTTTTTTTGGCGCCGCCGGAGATCGCGTGTCATTTCAAAAATATTTAATATTTTATTTCAAAAATGTTACTGTGTATTCTCAAAACATGTATAAATATACCCTCAAAATTTTAATTAGATGGATTCACTAGTTTTTTTTTTGAATTCCCAAAAATGGCCTTTTTTTAGGTTGTCACACTAGGTGTGCCCCTTAAAGTAACCTATAACAAGTTAGACATTGTGTTTCCTAAAGATTGTTGGCGGTTTTTTTTTTTATAAAATGGCTCTGCAGGCGAGATAGGGTGCCGCATCTTGCCCCCAATGAGAATAATATTGTTCTTGTTTATTTTCCGTAAAAAGGAGTTTGTTTTTTGAGAGCTTATTATAGTTTGCCTTTTTAGAATGGTTTGTGACTACAAACGCACGACTAACAAAGGGTCGTGATCAGAAGAATTCATGCGGCTTTGGATGGAAAAATTGGCTATTTTAAAGGAGCTAAACAATTTCGTGTGCCACAGACGACATTTGAGAAAAAAGTTAAGGCTGCTCGCCTAGTATTGAGCGAAGCATCTGATAAAAACTTACCCATACCAATTAAAGTACCATTGGGTCCTAGGCTGTCTGATTTTTCTGTGTCTGAAGAAAATGAGCTGTGTCTATTTATTAGAAATGGAAGAAAGGTTGTATAGACTTACGGTTAAATATCTAAAGGATTTAGTATACCAGTTAGCCATTAAAAATAATAAGCCTAATCTATTCAACGTTGAGAAAAAAGAAACTGGTAGAGAGTGGATAAATGGCTTACTAAAACGACACCCATAGCTTTCAATTAGAAAGCCTGAAAATACTTCTGCTGTCAGAGCATCTGGTTTTAACAAAGTTGCAAGCGAAAAATTCTTCAATTTCCACGGCAACGTGTACGATGAGAACTAACTAACTCCTGACCGTATATATAACTGTGACGACACGGGGGTTTCTGTTGTGCCAAAGACAAATTGAAAGATAATTTTTAAGAGAGGACGGAAACAGGTTGGCGTCGTAGTTTCAGCAGAACGAGGACAGACGATAACGGTCGAGATATGCTTCAGTGCAACTGAAAACTACATGCCACTTATGCTTATCTTTCCAAGAAAAAGTATGAACCCAGAGATGATAGTGAATTCACAAGCTGGTGCTTGGGGCACATGTGATTCGGACTGGATTACCTCCGAGCTGTTACTCCAATGGTTTAAAAGATTTGTGATTTTCAGTAGAGCATCTAAAGAGAGACCCATACTTCTTTTAGTGGATGGACACAGCACCCACACTCAGAATATTGACCTGATCAATGAAGCCAGAACTCATGGTGTTATAATCATGTGTTTTCCTCCACCCACGACACACCATTTACAAGTAGCGGATGTTGCGTTCATGCGACCATTGAGTGTTTATTATGAACAAGCCGTTACAGCCTGGCTGCGTTCTAACCCTGGACTAGTCGTTACAATCCGCTAAGTTGCGGAAGTATTTTGAAATGCTTTTGTCCAAGCAGCCACTATGTCTACAGCAGTAAATGGATTTCGTAAATGAAAGATTTGGCCCTATAATCCAAACGTGTTATCCGAAACAATTTGTGCCCCTTCTTTGACAACCGAGACCCAGTTAAATGACGGTCAAACTTCCACAAACCGAGAAATATTTCAAGATATAAGCAATGTCTGCCCAAACCTCCGACACAGTAGCTGCGTAAACAGCTGATAATACTGCGACTTTTAGCAGAGAAGTTGTTGATAACTCTTTGCCTAGGTGTTCCCACTGGAGTCCCAGGCTATTTAATCAGGAATGAGCACCGTATCAAACTGAAGACCAAACCGGAGACATCACAAGCACAACAAAATCAATCCGGCAGACGCACTCACTAGAACTAGCTGAAGACACAGTTTGCCAGGAACCAGAAACATCACAATCGGCTAATGTGCCTACATGCGATAAAAGCGACAGTAGTTTTGTTTTGGCTTCACCAAAACAACTCTATTCACTTATTTGTAAAAAAAAAAAAAAAAAAAAAACGCTGCCAAAATAAACCAACAAAAGCAAGAACTAGATACTAAAAAAATGTATAAATGGCTTGGTAACGACTTGACGCCTAATCTTACAACCTTTAGTTGTCCAGACGCTGGCATTGCCGATCTCAAAAAACCTTGAGAATTCTTTGTGCTTTTTTTCGATGGAGCATTATTAGATTAAATTGTATTACAAATTAATCGCTCTGGAAGTCAAAATAATTTCTACATCAAAATAGAAAAATTTGAAATAAAAGAAACATTTTACTGATAACACGTCACTGGTAGGGATGTTAAAAAATAATCGATTTTTATTTTCTAATAATCGATTTTTTATAATCGATTATATAAATTACGCGTTTAAATCGATTGTCATAAACAGCGCAAACTAGCTGTAACGGGTTTTTTCATTCTTGTCATTCAAATATAATAGGCATGCATTCAAATATTTGATTGTTAAATTTAAAATCATTATTAAAAGATTGAAATCGAAAATAGTTTTTGAGGCAATAAGGTTGTAATTTTGTTAGGATGCTCATCATTTCATTTTTATTATAATAAAAAGTTTAATGGTACTGAAATTGTGTATCAATAATAATATTTGCCTTATTCCTTACCTTGGAAAGTTTAATAGAAGAGTCGCTTTAATTTTTAGTTTTGAATTGGTTATTTTTTTATTCATATCATTTTATTTGATTTTTATTCTGATAAGTTGTTAGTATGAATCTCTTAGGTTTCATCATTATTGGAATATGAAAAGCAAGTAGAATTTTAAATAATAGAAAAAATCGATTTTTTCGCATAAATCGATTTTTTAAAATTAAAATCGATTTTTGATCGATTAATATTGAATAAAGAAAAATCGATTTTTATTTAATCGATTCTTTTCCATTAATCTCACATCCCTAGTCACTGGATGCCACTGACAAATTCGCAAAAATAAGACCATTGTTTCAGCATTTGAATAAAAAGTTTTTAGAGCATAGCCAATGCGAAGAAATGCATTGTGTTGACGAAGCCATGGTGCCATATTTCGGTCGCCATGGCTGTAAATAATTTATTCACGGAAAGCCAACCCGTTACGGTTATAAGTTATGGGTAGGCGCAACAAGATTGGGCTACTTGAATTGGTTTGGACCATACCAACGGGCTGTTACAAATATTAGCATTCAGTACACTACTTATGGCGTTGGTCCTTCTAAAGTGCTGGAATATGCAGACGTTTTAAGAAAACGGTGGCCAAATGTGCAATTGCACATATTTTTTGACAATTATTTTCGACCTTATGTTTGCTAAAACTTTTATCTGACAAAAATTTCAATGCTACAGGAACCCGGAGAGAAAACCGTATACCTTATTATTGTCCTCTTATCAATTATATGACGATGAAAAAAAAACTCAAGGGTATTTTGATTTCAAAAAAATGCAAGATAAAAATATAATTATCATAAAGTGGTATGACAATAACCTTGTCACATTATATTCAAATTCAGTAGGGGTAAACGTACGCGTATTTTATAGCCTTAAAAGTACAATAATTGTTTTTAAATTTTCAAGTGACCCAACCGCATCTAATTAATTAGTATAACGCCAATATGGGCGGTGTAGACAGATGCGATCAAAACATTAGTCTGTACAGAACATCTGTTAAAGGCAAAAAATACACCACACTCTGGTTGCCCAAAAGAGGTGGTTACGCGGAATATATGAATAAGTTCACAGTATCGTTAAGATAAACAAAAAATGGGAAATTAAAAAAGATAACTGATACTCTAAACAAAGAAACGTGTTGATTTTATTTTGCATGGGCTGAAAGCTGTTTTCGAATTTAGAACTCATACATTTGGTAACAGTAAACTAAAAAAAAAAATAATGAGTTGATAAATCTAACTGTTGTTTGGAGCCGTTCCGGGATAAACCTAGCCACATTTTTATCCCTATTTCAAAAACAAGAATTTCAGGGAAAAATGCTGTAATGCATAAGTCGCTTGAAAATGCAACTATTAAATTTTACAATCAACGTTTAAGTTCCAATTCTCAGAGAAAACTTCTTTGACTATCAAGTTAGAGCGGATATTACATTTTGAAAATGGTAATTACTTCCCCTGTAGATTTAAATACAATCTACATATTTTGATAATTTTTACTAGATAATTCGCAAGTTTTTAATTTTGATCTGAATATCAACATATTTTTGCATGGATGAAGCGTCCCAATGCATGTTGTATTAAACGCCGATCGTGCAGGAACGTGGTCAGTTTCTTCCCAACCTTAAAAATAATTTAAAAAACATTAAATAATCATCAGCTAAAAATTACCTGTAAGGATTGCGACTTTATCAAGTTTACTTGATGATGAATCATAATATCATTCAGTATGACCAAAACCATTGACAATTTTTTTTTTGGTTATGAGTTGATTTTTTCTTTGTGGTAGATTTCAAATGATTTGTCATAGAAGTAAATAATGAAATATTTACTAGAATAACTACAATTTTTTTCACTTGCACTTTTTTAAAATAATAACATCAGAAATAAAGCAATCGTTGATTTTTACACTGTTATTATGTATTGTGTACAGTACAAGACAACGCTTCATCATTTAACTGGTTTTTGGCTACTGTTCTTTACTCTTCTCTTCGTCAGACTTCGCATAAGATCATCATGGCACATCTAAGATGGCGCCACTTAAGTTGCGCTCTAAGTCGATTTATAAACAAGGTATGGTATGATTCAAGGGATCCAAGCACGGAGTATACATATGTATATATCAAAAGTTTGAACGACATCGGCTATTTCACGATATTTATGGACGTAAATTTGAAACTCAACTATAGTATACTTTTTTATCACTCGTAGCGCTAAGATTCGGAGGCACCCAATACCGAGGTACCATTATTATGATTATTATTACTACGTTTATTCATTATTGCATAGAAAACTACATTTAAACATCGGCCGACAGTCTGTAAGTTATTGGAAGAAAGAAAAAGTAATATAATTAAATAATTGTTTTAAAGCTGTTAAGTAAGCAAGTAATAATTATTTTAAAATATGGGTAAGTGTTGTGCAATTCCTGGCTGCTTGAGTGGCCGAATTAGTAATGGTGAAAGACTAATGAATTTAGATTGGATTTTTGCAGAAAAATTTTTGTAGGTTGGAACTGTTGTTACTTTTACAAAATATGTCTAATGGGGCAAAAAGGTCGGGGCATAATGGGACTGCAACAAATAATAAAAAAGTAAGAAAAATGAAAAGAAACCTGAAAAAAAATCATTTAAATAAAAGGCACCAAAAAGAAACTGAAACGGAAAGTAGTTTATCCAAAGAAGAAAATGATAACTGTGCTTGCATCTATTGCGGGTACCTATACTCAGGGTCAATCGAAGGTTGGGTTATCTGCAACGTATGCCGTGTATGGGCACATAATTCTTGTGCTGGAGTTGATGGAGAAGATGAAGAAGGGCACACTTGTGAACAGTGTCTGACGGATTGAGTATAATATGTAATACGAAATTTAATATGAATATGTCCTCGTTTTGCCCCGCAGCATTTCCCATTTTACCCCACCCGTGGGGCAAGACGGGAAATTTGACAACTTTTTTTAAAATTCTATTTGTTAAAACAATTATGTGATTTTAGACGTTAGAAGGTATAATTATAGTAGATAAGTCTATACGTTTTATTTTTTTTGTAAAAGAATTTCAATAAAGAGTTTATTTTTCTTTCTGTGACGATTTTTGTCTTAGCTATACCGTCCTGCCCCGGTCTCCCCTACATGTATTGTTACCCTATGACGCCATCAATTGTTACTGGATCATATCTTTAGTTGTCATTGTGACAATTTAAAGTTCACCATAATGTTTATGTTATAACAATTGAACATAGATATAACTAAGTAGTTTAATAATGTAAAAAAAATATTATGATAATAATTTTAAAGCGACATTCTAAGAGACTTAATTATATTATACATTATCATTTTATAACAAGAATATTATATTAAAATAACTCATTATATTTATAGTTAGGACTGTCAGTGGACAGCCGCCTAACCTCATGATTTTACTGTGATTTATGTATAAGAGCCGAACTATATAGTACAATATATGTACAAAAAGTTGCCAAATTAATAAAAAAAAAAAATATTCCAAACTAAAGATAATTGATGGCGCCTTACAGTAGCGGCTCGTGACATTTTTACATAGGGGTGCTGTGTTAAAAAAATATAATTATATAAAAAACCTAATGTACATATCTAATCAATTTATGTAGTTTTGTATTATTTGTATACAGAATCCATTCTACGATTTTTAGCTGAATAAAGGAGTTAATCGGTCTTGATCCATATTATTCCTTAGCAATGACTCAATTCGTTTTCGTTTTAGTGTAGCGTACTATCTGTACTTGTCTTTAGGGTCTCTACAAAATTTATTACTCTAGTATTCATTGTAGAATGTAGATCATCATGAAAACATACCTTTTTATTAGAATAGGTATTTTAAAATTAAAAATTAAATGACTATTGATATGACGACAACATTTCTGTTTTTTTAGTTTTGTCTTTATGGTAATTATTGAAAATTGAAAAAAATAAATATTTATTTCATGACAATTAATATATTTTTAAAATCTAGTCGTCCTTAAAAAATGTACTAAATTGTTGTTTATATTCAATCATTTATTTCCTATTAAGCTTGGAATCGCTTTAGTAAGATTTTCATTATTTTGTAGTATTTTGTGGTATTTTGTGATTATTTGTGGTGTGTACATAAACGGTTAACTATTTATTGATATTTTACCAATTGAAGATAGAAATATGTATGTAATGTAATTGAATAACGTAAACTGTTGTAAATAAAATAATTTTAGAATTGTGAAGTGGTTTGTGTCTGCGTTTTAATAAACTTCACCGCGTTAAATTTGTAAATATGTTTCCCTTGAATTCGATTTTTTTTTGAAATTTGGAACACGTGTTTCGGAAAAATCCAAAAAATGGCTGCGTTGTTCATTTTGGTTCATGTAATTCCCATGTAACTAAATTGCGTATAACTTTACGACCAATCTGATTCAGCCCTATTTTGGCATCAATCACATAACAAAAAATACTAAAAGCGCCTAACTAACCATACTCGAGCCACAACACGTTCTGCAAGGCACAGTAAAAGGATATCTAAACAGTTTGCAGTAGAACTTATGTAAATATTTAATTTTATATTATCCAAGTATAAAAGTTTGGTTTATACCACTTCCACTTTAGGTACCTTTATTTACAATACACATTTTCAGTAACGGTGAAGTTAAGTTTCCGAAAGCCATCACTGAAAATGTTCATTTGTACTTCAACAATACAAATTCTCAAATGAAAATAAAGACATCTAAAGTAGACTGTTGCCAAACTTTGATTTTTTAGAATATTGGTATTAATCATGATATAATATTCAACTGACAACTAAAAAGTTATATTATCTATTAATAATATTAATAACAAATATTTGCACTTTTATATTCAGCCAGTCATCAAGGCATGAAAATCAAGAAAAAAAATATAAATGAACCAAGTACCAGTAGCGATGTTGCACTTCAAACTCTTGAAATAAAATACTTGGAGAAAGCAACAAACATGGATACACTATAGATATCCTCGATATTATGATGATGAAACCCACTAGTTAAAAAATGAAATTATGAAATTGGAAAATGAAAATATAAAATTAAAAAAAGAAAATTATATTTTTAAAAAGAAAATGCGTGTATTAAAAATATTTTTACACGAGGACAGCGAAAGAAAATGCGAAACAATGGAACACGAATAAAATGGACAGTGGATGAAATTTCCCCAGCTGTAGCAATTGATGCTAACAGCTTAAGCTTACAGGTTTTTATAAAAAAAAAAAAAAATCCCATGCCGTCAGTCCCAACTTTAAAAAAAAATGGACTTTAAAAATAGACATAACTCCTGGGTATCTGCCTGTAGTATTTAATTTGATGGAAAATTGTGAGTTTCGTCCATTTGATAGAATTTGCACAATTACGGCAGACGAGATGAAAATACAAAAGTCGTATGAATATAACCAAAAAAGTGATTTTTTGCATGCTCCAGCCAATTATGTGCAGGATGCTTTTTATTTTCTACATGTGGTTGGTAAACTTAACTTCGTATTGCTTCTTTATTCATTAATACTGATATTGTTTTTAACAGTGATATTACTCTTTATTTTTAATATACTTATAGGTAATTATGACAAGAGGATTATTTTCAAATTGGAAACAACCACTCTACTATAACTATGATAAGAAATTGACTAAATTAATTAATTATTAATACCATAATAAGAAAACTTGACAAGTTTAAAGTGGTGGCTGTCGTTTCGGATTTGGGTGGTAGTAATAGAGGACTATGGAGTGAAATGGGAGTTTTTGAGTCATCCATTTTTTTAAAATCCAAACAATGGCGACAAAAAAGTTTATGTCTTTAAGTTCGTAATCATTTTCTCGATAGAGGATTTAAAATTGATAATAATTTTTTAACAAAAGAACCACTAGTAGAATTACTAAAACAGCAAGTACAAACAGATTTGAAAATAGCTAGTAAATTAACACCTATTCTTTTAAACTGCATCTCCACTAAAAGGTAAAAAGTTAAATATGCAACTCAGCTATTTTCGCACACAAACTCACGGGTTTATGTACAAGTGTAAAAATTTATTTAATATTAAATCAACACGCTATGTAAATAAATTTTTAAGATAAATGATTGGTTTGATATTTTTAATTCTAAAATACTCCGGATTGGCTCTCGACCAAGAATGGCTGCGTATGGATTAGCTAAAAAGGAGCATTCATTAATTTTAAATAGGATGGAATATATTGCTAAAATATGATAGTTGGTAATCATATAACAATGCTCCCATTTCAAAAAGGCATAATATCAAGTATCAATGTCTTAAAAATGTTGTATCAAGATATGCAAAAACAATATAAGGCTCCATACTTATTAACATATCGGCTGAATCAGGATCTTCTGGAAAAAATTTTTCGTGTGATGCGTGCGAAAGGTGGACTTTATAATCATCGAACCGCTTTACAATTTAAATATCGGCTCCGCAGTTTTTTACTAGGGAAAAATGAGAGCATTATGCAGAATTCTGGTAATGTTCTAAATGATGAAAGTGATTCAATAAATATGGATGTTCAAATTGCATTGACTACGCAAGAAAAAAAAAACTTTGGTAATCGATTAAAAAATAAAAATAAAGCTAATATTAATTTTACTCATGTGCTATATAGGTAATAGAAAATTCAATACTCGACTTGTGTGAAAATGTAAGTGTAGAAGGTGAAGGTCCCCTGTGTCCCCTAACATCAAATTTATTGAAAGACTTAACAATAAATAGTAGTGCCCAAGAAACCGTTGTATATGAAGACATTGACGATTTAACCTATGATTGCTTAGAACATTTAGGAGGGTATATAATTTTCAAATGTAAATCAAAAATACCAAATGTGCAACAATACTGCAAAGTTGATAAAAAATATTTTACATGGACAGACAGTGTAACAGAAGGCGGTTTACAAAAACCAAATTTAAAATTTTTGAAACTATTGTTACAATTATAAAAAATATTTAATAATATCTATAATCAGAGATCGTTAAAAGTTGGGCGTAATTATATAAAAACATTAATTTTAATATCAGAAAATGTCGACTAAGATGTTAAAATTAAACAATTATATTTTAGATGTAAAATGTTTTTTAAAATAAGAATTTTAAATGCTAAGATGATTGAAATTATAACAGATAAAAAAAGAAAATTGAATAAAACTATTAATTAAATGATAAGTACTATTTACTTATATGAAATGTTTCAATTTTTTTAGTTTAGAACCCACTACATTATACCTATTAGAAAGATTTTTTAAAAATATTGGTAAGTTGGATAATTGACTCATTTCGTGACATTTCATGAAATTTTATTTCTCACGTAAAGGGTTAAAGTAGTATTTAAAGTGTGAACAACCATTGCTAGTAATGAGCATGCTTATTTAAAGCATGCTCAAAAATCAACAGTCGTTTGATTTTTAAGCATGTTACCTGAAGCGCGGGTGAACGGGGACTCTGCGCGCATCTCAACACGATTCCTTAGAAGAATACTAGTATGCATTCGATCTCCGCCTAAAACTAGCATGCTTATTGCGAGCAAGTATGAACAACTGCTAAGCATACTTATTAACACTTTCACAACTGCTGACACCACTGTGGTGTCATGGGCAGGCCAGTCATTGTATGCTGGTGACACTCATGTGGTGTCATTGAAAGACCAGTCGTTATTTGCCGATGACACTCACGTGGTACCATTGATAGGCCAATCGTTATTTGCCGGTGACTCCCACGTGGTACCAGTGGCAAGCTACATGCAAAACTTTTCAATTAAAATTGAATTCAATTAAATTAAAAATAACGTCAAAATTTTGTTACGCAAAACCTTTTGGCGACTAAAGAATCTATCACGAAGCGCTTTAGAGGGTCCGAATATTATCGCTAAGGATTGAATACTTTTTTACGAAATAAATTTCAATTCGGCTTATTGATGTCAGGCATAAAGGAGCACACAAGAAATTTTACCAAAAGATTCTTTGAGAACATCTCCCTCTGCTCAAGTGCTGTCGAACTAAACTTGGGTCAGTGCAGAGCCCAGAGAAGACTGAAGAGAAGACTTCCTCAGGAAATTATTAAAAAAAAAAAATCAAACAATACAATGCTCGAGGATCAATGTTAAACCTACAGATACTTTAATACTTAAACACTATATCAGCACTATGAAAAGCGACTTTTGAGGTTCGCTGAACAAGTGACAAACTAGGAGAACAAAAAAAAATTACAGATTTATCAAAATCATTTCCCATAAAAAACACTAAAAATCATTTCCCATTTTTATCGAAAACAAAGCAAAAACTCGCAAATAAAAAAAAAAAAGTTTTCTATACACTGTAAAATTTTTGAAAATGGATTGAGCCAGTTTTGAAACAAGTCGCCTCAAACGTTCTACGCTAACTACTTTCCTGTTAATCATGGTTGATTATTCAGTCTAATGGTTAGTAAGTAAAAAAATATTGTCAAAAAATGTTTAATTGGCTTCTAAAACAACAAAAATTGAAGTGAGTTTTATTTATTCTTTTTTAAAGAACCTAGAAATGCTGAATAAATGGAGCACTGCTATGATCCAAGAATTAAGGGACACTAGTTTTGTTTGTGAATTACATTTTCATATAGACGATGTAATTAGAACAACTAAAAAGTGTTAAAAGACGGCAGTATATATATATTTATGAATATGAAAGAGCTAAGTTTAAAAAAAACTCTGTTCCTAACTCCATAAAAATAATATTCAAAACAACGATATTAAAAATTTTCCATCGAGTTTCATTGATACAGAAATTATCAATGAAACCATTGCGATTAGCACTCTAAATTCCGAGAATAACAATATTCCTGATAATTGTAATGACATAATGATTTATGACAATTTGTTGATCAGTGAAGCTCACGAAGTTTACTTTGGATAGCCTTGAAAATTTTTTAAAATCTCAACCACTGCGCAAATATTGGAGTTGGACGACCATGAACAATCCGTTTGTTTCTTTTTCACATATAAACTCTAAATTGGAATTAACATGCCATGTGAAAATAGATATAAATCTCAAAGTTACCGTAAGAATTATTTTTTTTTCTGTGGTGTTTTAAGTCGCTTTAACAGCTAAGGTCATATCACGACTGTCTAAACACAGAAACTTTCTGTTGGTCAAGTACATCTTAGGCCTAGAATCTTAAGTCTAGGATTCAATGGGGATCGAACCCAGAACCACTTGACGCATGAAGTGGAGAGAACTAATGGTGGCCCGATTTTAAAGGTTTTGATTTCAGACCACCTGCAAGGGTAATCTTTACTATGTCTCTAATATATTTGGGACATGCAAATCGCTTCGCTCAGAGGACCTTTGACGCCATTGGTCAGACGCCGTTTCTCCCTAAGATTGATACCGGTTTGTGGAGATCTCCCTTAAATCAGTCGCTCATTATGAGAGATTTGCGTGAATTTAAGTTAACATCAAGAGAGCAGCCAGCCTGTCCGTTGTTGTCTTTGGCTATGCATAGAACTTCAGAGGATTTTAGGCTTCCGGAGAAGCAGAAGTTGATTCATTTAAATTATATATTTATTCAAGATCTTGACATTTGGACTAAGTCCCCTGGACTTCCTTGGTTGGATTATGGATTTAAGTCGAAGGATGATATTCGACGTGATCCTGACGCGGTACGTAGGGTGCGCAAGTTGGCACATTTAGTTAAAACTGGAAAACGGATTGTCTTTCCTGACTGCCTTGCTCATGTAAGGGCTCACACCTGCAATGAGGGTGAATTTAAGGCACGTGTGGGGTTACCCCGCGACTCTGACTTTTATCGAAGCCATGTTTGCACTACCACTTAAATGTGGATATCAGAAGGTACCATCACATAGGAGACTCATTGCATACGGTTTTGAAACAGCAATAGGTGGAATGAAGAAGATCACAAAGCGCTTCACTGGAGATGGGTGCTTTGTTGGACTTGATTTTAGAAAATTTGATAAAACTGTACCTCCATGGTTGACAACGCTCGCATTTGACATTGCGATGCAAAATCTTGATTTTGGAAATTATGAGGATCACGGAGTCGCGATCGAATAATTAATTCGATCCTACTAAATTGGTTGTCCCTGAAACAATTTGGACACTTTCCTCTTGATATAATTGTATTGGAAGATGATTCGTTACTTCGCGTTTCTAAGCGTTGGGACTTTGCTTATTGCCAGAGTGTAGTTGGTTCGGTTGGCATGGAGATCAATGAGCTTAAGTCTGGTCAAGAGGAGTCGTTGGGTAGAATTATTTTTCTTAGATATCTTATTGGGAGTGGAATGCCCTCAAAACCACGCTCCGAATGGCTCGCGGCATTATGATTTTTGAACGCTCTGATAAAGAGTATTCTGATTTGCAGAATAGGGCACTTGGACTGTATTACGCTAACATGTGCGTTGATTTGGAGTTTGCTAGAATATGCAAGTCGATCATAACGTAAGAATTGTTTATGTTCAACTTAAGCTTTGTTCATAGTAATATAACGATTATTTCATTATAGATTACAAATGCCAAAACAAATATTTTAATTGATATGGAAGTAACTATTTCATCAATTGATTCTGTTAGGCAATTACTAAGCTCTCTAGAAAAAAAATTATTCTGTAGTGGAACTGGATATGATGATAATAAGTAATTATAAGCTTAGAAAGATTTATTTTATAATTACTGCTGTAATAAAATGATAGGAAACAATATGATTATTGAATTATTATTAATTCGCTACTTAGTCATATAATTGAAACTTTATATTTTATTAATTTAGATGTGCATTGGCTTGCATTGGCATATTGTCAGATGAAATATATAAAAAGAAAATGACAATGGAAAGTTGCGGAAGTAATTATGATTCCAAAGCCTGGTAAACCCCCTCATGAGAAAGCATCCTACAGGCATCCTGCAGACGATTCTGCAATTATATCAGTGGGAAGCACTGTAAAGGAGTCAACGGGTGCTTTCCAGAAGGCTTTGAACAAAGTAGAACGCTGGACTAAAAAGTGGAGGGTTAAATTAAATGAAAACAAGTCAGTACACACCAACTTCAGTAACAGAAGGTGGCCTGAAATAATTAAAATTCTGAAGCCATTTAAACAGCTCACTAAAGAAATGTCTTCAGAAAAAAAAGTGACTGTTTCAATGGTCCTGGCTTCAACAGAAAGCATGATAAGAGTTCTTGAAAATTTAGATAAAAATACTATGATAGATACGGGAAGAAACTAGCCCATAAAATTTTAATAGAATATAAGAGTAGCTTTAAGAATTGTTCTAGACACCCAGTGTTGTCCAATGCGGCACTGTTGGACCCGCGGTTTAAAAGCTGGCGTTTAGGTTTGTAATCGACACTTATGCAACTTAAATTTAGATTTATATTCACTGTTTCTATGTTACATTAAAAATGTTTTTCTATTTAGTACACCTGATGGTCCATTGCCATTGATCAACAATATTTTTTATTCACTTTTGTATTGTTTAATATACTTTGTGATCGTGTTTGTATATATTTTTTTTTTCCACTTATTTCACTGTTTTAACATTTTTGAAAATATTGATAATAATTTAATTTAATGTTACAGATGGAAGGATTTAATCGTAGAAAACTCTACGCAGTCGGTTGCCTTTTTAGAAAATGTTGACAATACAAAAACCATTGATCTAGTTCCATACAAGTGGATTCTAGAAGAAATTGGCGTATTACTTTGTAAATATCCACCGGCTGATGAGTATCCTAAAGTTGATAAGTTTGCTGCAGCTTAAGCGATGCAAATGAAAATTGGGATACATATCTAGTAGAAATTCTCTCTTATACAGGTGAGTTGTTTATTTTCCACTGTATGTAAAGCAAGTTATTTATTATAATGATAATGAGACTAAAATTTATCTGTTTAAGTAGATAACTACCCTAAAGGAAAAAGACGTTTAAATGGACCGTGAGAATGAGAAGATCTTCATTATAAACCACCAAAAATTATGCATAAATATGCATAAGCTGTCTTAGGGTACGAACAGAACAAGAGAGTCAGAGTCAGGATTCATCACTAATTGAAGATCAGTATCGTTCAGGATTCGATTCGAGGGTCGCATTGATACATTATTACACATTAGATCGGGATCAGTTATCTAATAAATAAAACACTAATTAATTGGGAGTTGATAAAAAAATAAAAGCCATTGTGGAACATTTCCACAAGAGTACAATAGCTACTAAAAAACTGGTTGCAATGCAGGAGCAGCTGAGGCCTAATCAAAAAGCATTGAAGCTAAAAATGGATGTAGTGACCAGATGGAACAGTACCCTAGACATAATTGAGAGGCTTTATTTACTTCAAGAACCTTTAGAAGCGTCTCTTGGAATCCTACACAATCCGGTAGAAAATCTTTCGGAAGGCGAATAGCGGACACTGCCTGAAATAATCAAAATTCTGAAGCCATTCAAACAGCTCACTGAAGAAATGTCTTTAGAAAAAAAAGTGACTGTTTCAATGGTCCTGGCTTCAACAGAAAGCATGATAAGAGTTCTTGAAAATTTAGATAAAATACTATGATAGATACGGGCAGAAACTAGCCCATTAAATTTTAATAGAATATAAGAGTAGTTTTAAGAATTGTTCTAGACACCCAGTGTTGTCCAATGCGGCACTGCTGGACCCGCGGTTTAAAAAGCTGGCGTTTAGGTTTGATGCTACCTGATGACTAATAATAATGATAACTATAACCATACTAGATGAGTGTGCCAAAAAGGCATTGAAACTTGAGTTGCAAAACCAACTCAACAAAAGCGTTCTTTCCACACACGCCATTTTCTGCATGGTCTGACCGAGGCGGATATAATCCTTAGCGAAATTCAACCAAAGCACACAGTCATCAGACACACTCTGAATCGAACGAGCATCAACTGCACATCACTATTGAATAACCATCGATATTGTACTGTGTTCAGGCCATCTCCTCGACAAAGAACTTTATCAACTAATACCGCAAATTGCGATATTTATTTACAGGTTATCATCGATTTCGTGAGTGATTGGAGTTTCTCTCCTTCACGTTACGAAAGATGGCTAAGCGCTTTTCGTTCCCCGACATCTCGTCGATGGGTAAGAGCGACTTGGCCGAATTCTTGGCTGAACTTCGTAGCATCACCAGCCTCGTGGAGGCAGCATTCTCTGCCTCAGATGCATCTACCACCGCCGTAACTTCCCTGCCCCAAGTACCGACATCCAACATCCCGAGCCTCATGGACATCGGAACGCCGGCCTTGGACTTCATCCCGGTGAAATCCAAATCCAAGAACAAGCGTAAACGGCTACGCGTCCCAACAACCCTCATCTCCACCCCCAACTCGGAAAGTGATGGCTTTCTCACCACTTCATCCTCCTCTTCGGAAGAAGAACCCGAAGATCAACCCAAGGAAAAAAATCCACCCCCAATTCGCATCCTTCGTAAGGAGATGTGGCCCAAAATTCTTGCCGGCATCAGGAAGGACGACATTCCCATCCGTTTTGCCAAAAACACCACTGACGCTGTCCTCGTCTACCCTGAAACCGTCAAAGGATTCAGGTCCATCACGTCCACCCTCGGTAAACACAATATCGAATACACTACCAACCAACTGTCCCAAGACAGGGATCTCATCGTCGTCATTCGAGGCGTCAACGAGGCGCTTCAGGACGAACCTCTCCTCGAGGAACTAAAGAGGAAAAATCCCGCCGTCAAATCCATCTATCGGATGAAAAAAGGCGACAAAATCTGGCCCCTCCTCGCGGTCCACCTGGACCAAACATCCTCCTCAGCCAAAGCCTTCTTCGACCTTAAAACCCTTGCCGGCCTCACCGTCAAGGTCGAAGCCAAGAGGAAGTCGTCACAGATACCTCAGTGTCTGCGATGCCTCAAATTCGCCCACACAGCAAACTACTGCCACGCCCCCTGGGCCTGCTCCTTTTGTGCCCGCAACCACGCCACCGCCTCTTGCACCACCAAAAACAACAAGGACGCAACTCCCACGTGCTTCCACTGTCGTGGCCCACATCGAGCCACCTATCGTGGGTGCCCCAAAGCACCCATCAAGCCGGTCTCAAAACCCACCCCTACTGCTCCACCTACCAGGGCACTACCTCCACCAAAAACCACAAGGAAGGCACCACCTCCACCAAACACCACAAGGAAGTCACCACCTCCACCAAGCGCCACCAGGACATATGCAAGTGTTGCATCCACCTCCTCGGCCTCAATCAGCAAACCCGAAATTGTCCCACACCTGGGGCAGCTTTTTCAGCTCTTGTCCACTCTCACCGATACGCTCAAAAACCTCATCCAATAGGGAGTCGATTAGCATACTTAATTGGAATGCTAATGGACTCTCCCCCCACAGACGCCTAGAATTGATCCAACTTCTCGACACCAGGGCTATTGACATAGCCTCCATCACCGCAACCAGCCTTAAGCCGCGTAAAAACCTCTTCTTACCAAACTTCACCGTCTACAGAAAGGACTGCCCTGATTCGAACGGTGGTGGAGTAGCGTTGTGCATCCGCAACACACTCCAGCACAAAGGTCTCGAAGCAGGTCCCCAATCATACGAAGCCGTCGGAGCTGAAATAAATCTCCACACAGGTCATCTGAGAATATTCACTTTCTATTCACCTCCCAGTCACAACGATCTCTCCAAACTACCCGAACTCTTCGACCACTCAATCCCAACCATCGTCGCTGGTGACTTCAACGCCAAACACACCGCTTGGGGCTGCCATAAAAACACCAAGAAGGGAAACCAACTTTTGACATTCGCTCTACAGCACAACATTGTAATTGACGCCCCAACCAAACCAACTTACATTCCAATAACACCGCGTTACAAACCTAGCATCTTGGACTTTTTCCTGACCAAGAACATCACACTCGTCAAGGACCCGTGGACGCTGCCCGAACTCAGCTCGGACCACTCTCCAGTGTACCTGGACATCGTCGGCCACTCCACACCCTCTACTCCGACTGAGTCCAAATTAGACTATCTCCACCTGAAATACATTCTCGAAACCTGCAACTTCCAATGTGCCCACATAAAATCAATTTCCGACATCGATATTGCAGTCAATGAATTGACGGCCGAAATTCAAAACTCCATTGCTTTAGCCACCACAACAAAACTCATTTCTCCTAGATCCAACGACCTACCGCCTCACATCCAACTTCTTATCAAAAGGAAAAACAAAATGCGGAAGAAGTGGCAAACAACCCGGGACCCACAACACCGCCGATCATTAAACTCCATCCAAAGGGACATTAAGACGGTCCTTCTGGCTGTTAGCATGACCAACTTTGAAAACTTTATTTCAGAAGCTGAACAACATCCCAAAAGCTGCTGGAAAGTCATCAGAGCTCTTCGCAATAAGAAACCCCACCTGCCTGCCCTCATCAAGGACAACGTCAGGTACTCTCTGGATGACGATAAAGCCAGTATCTTCGCAAACTCTCTCCAAAACCAGTGTTCGCCTTTTCCAAGCGTGAACAAACACATCCACTTCCACGACACCGTGTCCAACACTGTCAACAACTTCTCCGTCACCAACAACGACTTCCACCCGACCACTCCCAAGGAAATCGCGGGAGTGATCAGGACTCTCAAAAATAGGAAGGCACCCGGAGACGACAGGATCGGCAACGGAGTCCTCAAAGTTCTACCCAGAAAGCACATAGTGGCTATTTGCAACATCGTCAACGCGATGCTACGTCTTCACTATTTCCCCACTAGATGGAAAACAGCCACCGTCATTTTTCTCCCAAAACCTGGGAAACCACTCAGCGATCCCGCTAATCACCGCCCCATCAGCCTTCTCTGCACTCTAAGCAAAATAGCTGAAAGTGTCATTCTCACTCGTCTTGACGGGTTCGTCGTCGATAACAACATCATACCAGACTTTCAACATGGTTTCCGCCCGAGACACGGCACGGTACACCAGCTTCTGCGGGTCTCGGAATACTTGGCGGACAACCTCAACAAAAGTAGACACACCTCCATGCTGCTACTTGATTGCAAACAAGCATTCGACCGGGTCTGGCATGATGGACTTATCTTCGAACTCATCAAACTCAACTTTCACCAACTGTCACCAGGGTGGGCAAATCACTTTCCGATTCTCATCCAATCCGTTCGGGGGTTCCACAGGGCTCCAAACTTTCACCTTCTCTCGTCAACATATATTGTCATGACATTCCCTCTGATGACAATATCCTCACAGTTCAATACGCGGACGACATTGGATTTCTGCAAACCTCTAGGGTCATCTCCTCTACCAGGCTCAACAAGTTCATCCCTTTGGTACTGGACTGGTACTGGAAATGGAGATTCGACATCAATTCAACCAAATCAGAAGCCGTCTTTTTCTCTCGCCGAATGCGCAAACCACCCAAGCTCATCGTGAATGGTCACCCCATCAACTGGAGCAACTCTGCCAAATACCTCGGAGTCATCTTCGACAAACGCCTCACCTGGACCAAACAAATAACCGCCACCCGCAACAAGACTATTGGAGCCTTCGTCAGTTTGAAGCCCTTCTTCAACAACCCAAAGGTGTCCCCGTCCACCAAGAAGCGAGCCTTCAATGCCATCATCAGGAGCATTTTGGGGCTCCACCGCCCCCCATAGGATCCAAAAGCTGAACGGCACATACATGCGGCTACTGCGCTCCGCCCTCAACTTTCCCTGGTTTGTTCGTAACGAACAAATCCTCCGGGAAACCAAAGTCCCCTCTAATCCCGAGGCGGCCCGAATCTACGCAACAAATCTGCGGCGGTCCGTTTCTGGCCACCAAAATCCTACTATCAGCTCTCTTGCATCCTTCAGGTGCAAGAAAACCGACCGTTTCAGAAGGCCCAGCCTTCTGGTCTCCTAAGGTACCTCATCTCCTAGCTTCGCCACTGGCGTCCGTGTCCTGCATCTTCTGCTGGACCTCTCTCATCACTTGGTTTAGAACCAAAACGGTTGGTAACCAATAAGGTGGGGGTTTTAGTCGGTAGGCGCTTTACGCAAATCCGACACTACCTTTTTTCCTGGGTGTCTTTGGAAAATTTCCCCCACCTTACTTCTGTCAAAAAAAAAAAGCACGAACTCTACCCGACAAACGGAGTACTAAATGAACTAGACTCTGATCACTTCCCGCTAATACTTACACTCCAAATTAACCAAAACTTTTCTAAAAATTCAGTACCTAAACTAAATTACAAAAGAGCAGACTGGGCACAGTTCCGGCAAATTATTAACACCAATTTAATAAAAAATAATAGTATAAACTCTATAAATGACATAGACAATGCAGTCTCAGATTTAACCAACGTAATTTCCAATGCTATGCACACAGCAATCCCCACAATTCAAAAGATAAGACAACTCAAACCTTTACCTGACCACATTATAAACTTAATCAAACAAAGAAATAGTCTAAGACGAGCTCACCAGAGAACAGGTAGAGAAATGTATAAAATATTAAAAAATAATCTCATTAAAGAAATTAAAAAAAAAAAATAAGTTTCATAATAACAAACCTTGGGATACTAAACTAGAAAATTTAGAAGTTAAAAACAATACATTATGGCAAACAGCTAAATCTCTCACTAGAAAAGCAGACATTAACATACCAACTTTGCATGGCCGTAATGGCTTAGTTTTTTCAAATTTTGATAAAGCAAACACGCTGGCTGAACATTTCGAATCAGTCCATCACATCACAGAAGATGGTGGAGACGAGGAGACGGAAAACAATGCATAGAAGACTTGATAAATTCTTTGGTAGATGAGAATGAAATAAAACTAAGCACTCCTAGCGAAATAAGTAAAGCAATCAAACAAACTAAACCACGTAAAGCACCCGGTCCAGACGGTATTCAAAATATTGTACTTAAAAATCTACCAAAAAAAGCAATAGTCCAACTAACATATATCTACAATAGCTGTTTTAAAAATTCCTATTTCCCAATTAAATGGAAAACAGCAAATGTACTAGCATTCAAAAGCCTGGTAAAGATAAACTGTTCCCGCAAAATTACCGACCAATTAGTTTGCTCAATACTCTAAGTAAAATATTTGAAATTATAATTCATAATAGAATAAAATTACATGAAAAACATAATTGTACTTTAATAGATGAACAATTTGGATTTAGGGAAAAACGTAGCACTGTGCAACAATTAGTTAGAATTACAGCATATATTACAAATAACTTTAACATAAATAAATCAACGGTCATGATACTACTTGATATAGAAAAAGCTTTTGATACCGTCTGGCATCGGAGCTTAATCTATATACTTTCCAAACTAGACTTTCCAAAATACATAATCAAACTCATCAGCAATTATCTAAACAATAGAACTTTTAAAGTCATAATCAATGATACAGCATCGCGTAAACAGCAAATAGTGGCGGGGGTGCCACAGGGTTCCATTCTGGGACCGATTCTTTTTCTTTACTTTATAAATAATATACCCCGCAGTGAACGGGTACAAACAGCATTATTTGCCGACGCCACAGCGCTCTTCCTCGCCTCCTGGAACAAAAAGTTAGCTGTAGAATTAGTACAAGAGCAACTAAACCAAGTAATTGGATACTTTTCTAAATGGAAAATTAAAATAAATGTTAGTAAAACTGAATTAATAATCTTCAGTCATAAACTGAATAAAATAAGTAGTAGTAATAATAAAAAGAGAAAGAAATATGATGAAACTGACTTACATATCAGCATTAATGATGAACGAATCGAACCAAAAAATTATTATTATAATTTGGAATATCTAATAAAGAACTATATAATAATCTTAAGATACAACAAATTACAAATGACATCAAAGAACAAACAATTAATTTCTATGCTCAAAGAACTGATCACCTTAGTATTCTAAAAAACTTACTGTACGATAAAACAGAAGATATACCTTTCAAAATAAAATATAAACTACCCAACATCCTAATCCTAAAAGACAAATAGCTCTTGAAGCTAATATTTTTCTCTGTACATAATGTAAATATTAGTAGTTTGTAAGTTAGATTTAAGTAAAAACTGGTCTAGTGTTTTTTTTTTCAAATTTTACCACGAAAATCTAATATATAAATGATTAAAAATCAAAAGAAGGTAACATTAAAATAAATGTCATAAACAATTTAAAGGGTTCCAAAATGGAACGGGAAAAATTAATAATAAGAACAAAATATGTACCTCGCTATTTTTGTACTATTAATAAAAGATAAATAAAGAACTTCTAAAACTTGAAAACCAAAGCATTTCTGGCCACCAAAATCTTACCATAAGCTTTCTTGTAGGTATCCTGCAGGTGCAAGAAAACCGACCGTTTCAGAAGGCCCAGCCTTCTGGTCTCTTAAGATACCTCAAATCTCTAGCTTCGCCACTGGCGTCCGTGTCCTGCATCTTCTGCTGGACCTCTCTCATCACTTGGTTTTGAACCTAAACGGTTGGTAACCTGTAGGGTGGGGGTTTTGGTCGGTAGGCGCTATACGCAAATCCGACAGTACCCTTGTTCCTAGGTGTCTTTGGAAGATTTCCTCCACTTTACTTCTATCGAGAGAAGAAAAAAAGAAAAAAAAAAAGTTAAGGATCGACATTCATACGTTCAACATCGACTACATCTCTGCAGCTGTGCTTCGCTTCTAACCACGCCTACTAACTGTTCTGTCTACTACACCGACGACCATACGATACCAAGCCGCCAACAACTTGAGACAACGAGCGCCGTCAAGCAACTCTACAATTAACTTGTATATTCTATTTGTCCATAACGTCATCCACACATTGAACGAGCATCAACTGCACATCGCTATTGAATAAACATCAATATTGTACTGTGTCCAGGCCATCTCTTCGACAAAGAACTTTTACGACGAATACCGTAGATTGCGCTATTTATTAACGAGCTTTATCATCGATTTCGTAAGTGCTTGGAGTTCTCTCCTTCACGTTACGAATGATGGCGAAGCGCTTCTCATTCCCCGACATCTCGTCGATGGATAAAAGCGACTTGGCCGAATTCTTGGTAGAATTACGGAGCATCACCAGCATCGTCGAGGCAGTATTCTCTGCCACTGATATACCCACCGCCGCCGAAGCTCCCTTACCCCATGGACCGATATCCAAATCCCGAGCCTCATGGATATCGGAACATCAGCTATAGACTTCATCCCTTTAATATCACGAATCAAAATTTAAATAAAAGTGAACATCGCGAAAAACCAACTACTGTGCTGAACATAACAAATCAACTTTTAGATCAAAAATATGTTAAAACTGTTTTTATTAATATAAAGGAATTAACTGGATATGTGGATCTCGGAAGTGCCTGTGTAGCGTTGAGGAAGGACTACGCGGACAACTTGGGTTTAACTTACCTTAAAAAGGATTGTCCTCCGTTAGTTGGATATGGAAATGGAGAAATTAAACCCTTCGGCATGGTTACGCTCGATATTTCAATCGATGGGGTGTGTGCTAGGACAAATGTTCATGTGGTTCCTTGTGAGGCACAACAAGTTCCATTGATAGTTGGACATCCGTTCACGGAACAACCACATGTCGTTATAATAAGCAAATCTGACCAACTAATTGTTGAATGTAATCAAGGTTTTGATACTAACTTGAATCCGAAAGCGGAAATGCGCGCACAAGAAGATAAAATTATTCCTGATGGTTATCTGAAACACATTGCCGTGCAAACGCCGTACCAAAACTATGAACTTTATGTTGAAGGTGGATTAAGGGAAACGGGTACCGTTATCCCGCGATGCATAGTTCGATCTGATCATGGAGGTGAATTTTCCTTACCTATTATGAATATTTCCGGAAAGAATTTGGGAATCACAAAAGGAGAATTAACTACGAGAGAAGAACCGAGTATCGAAGGAGATGAAAACCTATCAAGAGAAATACGGAAGAAATTAAAGCAGAAGATATAAGAAGTGAATTGAGTCACGAAGAAAAAAACCTGCTAATTTTAGATCTGATATTGTTGTGCGTGTATTCAAATCCAAATTGAGAGCATTATACAGAAAAATAGCATTGTTTAAATGGAACCACGCATTTATACAATTGAGTTTTAAAAAAGGGAGTGTCTTATGCTCACATATTAGTTACTTTAAATGAGCAAGATAAAGTTGTTAATACTACCTATATTGACAAAATTGTTTCTGCGGAGATTCCTAACGTTCAAACACATCCCACATTACATAAATATGTTGTAAAACATGATGCATGGGCCATGTGGGAGTACTTAGCCCTAATTCTGTATACATGAGGGATGAAAAATGTACAAAAAAATTATCCAAAACGATTTATTGAATCTACATGTGAGTCATTAAATGGATATTAATTATACAAAAGGCGTGATAATGGTACACATGAAGAAGTTCGTGGCAGTTACCTGGACAATCGATATGCTATATCATGCAATGCATATTTAATTGCCATATTACAAATGTTAAATACAAAAGCGTTAAATACGTGTATTAAGGTTATGACAGTGTAGATGTTGAATTAGATTCAAGTAGAAATGAACAACAAAATATACTAATTGATGAAATTATAATTTTTTAATTGGTCGTTATGTTAGATCAACTGAAACTGTATGAAGCATATATGAATTACCAATGCATTTTCAGTCACATGTTTTTGTTAGACTTGATATTCATTTATCGCGTAGACAGAATATACACTGCCGGCCAAAAGTTTGAGACCAGTTGTAATATATTTATGCTATCACTTATTGTATTCAAAGTTTCGGTAATAAAATAAAAATTGTTGTCCATACATATTTTTAAATTACTGATGAACATCTAAAGAGACTTTTGTAGATATGTTTCTCGGGTACAAATAGAATTAATGGGTTCTGTTTAAAAACATCCAAGACCGCAGGGTGTCTGGCCAGTGGAAGGGTCATCATTATATTTAAAGTAGCTCCGTATTAATTGTTCTTTAATTCTATTCTTCTTTAATTTTGCACTGGCTATTCTTTGTTATTATTTAGACTTTCTAAAACAGGTTATTTTAAATTTTTTTTTAAGTTATGTACCATTTTGTACGAATAATTTAATTTAGTCTTAACTTGGGGTTTCTATAGTTAAAACGTTTTAAAAATGGGAAAAGTACGAGAAATAAATATCGAAACTCGATCTGCCATTGTTACTTTACATAATGAAGGCAAATCCGAACGTAAAATTGCGTCTCAACTTAAACTTTCGAAGACTTGTATTCATCGCACAATTATTCGGTTTAAGGAAACGGGTAGTTTTCAAGATTTTCCACGTTCAAGAAGACCGAGAGCTACTACTTCTAGTGAGGATCAGTTTATCGTTATTACCAGCAAAAGGAATAGACGCTTAACAGCACCAAAAATTCGTGCTGAAGTGAACAAATCTTTAAATAAACCAGTTTCGCTTACCACAGTGAAAAGACGGTTGAGGAACGCTAAACTGTTTGGTCGTGTTGCCGTTCGGAAACCTTTACTAAGGCCGCAAAATAAGAAAAAAAAGATGCAGTGGGCCCTATTCCATCGAGATTGGACAGAAGATGATTTTAAAAAAGTTCTTTGGACTGATGAGTCAAAATTCCAAGTATTTGGCTCAAATCGACGAATTTACGTTCGGCGTAGCACCGAAGAAAAGATGTTACCAGATTGTGTAGTGCCAACTGTTAAGCACGGTGGTGGTTCAATAATGGTCTGGGGTTGTTCTCAGGCCATGGAATTGGAAATTTGGTTAAAATTGATGGAATTTTGAAGAAAGAGGAATATAAAGCAATTCTCGAAAAAAATGCTGTACCATCAGGCTTAAGTTTAATTGGCAATGGGTTCATTTTCCAGCAAGATAACGATCCAAAGCATACTTCCAAGCTATGTAAAAATTATTTATTACAAAAAGAAGCAGAAGGAGTTTTAAAAATCATGAAATGGCCACCGCAAAGTCCGGATCTCAATCCAATCGAGCTTTTGTGGGACGAGCTTGATAGGAATGTCCGAGAGGAGTGTCCCTTTTCACTTGCAGACTTGTGGAGACTACTACAAGAAAGCTGGAACAAAATTTCTCAAGAAACCATAAATAAATTAATAAGTAGAATGCCGAGGCTAGTAGAAAAAGTAATAAAGTGCAAGGGAGGATTTTTTGATGAAAAAACAGTTTGAGTAATTAGTTCATTTTTTTTATAGAATAATTTTTTATGTTTATTTTCTATACTAAGTATGTTTAAAGGTTATAACTATAATATTAATAAACATTTTTACTGTATTTGTCTTTGAATTTTTAAAAATATTTCCTTTTTTTGGCTTAAATCTATATGGTCTCAAACTTTTGGCCGGCAGTGTATACTTTCGAGAAGGGCAAGAACATCAAGCAATTTAAAATGTAACATACACAAAAGTATTAGCATTTTTTGAGTTGAATCGATCAGATCCATCAGTACGAGAATATACACAAGTAGGGGAAGTCGCCTCAAAGTGGCCATAGGAGCCAAAGCGGCTATCCTCGATAACTCGATCGTCTTAAGTAGTGCGTCGTTCATTTTAGGTTATAATTTAGCTTATTCCCTAGCGACTACATGCATTCATCCGGTAGTTGTTAGATAATTGTGAACGAAGACAGATAACAAATTTAGCATGTTTTTAAATAAAAAGGCAAAGTTCCTTCTGTGTTGACCTATCTCTGCATTGTTGAGAAACTATAACTTTGTTTATATGGTTGAGTAGCTATCTTACAGTACACTTATAATAATTACGCAAACGTGTCAAAAATATGAAAATAGATCTCGATTGAAAAAAAATTGATCTAAAAGGCAAAGCGGCACGGGCAAAGTGGCTATTGACCGCTTTATGAAAACCCCCCCAAAGATGATTGAATTTGTTGCGACAACTGTCATTTCTGGGCTTCAGGGAGCTTATTCGTTTTACTCGGGTATTGCAGCCTACACATAACATACTAGCTGATCCTCGCCCGCTTTGCTGGACATAGCTAAATTGAACTGATTAATTAATATTTAGAAATCGTCATAGCAAAATATAAAAAAGTCATTACAGTTATGTTGACATAAAAAGATAGTAGTTATTCCTCAAGAGTCGAAAATTTTCCTGAATAATAAATATCTTCGTATTTTTACCTCCCTAGAAATCTCAGAATTTGCCGTTTAGTCATATTTCAAAGGATTTTTACCCGTAATTTACGTTTGACATATTTTTAACTCCCTATAAATGTATAAGTTAAAATGTTTTTTTGTTACAATTCACTCCTTTGTAACTCTGTGTATATTCCCCTCTATGAATCGAAGTTCTAACAGGCCATCACCTTTCTAAGCCAAACTCCTAATCGGGATCACTTAGGTCGAACTGTATGCTTTGGTTATTTATTCTTACGGGTGTCATTTTTATACTTCAATATTTATTTTTTAAGAATGAATTATTCACTGCAGAGAATTCCCAGATTACTCCAAGTTTTACTCTCAATGAATCGAACAATGGATAAATAAAACTACTCCTTCGATAATTCGAACGTTTACTGAGCCGAACTATAGATAAAATATAACCACCTTTAAATTAGCTATGGATTTATTATTTCTAGGAATTTAACTTATCGAGATTCCACTGGATTAAAAAAAGTTCAACTATGAAAATAAAAATTTTTATAGTTTAGAATATTACAGGGTTTTTCATCTCATTTTGACAACGTGCCAATCTATTTTGACATTGTGTCAGCACATTTTGACAACGTGCCAACCTATTTTGACAACGTGTCAGCACATTTTGATAACAAAATTAATATTTTTTAAAGGCCTTATGGTGAATCAATTTATAACCAATGATCAACGAAGAATGATCGCAGATGCATATGAAGCCGGAAATACTGCTGCAGAAATCGCAAATATTATGGGATTGAAAAGAACGAGTATACTTGCTATAATTAAGAAACATATTAATGGTCTCCCGGTAGAAAGGCAATTGAAAGGAGGGATAAGGCGTAAAAGTCTTGGAGACGAAGAAAAAGAAAATATTAAAGAATGGATAGAACAGGATTGTGGTATCAGTCTATCCAAACTTGTTGATAAGGTTTTTGAAGAAAAAGGAAATGTAGTCAGTAAATCAACAGTGAAAAGATGCATCAATAATTTTAATTACAGTTTAAAAAGAGTGCATTTATTACCTGTAAGAAGAAACGAACCTGCTATCATTGAAACGCGAACTACTTATGCTGAAAATTATTTATTTAAAAATTTAAAATTTTTGTTGTCAAAATGTGCTGACACGTTGTCAAAATAGGTTGGCACGTTGTCAAAATATGCTGACACAATGTCAAAATGAGATGAAAAACCCTGTATGTATTATAAAAGTCGTGTAAAACGGTGAACTTGTAAGTTAATTTTAATTTTTTGTACTGCTTAGTCGTTTTAATTTTTGAGTCAAGCATCCGAACCGATTCCAGTTATTAAATACACGAACAACAACAATTTTTTTTCAAATTACGTCAGCCTTTAAAACGTTACCGAATAGCAGCAAGGATATGGTAAAAAATAAACACACTCTGTCATCTAAAATCTCGACAATTTGGAAAGGTATACAACGCCCGTCTATTAAAATATATTCTACGTTCATTGTTTATATTTCCTAAGTACATATTATATTTGAAAATAATAAAGATAATGAATTATATAATTTATGAAAATCAAAAGTGTTAAAGCAAACTGTGAAAATCAAATCAATTATCGAATAAAATTTTATATTAGTTTTCAAGAAGTTACAATAAAATAAATAAAATAATAGCTACGGTTACCATGACAATATTTGCTTAGTGTAAAATCTGCAGTGAGATAAAGGCCTTAGCTCAATAGCCATAAGCAAAGTGCCTCAGGCGGTTTTTGAAAAATCCTTCCGTGTGGTGATTCCTCTTCATGAAAAACTTATTGACGCACAATATTAACCCGCTACCCCCCCTAGAAACGGAGCTACGGGGGAAACTTCCCCAAACGTTAAATTTTTTTTTTCTAGAAAACTATTGAAGATTTTTTCACGAAATTAAAACTGTACGTAGGTATTAATGAAACGCATAAAATATATTTTTTCAGAATTTTTGTAAGTCTATAAATGATAAAAAATTATGTTTTTATTTTTTAAGGGTGGTTTTTTACATCAACCCTTAAAGTGACACCTTTTTTTAAAAATGCGGTTAGTGGATTAATTGTTTATCTTTCATTTTAAAAAAGTTTCTTTAAGAAATTCATTGTCGCTCACCCCCAAAATGGGGTCACCCAGAGACAGGTTTGTAATAAACAGACATGAGTCAATACAGTCATAAGCTCATTTCGTAAATGTCTTTATTGCTTTATGACTGGTATTTATGGATTTTGGTGTTTTAGAAAAAAATCCTAAGAAAAATGTTTAGTTCTTTGACAGTCAATTTTGAATATTGAAGTATTAAAGAAAAAGGATTTCTATTTCAGTAGTGTAAAAGTAACAATAATGAAACGGATTTCTCACAACAAACAGCTATTCGAGCGATGTGTGAGTTGTGAAGGAAGGGCTTGTTCGCAATTTTAGGCGTAAACCAAAGCGAATCATAACAGACGATGAAATTAAAATATATCAAGTGCATTGTAAAAACCCTGTGCAAATTGGGTCAATTGTTTGTTGCAAATGTAGAATGGTAGTATATAGACATAACAATAGAACAACTTCAAGCCCAACAGTGTCACCTGGAAGTAATGATAGTGATACTATTGATAGTGACAATTTAAACGATCCCAATTTTAAAGTGCTTTGCAAGGATTTGACATCAAAACAATACATTGAATTTCAAATCAAAAAAGTGAAAGCAACTCACAAATATTGCACGTTATGTGAATCAAAAATAAATCTAACGGTTGTACCATTAGAAGCTCGCCTGCAAGTGTTCACCAAGGAAAGAATTTTCATTCCAGAAGGAAATTGGTGTTGCTCCAGCCATATGATCAAAAACCGTTTTTTTCAAGATCAATTAAAAAAAATTTGCATTTATTCTAATTATACTTTAATAGAAAAAAATGAAATATCTGAATTTTTAAATATTTTATCTTTAAATATTGACAAAACATTATTAAATAGAGTGGATGATTTATCTCTATCCGAAGAAGAAATATATACTTACACGGGCTTAAAATGTGACAATATAATTCAATTAAAAGAAATGCTTGTAAGTTTGAGAAACAGCGAAGGACGTTCTGTGTTACAAGCCTTAATGGTGTTTTTATTCAAATTCAAAAGCGGTAGTTCTGACGAGATTATTCAAAAAATATTTGGATTGACTTATCATCAACAGGTTTCGAGATATTTTAATCAAATTATTGAAGCTTTTGAAAATGATATTTTACCGTATCATTTTGGAATACACTCAAAAACTAGAGAAGATTTAATAATATATGAAACTTCTTATATGGCTAAAAATCTTCTTAATTTTGAAAACTCTACTCTTGAGTTGATTTTTGATGGTACATATATACGGCATGAAAAAAGTCGAAATAATATTTACCAACGAAAGTCCTACAGTGGACAGAAAAAAGTACCACTCTGTAAACCCTTTACAATATGTACGACGAATGGATACATTGTTGACATAGCAGGACCTTTCAACGGTACGATGAATGACGCGAGTATAATGAAAAATATACTGGAAAACCCAAATAGCTTAAAACTACTTTTGCAACCCGGTGATGCCTGTATAGTTGATCGTGGCTTCAGAGATGTAGTTGATCTGATGAAAAATCAAGGTTGTTTTTATGCCTGCTTGTAAAGGAAACAGACCACAATTAACAACGGAAGAAGCAAACAGATCTCGATTTGTAACAAAAGTGCGTTGGGTTGTCGAATCTGTACATGGTACAATCGGCCAAAAGTATGGTATTTTGCATAATGTTTTAAGTAACAAATTTTTACCTTCGGCGAAATCAATGTGCAAGATAGCTGGATTTTTGCACAATACTTTTGGGAAAAGACTTACCTCGGATGTTGACATGGCAGATAAAATAATTTCATATATGAGGGAACGTCAATCTCAACAAAATACAATTCGAGATTTAGTTGCAAATCAGAATTTAAACCAAAGTAAGAAATCGTTTTTAAAGATAAAATCTACGAGTGTAATAGATTTTCCAGAACTTTCTGAAGAAGATCTTAAAATATTGTTCACCGGCACTTATCAATTATCGCAAGCAATTTGCTATCTTGCCGAAATAATGACTGATGCAGGTTTAAGCCTTCAGTATTTAAAAAATTCTGAAAGACTTATAAGGGTGAGAGTGCAATCGAGGCATATTAATAGAAAAACATTTAATTGCTTTATTGAATATGAGCCTAATTTAAATAGTTATGAAGGTATTAAAAGATATGTGTGTGATTGTGCTAATGGAAACAAAACAGTTGGTTGTTGTGCCCATGTAGCAGCAGTAATATATTATTTATCTCATGGTCGGTATAAATCAAAACTTATCAAACCAGCAGAAATATTATTATCAATATTTGATGCCAACAAGACAACGACAACAATAGAAGAAGATTCTGATAACGACTAAGACATAAAGGTTAGATAAAAATTTAATTTAGTATTTTCAATAAATGCATATTTTAATTAAATTGATACTAACAAAGAAATTACTTCTTTCAAACAATGATACTAACGAAATATTATACGATAATTACTATTGAGGGTATTTCACTTTTTTGATTTATTACTACAATAAAAATATATAAAGAATCTCAGTACAATACTGTTCAGGTAGGTATACCTAAGTATAAAATATTTTAAAAATCGATTTTTTTCTCACGATTTTTTTCTAAAACACCAAAATCCATAAATACAAGTCATAAAGCAATAAATACATTCACGAAATGAGCTTATGGCTGTATTCAGTTGTACTGACTCATGTCTGTTTATTACAAACCTGTCTCTGGGTGACCCCATTTTGGGGGTGAGCGACAACGAATTTCTCCAAGAAACTTTTTTAAAATGAAAGATAAACAATTAATCCACTAACCGCATTTTTAAAAAACGGTGTCACTTTAAGGGTTGATGTAAAAAACCACCCTTAAAAAATAAAAATTTAATTTTTTATCATTTATAGACTTACAAAAATTCTGAAAAAAATATATTTTATGCGTTTCATTAATACCTACGTACAGTTTTAATTTCGTGAAAAAATCTTCAATAGTTTTCTAGAAAAAAAAAATTTAACGTTCGGGGAAGTTTCCCCCGTAGCTCCGTTTCTAGGGGGGGTAGCGGGTTAATATTGTGCGTCAATAAGTTTTTCATGAAGAGGAATCACCACACGGAAGGATTTTTCAAAAACCGACTGGGGCACTTTGCTTATGGCTATTGGGCTAAGGCCTTTGGTAAAATTTGTAAAGATGGGTAGATGAAAATTTTATTTTGGATAGGATTTGCGTAAAATCCGTTCTTAGTACGCGTCTACATGGTATAGGAGTAGCTATGCTGAATTTCAAGTCGATCGGACCTATAGTTTCAGAGATCTCGTGATAAGTCAGTGATCAGTGATATATAGATTATTTGCGATAGTTGCCTCGAAATGTAATGAACGTGTTAATATCAAACATAATTTAATGATTTGAAATGTGATTTTATTATTAGGAATGTCGAATTAAAAATATGTTCATCAGTAGTAAAAAGAATTAATAATTTTTAACAGATTTAATTATTTATACCAAGGTTATTTGGTTCATCATGGTTCAATTGTATTTTTACATTACAGTAACTGAAAATGTCCTGAAAACGACATAACGTCGTACAAAGATTAATAAAATTAAAAAAAATGTTTATCCACAATACCCATGAGCATTGATTTACTTAAATAGTTTTTAAGTTTGTGATTATATTCATAAACAATTTTGTTTAATTAAATATATCTTCCAAAAAAAAAGAGCTAACCGCTTTGACCAATCTGATATACTGAACAATCGGTTCCTTCGGTCCCGTGAAATAGAAAACCGTTTATAGTATACAAGCATTTACAAATTTACAATAATTAAAATTAAAATCTTTCTATAAAAGTAATAATGAAAATGTCTAAAAAATAATACAGTGCTACTATGTACATTAATATACCATATCTCAATATAACGATTTCCTAGATTTAACAAATTCTTCGTAATCCCTTTGAATTGTCCATAAGAGTCAATGTAAAATATACCTTTACATTACGAACATTTTTTACAAACAACCATTTTATAACGAATTTTCAACTATCAAAAAAAAAGTGTTAATACCTATAGTTAACGAATTTTATTAACCTAAAAGCTTTATACAACGTTCCCATCAAAATATGACCTTTAATGCCATAGTATGTGATCAGGGCCGCGCCGTACCGGTGTGCAATGTGTGCATTGCACACTGACTGACAGCCAAATTTAGGGGCGGCCAAAAAATTCAAAAACTTTGAAATTTTGGGGTAACAACGTTAGTTTTTTGAATTATGATACTAAAACCATTTGTTAAAATTTGTTAATATTTTTATGAAAATAACAAAATTTCTAAATCGTAATAAATCATTATAATGATTGTAGCAAAGGCAACAAAATCACAAACTAATCTAAATCCTAAAAAGTAAGTGTAGGTAATAATAATACTACATAGTATATAAAATACTTTTTATTATACTTAATTATACTTTTAAGTATACAATAATTTGTGACTGTTGTAACAATCGGATACTTTAGTGTATTTTCTTATAAGCCCTCCGTGCCAATTGCCATTTCCCCAATGTTATGGCGTTTTGTGGAAAAAACGTTATAAAATTTGAAAATGTTTGTTGACATTTTCATTTACATATACGCGTGGTTTACTGCGAAATTGGGCAGTGAAAGAGAGTATTCAAACAATGTGAATGCTGTAGCATTCCCTGAGGAATTGAAGAAAAACAATGCGCCTGTGATGAACTTTTCGATGTTCCTTCTCTGTTGACTTATTTCCTTGGACAATTGCTACTAAATGAAAAACAAGAAGACAACGATAAAACATTTGTGAAACGGGATATTATTTCGCATTCAATTGTTTCCGTTCTTCGTCTAAAAACCTTTAATTCAAATTTACAATTAGCATTATCGGCATTCATCTATCGCAAAACTGGTTCAAAATTAATTATTAACCTTTTGTCGAAACTGGGAGTTTGTGCTTCATATTATAGTACTCAACTGTACGAAGCTTCAGTTATAATGTATCCTCCGTCAGTTATAAGATGCTTTTGTCCAGTTCGTATTTGATAATACAAATCACAACGCAAAAACTTTAGATGGTCGCGAAACCTTTCACTGTTTGGCATGTTATTCATTTTATGCTATTCATACGCCAGAATCGGAAGTATTACTTAAAGAAGGTTCAAAAAAATGTATAAAAAAATGGCATTTGCTTCAATATTAGCGGCACAAAAGTAAATATCAACTGTTACTTGTAGTGCTTTTAATTCTAGCGGTTTGGAAAAAATACAATATATTTCTAATTTCTTTTTCAAATATCCCATCTTGGAAAGGATCCATGAAAATTTTGCCAGAAGTTGAGGAATAGATTCCTTCTCGGATTACGTGCCACCCTTTTATCAAACAGCCGCCATCAAATATCACAATAAATACTGCTCTACATTATGCCGCAACCGATAGCCGTAAATTGAGAAAAAAAAAATAAAATAAAAACATGCTTTGTTACTTTTGATCAACTTCTCTACTTCATAGCTCGTTCTTTCGTCTCACAATTGGAAGATCGAGAAATACAAAATGTAGTTGTTCGTTTAGGAAGTTTCATTTATTAATGTTTTATCTTGGAGCGATCGGATATATACCTAATAGAGAAAATGGCGTGGAGGATTTGTGGTCTGTAATACATGCTCCGGATTTAGTTAAAAATGATTACTGGGCATGCTTTTGTGAGATCATTAAGAGCTCATATCTTAACAGTCACAGCTTTAGGCATTATTATTTGCATCAGAAATTCAAGCAATGACATCACACTTCGAGACGGAATTGAAATGTCTTGAAAACAATGGTCCAACATCAAAACCGTGGGTGCAATATTTTAGAAGTGTAGTTGTAACATTGCAATTCATTGTATCGGAGCGTTTAGGAAATTGGAAATTGCACTTGCAAACTGTAAGTGTGTTAATTTTATTATTTTATAATATATAATTAAGTATGTCTAAATTCTCTTTTAACCGATTTTATTATTCCTAAATAGAATCATTTATATTAATAATTATTATAACTACATTAATTTAAGGAAAACATACCTAATTAGAAATTAAACTACAAGTTATTCAATATATAAATAAAATCAAATATGTCAAGAAAGAAAATAACGTCCACTCTTCCACTGTGTACTAGATCCAGAGTACTAGATACTAGTACTTTACATCCTTAATTTTAGACCAGGGGGTCGCATAACTCGTACAGAGTTATTAACCGGAGTAACCGGTGACTTAGCAGGGATATGTATTGACGAAAACCGTACACTTAACCAGGAAGAAGCTCGCCAATACCTTGTAGATTGCATGAATACACTGGTTGCACATGAAAACTTAACCTCGTATACATCGTACGAGGTCACTGCCGCAGAACCAGAACGGGAAAAATATACCACATTTGAAGAAGCATATAAAGATTTGATCAATTTTACAGATCATCATACACGATTGGTTGACATAACTGGATCATCGATTCTTGTACATATATATCTCGCTATAATGAAGAGAGGTGCAATTTCTGACGGTGTCATTAGTAAGGTCGAGCAAGGACTAGCAGACGACTGCGGGCAAAGAATCAATGTTAATCAAGGAGCATGCCGTGAAATCTATAAATATTACGGGGATAGGATTAACGACACTAATATTGAAGCAATTATAAGACATCTCTCTGGACTTCTTCCGCCTAACGCGATCAGAATGCGTCAGACCTTGACTCAAGCATCTGGTGCTGGGTTGACCTCTATTACCATCATCGGTAGAGCGATGGCAACCTATAGGAACTTCTCGTGGAGTATAATAAAGAGAATGTACCCTACTGAATGGGTTAGCTTGATGGCTGCCTTTTGTGCCTTAAGGGGGGAGATACCTGTAAACGCTTCAATTTTGCTTGATTTTCATGATTTTTTTTTTTAATGAAAGAGTCATTATATAGTTTTGAAAATTGGCACCTGGGTTATTCAAACATTACAATAATATATTTATACATTATTTTATTTATATTATTTAAAATGGCTGATGTATACTAGATTCTTCAAGGAAGGTGTCAGCGAGACTGCTCAATCGGCGAGCATTACAGCATCGGTTACAGTAATCTGAAAACAAAAAAACAAAATTCTGTGTGTTTATTAAAGTCATAATTTCTAGATGAACCTAAAAAAAATTTTTAAAAAAATAAAAATTTGCGGAATAAAATACTTGAAAAAAATAACATGAATTTTAGGCTGATTTTTCTATTGTAATTGCTTCAAAAAAATTATTTTTTAAATAAATTTCCGGAAATTTGTAGGTTCATATAGAAAATAATATCATTGAGAAGGTTAGTGCAAAATTTCCGAGAGATCGATCAATAACTTTTTGAGTTATCGTGCACGCCAATTTGAAAAATATGGTTTTGAGAAAAACGCGTTTAAAGTTTGAATACATAAAAATTCAATAATTATAGTGACTTACCGATTAATCAGCAATTCCAGCACCATATAATTGTCCTTCTGTAGCCTCGTAGAACTCATTTTGCTCAATTAGTTGCCGTTGACGTGCTTGACAAGCTTCTTTAGTGGCTGATGAACTGCGCCGATTTCCTCGACTCACTCTCTGTTCATCGATTTTTTCGGCGAATGACTTGTATTGACGGCCAACTATTATGCTTCCACAGTTCATTATTTTTAAAACTGACGAATATCTTTCATTGAATAAACCAGCAGCAATGAATGCGGCTATTTCAATAATTTTCGACCCCGAATGTAAGTGTTTGGGAGCGAGACGCCAAACGGTAGAGTTGAAACTATCATTTGCATTTTGCGTGTGACCACCCAAACATTTCTCAAGTAATTCATCTCGCGATAAATCTTTAAATATTGGCTCTATATGTTCTTGGATATCTGGATGTAATGGTGCAAT
Source organism: Sisyra nigra (assembly GCA_958496155.1). Taxonomy (NCBI): domain Eukaryota; kingdom Metazoa; phylum Arthropoda; class Insecta; order Neuroptera; family Sisyridae; genus Sisyra; species Sisyra nigra. Next base: position 26,317,869 of record OY292314.1, read on the forward strand.
GCATATTGTTGTAATGAATGTCCTCACTAGTAGCAGTAGATAATTTTCTCGCACTTGCACTCAATTGCTCGGCTTCAACATTTTTACTATGCTGATTCCCAAGGAATTTTCGTTTACGCGGGCGTCCTGACCGATCTGGTGTATCTTTAGCTCCTTTAGGGTACGAACTCATTTTTATATTTATTTGGTTTCGAAATCGTAAAAACAGAATGAGCTTTAAAACTAAACTGAACAAAATTAATCTCTAAAATGATCTCTAACAGCAAAACCGAATCTGGCCTGTACGAATATACTCTGTAGAATCTGTAAAATTGTCCTTTACTTGGAATTAGCCAATAAAAGGACTTAAAATCATTTGTTCATTAAAATTTTTAACAAAAAAAAAAAATTAAAAGTTACAGAAATTCAAGAGACAGATAAAAGAATCGGCCGCTCAACTACACCTCTGCCTGCGCTCGAACGCAAAGATTAGGGTCGTCACGGCTTATACTCAATAATATATTAAATACTTAAAATAATGTTCTAAAAATTTGGTGACTTATTCTTAAAGACTTATACTAACAATTTCTTAAAAAAAAAAAAAAAGCAAAATTTCAAAATTTTACAGGTATCTCCCCCCTTAAACGGGAATAAATGGTATGATTTCAGAGCAGATCTTGAACTGGTAAGAAGTACAGCATATAAAAGTATCGCTTACGTAGCAAAGGAATTACTGGTCAAAGTAAATGGAGAAACAACACTCAACCAGTATGGGGGATAGGCTAAGAACGTAGCGGGAAAGACACACATAGATTTGAAAATTTCTGAATACGCAGACCAATTCAATCAGCGTTTAATGGACGAAGATATTGATGACCGTGCTGATGAAGTAGTAGAAATGGGTGAAGTCCTTGAATTAAATGCACTTCTTTTTCAATAATCATAAAGTATTTGACCATGACACATCATCCCAGTATGTGCTATCTTTAAGGGGCACACCTAGTGTGAAATTTTCAACAAAAATCGATTTTTTTCCCATATTTCAATAGGTTATACCTTTAAAAATAACATACTAAAATTATAAATCGATATCTTAAATAGTTTTTGAGTTACAGCCATTTAAAAGAGTAGCCGCTCGGCAGTTAGATAGTTGCATTGGCTACGGGATATAACTGAGCTATTGTTCGGAGTCTGTCGTCTCTTCCAACCCTTGTAATACGATTCCGGTTTCTATTGTGAGTCTCCAGGTATACAGAAATATATAAGTATAATTATTTCGGTATATTTTTCGTTTACTGCCACGTCACGTATTTTTGGAGCCAGATACATTTAGTTTTATTGTGACCGTTGTATCGAGTACTTCGTAAGTTAGCGCGTTTTATTTATTCTAAAATGAGTGAACAATCTTCCTATTCAGATAAAAAAGGAACTCACGATGTTCCCAGATACTAATCAAGAACAAGCAAACGAAAATTTACTGGAAACCAACATACATTTGAGCAATCTACGGCGAATACAAGTACGTCTGCAGAGAAATTATTGCATAATAATGACGAGAATATTGTGATTGACCCATCCCATGGATATTGTATTCTACAGTTTGTCTCAGTTTTTAGTGCAATCAGCAATTTAGTGGTGTGCAAAACTTGTCACAAGGAAATTACTTTTAATCAAGCAAGTCCAAGAGGCCTGGGGTTTAAAATAGCTGTCATTTGTGAATGTGGTAATTCGTACATCAATTCTGGACCAATGATTGATAACGCATTCGAAATAAATAGACGTCTTGTCGCTGTGATGCGTCTTTTGGGAGTCGGAATAAATGGGATCAATCTTTTTTGCGGACTAATGGATCTAGCAAGCAAATTTTATCATCAAACTTTTGATGGATGTTTCACAAATTCATGGACTGCAGCCGAAACCGTTTGTAAAATAAGTATGCAACAAGCTGTAAATAAAGAAAAAGAGCTTACAGCAAAAGAAGAAAACTCAGAGACAAATTTGACTGTTAGCGGGGACGGTACCTGGAAAAAACGTGGTCATACTTCCCGTTTTGGAGTAGTTACGCTGGCAGGAAAATACAGCAAAAAAAAATGTTGACTCATGTGTGAAGTCTACTTACTGCCAGAGTTGTGTTTTTTGGGAAAAAAGAAAAGAGAGCGATCCTGAAGCTTACGAAGAATGGTCATCGTTACACGAAGAAGAATGTGATGTTAATCATAAGGGATCTGCCTCAAAAATGGAAGTAGATAGTGTAAAAGACATGTTTGGTCGTTCCATTAGTAACTAAAGGTTTACTAAATTTGAATCCTTATGATACTCCGGTTCAAAAATTAGAATGCTATTTACATGTGAAAAAAAGAATGGGAACACGTTGCCGGAATTTAAAAAAAAAACAATTAGAAGTTAGGAGGAAAAAGTAAGACAATGCAAAAGTTAACTGTAAATTTAATAAACAAACTTCAAAAATATTACGGTTTGGCAATTATGAGAAATCAAGATAATGTAGACGAAATGTATAAAGCAATCTGGGCTACGTTTTATCATTTGTGTTCAACTGATGAGAAACCAAACCATGATAATTGTCCAGAAGGCGCAGAAAGTTGGTGCGCTTATCGCCGCGCGGAAGCTGAAGGAATGTTGAGTAAGTCTAAGCACGATTACCTCCCACTGGATCCAGAAGTTGAAAAAGGTCTAAAGCCTATTTATGAAGATTTATCTCGGCATGAATTGCTTGATAGATGCAAAGGTAGTAATACTCAAAACAATAATGAAAGTTACAACGGTTTACTTTGGCACTTTTCACCAAAGCACCTTCATAATGGATTGAAAACTATTGAATTAGCAAATTTTTTTGCAACTTCAATATTCAATGACGGTTACTCCTCAACTTTAAAGATATTTAATGTAATGGGAGTAAAAGTTGGACCTGCAGCAAGAGATTATACGGCTCTTAAGGACGAGACGAGACTACGAATCGCTGATCATCGCCAACGGGCTTGTTCAAAAGAGGGTCGATCATCTCGAAGAAGAGCTTCTTCAGCTCAACAAGCACTTTTTGAGGAAGAGGTAGGTGAATTATATAGGCCTGGAATAGCAGATTAGCTGTAAGTATGATTTTAATCCATTTATAACAGTGAAAACGGTCATTTTATCTTTAAACGCGTTTTTCTCGAAACAGCATTTTTCGAATTTGCTGGAGTGATTACTCGGAGACAAATGATCCGATCGCTATCAAATTTTTTTTGCATCTCCTCTATAGGGTAAGGATGCCTATTATGAGATAGGCGCCAAATATGAGATAGCTAGGTATTTGCCAAACTATTCATGTTAGCCATTTAGCGCTAGTGTCGCGCGAATCAACATAGCGACAGTACTAAACGTCTGCTAGTGCGCGCCGGCCACCAGCGATCTGAGGACGTGTGCGTGCAGATAACTACTTTGTGGTAAAATCAAATATTTTTCGACAAATTTTTACAAGGTATGTTACATCTTTATTATTAAATTAAAAGCTTTTAATATATATTTAATTTGTAACTAATATGATCAATTCTAAGATGTAAATGCAGTTTTATTATGTTTTCTTTTTTAAAACAAAAACAAGGCATGCATTTTGTAAAACTGTCGCTTTCCCTATTATGAGATATGCTGGGGTTCCTAAAATGGGATATCTCATATTGTGGTTCACAAAATGAGCAGCTTTTATAGGTGATGGGTTAAACCCTATATTTTAATTTTAGATGCCTCCGATCAAAAGGAAGACCTGGGACCACGCTGCAATGATACAGGCTGTGAATGCAGTACGAAAAAGCGAAATGGGCTACTTAAGAGCTGCCAAACGATTTGGTGTTCCTAAGGGTACCCTTGAGCGCTATGTAAAAAAAGATGGCCATGCAAAAGATCTTGTCCAGGTTCGTATGGGAAGACAACCAGCCTTATCTATTGATTTAGAAGCCGAGCTGGAAAGTTATTGCAAAGAAATGGATAGACGATTTTATGGCTTACGTCTGAAGGATATCAAATACATGGCGTTTCAGTTGGCTATTAAAAACAATCTAAAGCATCCTTTCAGTGTGACTAAAGCCTCTGCTGGTAAAAAATGGTTACGTGGATTTTTGAAGAGACATCCTACATTATCAATTAGGACACCTGAAGCAGTTTCTGCCGCCAGAATAAAAGGATTTAATCCAGCTGCAGTCGCTAATTTTTTTGATTTGTATGAACCTGAACTTGGTAAGATAAAATCCGCTCCACACAGAATCTACAACGTCGACGAGACAGGAATCACAGTTGTTCAACATAAACGTTCCAAAGTTGTCAGTGTGAAAGGTAAGAAACAGGTTGGTGCGTTGACATCCCTGGAAAGAGGAAAACTCATGACTATAGTGACCTGTATGAACGCTTGTGGTACCTACGTTCCTCCATTAATAATTTTTCCAAGGAAAAACATGGCTCAAGAGTTAATGGATGGTGCACCAGCAGGTTCAATTGGCGATTGTCATCCCTCAGGTTGGATTCAGACTCACCTATTCACAAAGTGGTTTCAGCATTTTATCAACTTTACAAAGCCAAGTAAAGATGACCCAATTGTATTGGTTTTAGATGGCCATTACACACATACACGAAACATCGATGTGATCAATTTAGCTCGAGACAACAACGTGATAATCTTTTGCTTGCCGCCGCATTGCACACATAAAATGCAGCCTATGGATGTAGCATTTATGAAGCCACTAAAAGCTTATTACTCCCAAGAAATTGAAACTTGGCTGCGTAATAATCCGGGACGCACACTGACAAATAAATACGTGGCAAGATTGTTTAGTACGGCTTATGAAAAAGCTGCTACTATGACCAACTCCTTAAATGGATTTCGCAAAACTGGGTTGTTTCCCTGCAATCGACATATTTTTACAGACGAAGAGTTTTCAATCTTTGATGAAGAGGATCAAGAGCAGAGAAATGAAGTGAACGGAAATCTAGAGAATACACTTTCTTCGATTGAAAACCAATTAGAGCCAACTGAAGTGATATCCAACAGCGAAAATTCAAATGAAAATCAGAGAGAGGAAATCGATTTAGTAAATGAAATTCCTCCTGATGAGTCTCAAGGATTGGCATCTTCTAACGGATCATCAAGAACTGCTGCTAGTGTTTATGATAATCCAGTACCTAGTACATCGTCTTGTGTCTCACCTTTTGCGCTCAACCCAGTACCCAGGATGCATAAGAACAATTCTTCTTCTAAAAAAACTCGAACTGGAGCAGCTTCTATAATTACGGCTTCTCCGTATAAGAATTCACTGGAAGAATCCCTAAATAAAAAGCGAGAAAAAGAAAATAAGAAAGAGCAGAAGAAACGGACACATACAAAACAGCAGACAACGAAAAAAAAAGCTTTTAAAAAGAAGAAAGTTGAAGAAGTTACTTCCAGTTCCGAAGACGATGACATGCCTGAGCTCGCAGATAGCAGTGGAGATGAATATGATGCTGAATGTCCCTACTGCAGCGGAACCTTCTCACAAGATACAAGAGGAGAAAAATGGGCAAAGTGTCAAGTTTGTTTTAAATGGGCTCATGAGGATTGTGGAGATATAGCATCGAATCGTTTTTTGTGTTCTTTATGTTTAGATATGTAAGACATAGTAAGATGACCATATTCTAGAAGAGATTTTTATTTTTGTTACTACCATATACGAGTTTATAACTTTGTTTTTGATATTTTTATAAAAAATCCTAAATATGTTTATGATAAGTGAGCATAAGTAGCTCAAATCTTTGTTAAGTGTAACTAAAGTATAAACAATAATTATTGTGAACCCATTTTGAAGACTGAAGCTAGTCTATAATTTAATAATTAAAGTACCAAAATATTAAAACTGATGATTGTTTATAATATTTAATTAAAAAGTTACAATAAACATGTGGTTGTACTGACATTAATACTGTTTTTTATGTTTGTTCACCCCTAACATTTTTAGAACCTTAATATGAGATACTATCTTATATTAAGAACCCCTAATATCTCATAATAGGAGACCCTTTGCCTTGGACTTCTTTTCTGACATTTTTCACTTTTTTCAACACAGCCAGAAAAATATTGTATTTAGCACCAAAAAGCTACTACACATTTCAAGTACATTAAATTTCTTATCTAAAACTTTATCTCAGGAAGCTTCAAATGTAACAGTTTTGTTTTTATAGTCAAAAATAGAAATGGTATCTCATAATAGGCATCCTTACCCTATAGTTCTCCATACGATGACCCTGAAAGAAGCGAGTTCCTGCAAAAAGCTGTTAAATACTTAGACAGTGCAGCAGATATGGATCAAAATCGTCAAAGAGATGAAGCTTCGATTTTTGCTGATACATGGGCTTGCTCTTTTCGAAAATTAAATGAAAATCAAAAATTATTTGCTAAAAAAGTAATAGATGAAACTTTGCTGTTGGGATAATTAAATAAATTGTCAATTACTAGTTCCTTGACATCATCATCATCGTCTGTAAGTCCATTAATGAGCAGATCACCAACTCCCAGATCACTCAACTTTGAGTATTCATCTGAAACTATAAATCGGCCAGTAATTTTGTCTAACGAAATAATTTCCGTTTCACCAGAAATGTATGCCAAAATGCTAAATGATAAGCAATATAATTAATTTAATAATTAATTAATTTTTTTATTTTTCAATACGTTTAATTTTTAATGAAATGAAGTATAATTTATAAAATGAAGTTTTTTAATTTTTTACTATTAATAAAAATATTTTTAAAAATCATTAAGTAGTTTTAATGCATGAAAAAATTTATTTCTTAGGTTCTTTGCCTGGATAGAAGAGTTTCGTGATGTAGTCGATGATAAACAATACAATTGATGTTGTTCAGAAGTACCGGCGAATGATTCTGCATTAGTCTCAATATAGGAACAATCTTGTTGCTTTTTCAAGTAGTTATGTATATAACAACATGTTAAAATGATTGTCACTTTTTCAGGAGATAAATTGATTGTTGTTAAAAGTGAGCGAAAACGCGATGCCAATCTATACTAATATATAAAATTGAAGAGTTTGTTTGTTTGTTTGTTTGTTTGATTGGTTGAACGGGCTAATCTCAGGAACTACTGGTTCGAATTGAAAAATTCTTTTAATGTTGGATAGCCTAATTATCGGGGGAGGCTTTAGGCTATATAACATCACGCTACGACTAATAGGAGCAGAGCATCGATGGAAAATGTTGCAAAAATCAGGAAAAATTTTTCTTTTTGAGAGCGTTCGTGGCCTGCCCTGCGTAAACGGTTAAAGTTACGCAAAAAAATTGTGTAGCAAAATTGTTCCTCTTAAAAAGTTCTACAAAAAAGTCCGCGACGGCATATGTCTATCTTTTACGGTTAGCCCGCTATAACCTTTTTAATGGTTATTAAAGTTGTTTCAAAAATAATTCATTACTAGCGAAGTTGTTTTTAGAAACATATTATTAATTCTTACCCAAATTAATACGGTTTTTAATGAAATTTGATATGATGATAAATGACAATCTAAGTCATTAAAAAGAATACTTTTTACTACGGGAAAATGTCTCATTTATCCGGGAAATTAAAAAACGGGTTGGAGCAAAAATTATGCATAAACTCTATTTTTAGTTGAAAATGGATTTTGGTGATATTTAAGTATGATAAATATGCGAATCATTATCTGAAACACGTTTTATTTCGGAAAAATTTCTCATTTCATCGGGAAAATAGAGAAAAACTGGTTCGACTAAAAAACATGCTGAAACCAAACATTTTAATAACTCATTTATTAGCTAAGAGTTAAGTAATAACTCATAAGGTCCTCAAGGCAAAATCATAATTTTTCTTTTCATACAGTCCACTTTTTATCCAGGAAAAATGTATGTTCCCTTAGGATAGATACGTTTTTGTTGTTCACAGAACAAAAGATTACCATAATTTCTTGCAATATGGTGGTTTAAGAGACAGTGAATGATATGGGTTACTTTTTATGTTAGAATATTGTACGGTTCCCGTAGGATAGGCTAAAAATAGAATCTTTCAGGAACTGAGTATTTCAAAAGAGTTTTCTAAAAGTTCATGAATAAGAGTTTTAACGAATTTTCCTCAGGAAAGCTTGATCTCTTTTTTATCCAGGAAAAATATTCTTCTCCCGTAGGATAGATATGTTTTTGTTTTTCACAGAGTAAAAGATAGACATGATTTTTTGCAATATGAAAGTTGAGGGATCAGATAATAATATAGATTATTTCTTATGCCAGAATAATGCACGGTGCTCAAAGGATAGCATGATAATTGTCTCCTGCGGGAACCGTGTGTTAAAAAAAAGGTCGTGAAATAGGTCTTTAAAGTTCGTGAAATAGCGTTTTAACACATTTTCTCTTTAGGATTAAAATAAAAATTACAATTTTCACTTGAAGATATGATTTTTTATTTAACATCCGAAAAATAATGAAAATTTTTGAAACGTTGAAATTTCTTTCATTGTTAATTTTCGAATATGTATTTAGAATTTAGCGTATTAAATTACATTTAAAAAATCAACAATTACATTTTTAACTTTTAACATTTTTAAAGACTCCCCACTCTTTAAAATATGTTAGGCATCCTAAGTGAGCGCTTGCGCTTTTCCTTCTTAATATTTGTGTACTTCTAACTTTTTTTCAGTAGTCAGTAGTCAGTACTGAGGTGATTCATAGATCATTAGACATTCAGGCATTCAGCTCCTTGCAATATATTATAACAGATACAGAAGTACAAGTTTAAAATATATTATTTGTTACAACGGTTACAGGCGTTGCAATAATCAAATAACATTTCAATTTTTTTTATTTTTTTTATATGATGGTTTAAGAGACAGTGAATGATATGGGTTACTTTTTATGTTAGAATATTGTACGGTTCCCGTAGGATAGGCTAAAAATAGAATCTTTCAGGAACTGAGTATTTCAAAAGAGTTTTCTAAAAGTTCATGAATAAGAGTTTTAACGAATTTTCCTCAGGAAAGCTTGATCTCTTTTTTATCCAGGAAAAATATTCTACTCCCGTAGGATAGATATGTTTTTGTTTTTCACAGAGTAAAAGATAGACATGATTTTTTGCAATATGAAAGTTGAGGGATCAGATAATAATATAGATTATTTCTTATGCCAGAATAATGCACGGTGCTCAAAGGATAGCACGATAATTGTCTCCTGCGGGAACCGTGTGTTAAAAAAAAGGTCGTGAAATAGATCTTTTAAGTTCGTGAAATAGCGTTTTAACACATTTTCTCTTTAGGATTAAAATAAAAATTACAATTTTCACTTGAAGATATGATTTTTTATTTAACATCCGAAAAATAATGAAAAGTTTTGAAACGTTGAAATTTCTTTCATTGTTAATTTTCGAATACATATTTAGAATTTAGCGTGTTAAATTACATTTAAAAAATCAACAATTACATTTTTAACTTTTAACATTTTTCAAGACTCCCCAATCTTTAAAATATGTTAGGCCTCCTAAGTGAGCGCTTGCGCTTTTCTTTCTCAATATTTGTGTACTTCTAACTTTTTTTCAGTAGTCAGTAGTCAGTACTGAGCTGATTCATAGATCATTAGATATCATTAGACATTCAGGCATTCAGCTCCTTGCAATATATTATAACAGATACAGAAATACAAGTTTAAAATATATTATTTGTTACAACGGTTACAGGCGTTGCAATAATCAAATAACATTTCAATTTTTTTTACGTTACTCTTTGTTTAAATTGCATATATTCTTTTTTCTTCATTATATTTTAAGTTTACATACGTAAATTTTATCAATAAAACACCCCAGTAGTGTTATGCAGCGTTCCTTTATTATTCCCGTTCCCGTGACATTTTCTACTATAGTTCCACTCTTACTGATCATAGTGTGATGTACCTAAGATAGCTCATGAGTCATGTTATACTTTTAACGTTACAGACATACAATGTTTTTCTTGGTTTCGTCCGCGTGGTTTTAAATTAGCATTATAGGTAGCAAATTTTATCTCTTCAATGGTTCTTAAGTGATTTGTGGATAAAACAAAGAAAGTTTCAACTCCTTTAGAATTGTGCCATAGGTTCCCCACTTTTAACCCTCTCTCACTCTTATGTGACGCAGACGGAGTTGCGCGGGTCAGCTAGTATTCCATATGCGTTCTCAACTCTTACTCTCGTTGAGCTTAGTCTTCTATTAAATAATATTTCGTCGTTAGTTAAATTATCATGTGCATATGGCTTTAATAGATCCTGTCGCAAAGGGAATGCGTCGTCACCCACTAAAACATATGGTAAAACATCTCCACCAGGCACAACCACAGAAGGGTCTGGCAGCCCCAAACTTTTTTCATAAAATGTTGTATTTGCGAATACTCCTCCATCTGAAATCCGTCCATTAGTGCCAACATCTACCATCAGAAATTCAGAATCGGCATTAACTATTGCCATTAGAACGATGCTGAATGTCTTTTTATAATTAAAATAAAATGATCCTGATTTTGCTGGTTTTTTTATGTTTATGTGCTTGCCATCTATGTGGCGACGAGCAATTAAAAATAACAATATTTCTAGTAGTCGTCGACACAACCCCGGCAACAAAAAGGGAAAACAAAATAATAATAATAATAAATTGGTTTTTTGGAAAAACGCACGTCAGCTCGCAAACTAAATTATTAATTATAATAATATAGTAAGGAGGAAAGACTAGGAAAGTAGTTTTATTTATACGAAAATAAATTTTCGATAAATACATAAAATTAAAAATTAAACTACTCATACAAAATGTCAACCCCACAGTCAGCACCACCCACTGACTCAGCTACTTTGTTATCCACAATGCCACCACCATCTCAAGGTCCGACCCAGACTTCCGCTCCGGCTCCACCAGCAAGAAAGAAGACGACTACCAGCAAACAGAAAACTTCGGTTCAATTCGACATATCGAATACAACCTCACTCTCTGACCTCGCTAAACGATTCAATCCCGCTGACCCTCCACCAGAAGCACCAACCCCCAAGCCTAGATCGACTTATTTTGAGAAACTGGACATGGCCGTACGCATGGAACTTGATCACGGTACAAAACACATCATTGATGTACAACCTGACCTCCGCTTCCCGCTGCAATACATAATCTATAACGTAGTAGAACAATTTCCTGAACTAACCACGAAATCACACCCATTTGTAAGCACATTCACACTAATATCATACCAACAGATATTATTTAATGCTTATCTTTTAATATGTGATCTTTATTCCAGAGAGACCGTTTCCTACTTCGCTGCTAAATTTAAAGCAGATCCATCAAAGATGGACTTTCTAACAAAGCTACTTGACTGTTACGTCCCCAATGACCTAGAAGTTATCCTGAATGCATTCGCACCAACTTACGACCCCCAGCGACGCCTTCAACTCTACGTCCCATCCCTCGCAGGCTACGATTTCAAATTAGATTTTGGACGAAGTGTTCCTCCGTCGATGTTCATGCTAGCGCACCACCTCCTTGCTAGTGTCAGAACTAACTCCGACCCAAAAACTATCGACTTACGACAGAGAATTACATGCCATTTACGAAGCCGTAAGACACTTCCGACATATCTTCGAAGGCAGGCATATAACAATCTACTCCGATCATAAGCCGTTACTACACGCTTTTAAACAACGCCCCGAACGTGCATCTCCTTGGCAATTCAGAAGACTCGATTTTATCAGCCAATTTACAACCGAAATTCAACACGTTTCTGGAACAGATAATCTTGTAGCCGACACACTATCACGAGTTGACGCCATTTCGTCACCTGTTGTAATGGAGGAATTAGCAACTGCCCAGAAACAAGACTGTGAACTTCAGCGGTTGTTGGAAAATCCATTAACATCACTAAAATTTAAAAAAATTACAATGGACAACGGATCCAAGTTGTACTGTGATATAACGACAGGTACAGCACGACCTTATGTTCCAGCCCCATTGCGAAAACAAATATTCAATTCGCTACATTCACTTTCGCACCCCGGCATCAAAGCGTCGCAGAAATTGTTAACCACGAGGTACGTTTGGCCATCCATCAACAAAGATTGTCGTAATTGGTCAAAATCTTGCATCGACTGCCAACGCAACAAAATTCAAAGACATGTTCATTCACCAATAGGAAAAATCAAATTACCAACCAGTCGTTTCGAACACATTCATATCGATCTGGTTTCCTTGGCTTATTCAAAAGGTTATAATCAATGTTTAACAATAATTGACCGTTTTACTCGTTTCCCAGAAGCAATACCGCTTGAAAACGGATCAACGGAAACTGTAGCTCGAGCCTTGATTCATCATTGGATTTCTCGCTATGGTGTCCCCAAAAGAATAACATCGGATAGAGGTGGCCAGTTTGAGTCAGCATTATTCCGTACACTAATGGATCTATTTGGCATTAGGCACTTACGAACTACACCATATCACCCACAAGCAAACGGGATCGTTGAGCGCCTCCATCGACAGCTCAAATCGGCACTCCTCTGTCACAAAGAGTCCTGGTATGATGCTTTGCCAGCTGTATTGCTTGGCCTGCGAGCCGCATGGAAGGAGGATATCGCGACGACACCGGCAGAGCTTGTTTATGGTGAGCCGATTCGTTTACCTGGGGAGCTGCTGTTCCCATCACGTAAGAAAATCGCGCCCAACACATTGGTGAGCGCACTGAAGGAACATTTCAATACAATGACTCCCAGTGAAACATCGTGCCATAGGAAGCAATCGGTATTCCAGTACAAAAATCTCCAAACATGTTCCCACGTACTGGTACGCGATGACCGTGTTAAGCAATCGTTCTCGCCACCATATGAAGGCCCTTTTTCCGTCATTAGCCGCCACGAAAAGTACTTCACTATCAACTACAAATGCGGACCAACATCCATTTCCATAGATAGACTCAAGCCAGTCTATGAAATAAATACCATCATGAAGAACTGCCCAACGCCAAAAAGAAAAGTCAGATTCCTTTTATAAAATATTCTTATGTAAAATTATTGTAAATTTTTTTTTTTTTGTAAAAAATTTAAAAAAAAAAAAAACAAGAGGGGGAGTATTGTGGCGACGAGCAATTAAAAATAACAATATTTCTAGTAGTCGTCGACACAACCCCGGCAACAAAAAGGGAAAACAAAATAATAATAATAATAAATTGGTTTTTTGGAAAAACGCACGTCAGCTCGCAAACTAAATTATTAAACAATAAAATCAGTAAATAAATAAAATATTAGTAAATAAATACAACTTAATTACTAAATCTATAGCTCCTATACTGTGAGGAAAGCTTGTTTTTTGAAAGAATTTATCAGACACAGCTTTCCACCCCTCCGCAGTTCTGGGAAGCTAAAATAGTTTTAATTTTAAATTCTAATTCCAAAAATAATTCTTTAGAACTTACTCTTATATTTTCCTTCCACACAAAGTTAATTGCCTCGCATGTTTCAATTACTATTTTTCCAATTGCTTGCGGTGATACTGCATTGGAAAAATTTAAATCTTCGAAAGAATTTCCTGTGGCTAAAAATCTCAATGTAATTGATAGCCGTGTTTTTGCAGGAATAGCATCACGCATAAAGGTGTCACTTTTTTGTGTTAATGGACTTACTTTTGCCAAAAGAATTTTAAAATTTTCTTCACTCATTCTCATATAATTAAAAAAATCATTTGGCTCAGTTTCACTTATTTTTCTCAATAGTTTTTCGTTACAATATTCGTTTCTATTTCTTAACCACTCTTTTGTCCACTTTTGTTTTCTTTTTTTCACAATATTTTGATTTTCTTCACAAATTTCATCGATAACCATCAACGCAATAATTTTATGTGCCATTGCCATCTTTAACTTTAATTTGAAAAAATTTGACATTTACATATGTTTACTACATGACTGCCTGGAAAAAATGAAGTTGATAAACTTGACGAACAAGTGTGTGGCAAAGCATCAACCAAGTTGACCAACCATGTTGATCAACATGTTGAATTGTGTATGGGCCGCATAAGAAATAATTTCAAAAAAGAAGTAGCTGGTAGAGCATGGCTAGACCACTTTCTGAAACGACATAAAGAAAGTTTATCTGTCCGAAAACCAATGGGAACGTCTTATGCTCGAGTTCAAGGGTTCAACAAACAAGCAGTCCAGGAATTTTTTCTTTGTTGGAGTCTGAAATGCAGAAGACGCACTATCCACCCCATAGAATTTTTAATGTGGATGAGACTGGACTTACAATTGTTCAGTCAAAAGTTACGCATGTAATTGGTAAAAAAGGAAAAAGGCAGATAGGAGCCATAACAGCCGCAGAAAGAGGATCGTTACTGACAACAGTGTGCTGCATGAGTGCATCAGGTATCTTCGTGCCACCCATGACGATATTCCCAAGAAAGAATTATACCGACATTCTGATGAAAGGCGCTCCACCTGGAGCCATCGGCAAGGTGCATCCATCTGGTTGGATCCAAAGCAACTTATTTACAGATTGGTTTAAACATTTTATAGATAAAACTAACCCTAGTAAACAATCTCCGGTATTACTAATTCTTGATGGACACTATAGCCACACTCGTAACTTAGAAATTTTGGAGTTGGCTCGTGAAAATCACGTCGTCATTATTAGTCTTCCGCCCCACACAACACACAAATTACAACCGTTAGATAAAACATTTATGGGGGCCCTTAAAAGTTATTATAGTGAGGAGATTCGTAAGTTTTGCTGCATTCAGAAAGAATTCTGAAGCCTTATGACATTGCTGAGCTGTTTGGGCGAGCATACCTCAAAAGTTCTACTAGAGAAATAGCAGTCAATGGCTTTCGTGCGACAGGCATATATTCGCTAAACCCAGGAATTTTTACTGAGGTTGATTTCTTAGCGGAAGCAGAAAACCAAGGTGTATCCAAGGTAGATCAAGCTATGACACAGGTCAATACTGAAATATTCCCTCCTCTCTCGACTATTTCAACGTCACCACAGCCCGATGGAGAAGTGCTACCATTGATATCCGGTACAGACCTTATTTTGCCACAAGATATTCAACCAATCTTTTTTACCAAAACTAAAACATCAAATCGAAGTAGGAAATCGACAACAGCTAAAGTGTTGACATTGTCGCCGTATAAAAAACAGTTAGTCGAATCTTTGAAGTTGACAGAAACTCGTAAACATAATGGAAGATATGGACCTGACCGAGACCGTGGTTGTAGACGTGGCCGTGGTAATTCTCGAAGTGCTAGTAGCAGTAATATTCAACGACGTCGAAAAGAGTCTACATCAAGCAGTGATTCTGACAATGAGCAGCTTAATAATAATGATTCCGATGTGGATGCAGATATCGTTTTAGTTGGGGTACCTGAAAATTCGGATACGAACTGCTTATTTTGTGACGCCAATTATTCTTCTGATATACGTGGTGAAGAATGGATACAATGCCAAAGCTGTAATCTTTGGGCACATACGGAGTGTGCAGGTCCAGAGGGGACATATTACATTTGTGATTTTGGTCGCTAACTGAGTTGTTCCTTTGATGTGGTTTTTGCAAAAACTAAGTTGTTGCAAAGTCTAAATTTTGTAAGACTGAAACGATTTTAGATTCTAGAATATTAAGTTTTTTTGTTTGTTTAAATTTTCATATCTTTAATATGGCCCCCAGGGTGCCATAATACCCTCCCTATATGTCAAATTGAGTTTTTTGACTTTTTTCAGAATAAAGATAATTTTGAAAAATCTATACTAAGAATTATTTATTTGTTTTAAAAAACTTAGAACCAGATATATTTAGAACAAAATGGAATTAGAAACACACCTCTATATGTTAAATCCTTGACAAGAAACGAAAAAAACAAACTAGGGGGCCATAATACCACCTTCTCCTCTAGTGTTAATTAACACTTTAAAATTACCTTTTTAATTTTATCTCGAGTCTGTATTGATTTTAATGTTACAATTTTTTTTTAAAATGGGTCATTTCACATTTTAGTGTAGGTTTTTGTGTCCTTCGGACAAAAAATCTTGATCTGCCATTTTACTAATAAAATTAAAAAAAACTTGCGCAATACGTGAAACTGTCGCATTATTTGCTTAGCTTCACTTAGCATTTACATTTGAATGTTTTACCTATTTTAAGATGAAATTTTATGGTAACATAGTTGTTTTCCATAGTATTGCAAAGTGTCCCCGATCTAATACGCGGACAACCTAACCAAAATAAGTATAGTGCAGTGCAGTCCTGTTTCAAAAAATTGATGAGTTTATTTAATTTGTGGACGTTTTTTATGCTTTGGTCATAGAATTTATAAAAATAGTTTATAAAAAAAAATGAAAAACAACGTCGGTACCGAAACAAACGAAAATTAGACCCTGGTAAAGAAGATGAAGCAAGAGAGAAGGCTTTGGAAAGGTACCATTAAACGAAACGCCTCGTCAAAGACTTGACGCCAACACCGCCAAACAAAAAAAAATGGCGGATCGCTAACAACAAAAAAAGGGACCGCATTCGCGCCCTGTAATCTATTATAAGAAATACTCCTGAAATGACAAATCAACCCGATGTACTTCGTGTGAACACGCCACCAACAGGATAATATGCACCAAATATTTTTGAAATTATCCGATACCCGATTCTCCTAGATTGTGTACACCTCAATTTTCTTCACGCCAGAATGCCACTCCAAAAAACACTCAAGAACAGATGCCTAGACGATCATTATTCCTATTCTCGTTCGGCTGTGGAACGTTCGACAACAACGGAGATTTCATCTACACCAGCTTCTGTCTCTGCGAAGAATCGTGGACGCAAACAAGTGAGAAAAGACAGAACTAAGCTCTATAGAGAAAACGTAGATCAAAAAAAATCTAGAAAATACCAAAGTAGAAGGAGTGCCATAGATTAAACCGAAAAAAATATTATGAAAACATGGAAACTGTAAAAACAGCTGAAAAATACAAAGTTTTGACGACAGCAATAAAAGAACGTTACAAGAAAATAAAAAGTTCAGAAACGGAGGGTAGGAAAAACCAGCGTGTATGTGAAGCGTATCAGTTTAAGGGTCCGCCATCTAAAGTTTTTTTTTTCAACTAGTGCTTATTTCGTGAATGGTAACACTTAGCTGCTTATTTCGTGAATGGTAACACTTAGCTCATGTCTGATTTGACAGATAATTAGTTTTATCCTTCCGCTGAACGAATATGGTTGTGTATATGCTTGAACAACGCTGGGAAATATTGCGACATTACTTTGAAAATCATGGTAATGTTGCAGAATGTGTGCAAAAATTGCGTACGGATTTTGGAAGAAGAGAAGCACCGTCAGCTCCGTATGTTTGTTATCTTGTGAAAAAAGTGAAAGAAACTGGCATCCTCATCGATAAACCAAAGCGTGAAAAGCCAAAAACAGTGCGTACACCCGAGAATATTGATGGTGTGGCAGAAAGTGTGCGTGATGCGCCATCAACATCAATTCACCGTCGTTTTCAACAATTGAACATTTCGGAGACATCATTGAGACGAATTTTGCATAAAGACCTTGGTATGACGCCATACAAAGTCCAATTGGTTCAGGAGTTGAAGCCAACTGAGCATCCAATGCGTTTTCGCTTCGCTGAGTGGGCCTGCGATCGACTTACAGAAGGTACCGATTTTGCCAAAAAAAATCATCTTTTCGGATGAAGCTCATTTTGATCTTGGCGGGTATGTAAACAAGCAAAATTGTCGCATTTGGGACACAGAAAACCCGCACACATACATTGAAAAGCCGGTACACCCAAAACGAGTCACTGTTTGGTGCGGATTTTGGTCCAGAGGCATAATTGGGCCATTTTTCTTCGAAAATGAGCAAGGAGTGGCCGTTACAGTCAATGGCGATCGTTATCGGGTCATGTTGAACGAATTTTTGTTCACAAAAATTGAAGAGGAGGATATTGGCAACATTTGGTTTCAACAGGACGGCGCTACGTGCCACACAGCCGAAGCTACACTCGATGTTTTGCGCCCTGTTTTTGAAGATCGCATTATCAGCCGCAGAGCTGAGGTTGTTTGGCCACCTCGGAGCTGCGATTTGACACCGTTGGACCAGAAACAATTGACGCTTTAAAGGACAATATTCCTGAAGCCATTGGTGAAATACAGCTGCACACAAACGATAATGTGCTTAAAAATTGGACCGATAGTGTAGGCTACTACATGGCCAGCCGAGGCAGCTATTTGAATGAAATTATTTTCCATTATTAACCGGAAGGATTGTACTTTCAAATAAAAAAAGAAATTTGAAAAAATATTCAGTAGTTTTGTTTATAGCATTTTCAAAAAAAAAAAAAAATTATTTGGCGGACCCTGTAGAATTAATCTGTCCTCAGCGCTTGGCGAGTTTAGATGTAATAAAAAATATATTGTAAATGCAAATATCTGTATAAATTGTAAACTTTTTATATTGAAATAAATAAATGTGAGAATCAATCACAACTTTAGAAGTGGGATCTGACCGGAAAAGTGAAATTTTTTTCTGAAAAACAATGAAAAAGTCGTTAAAACAATTGTTGGGAGGAGGTGAAGGGTGCGACGAGTCTTTTATTGGCCGGTATTTTGTCCGTGGGAAAGTAACGGCCTCGGGAGACCTTAAAAATCTGATAAACTCTGAAATTGACATTCTGTATTGAACAATTAATTAACCCTTAGACAGGTTGATGGCCAGCAAGGCTCTAGCCGTGCTGAAAGATTGCCCATCGATCCTGAAATGGAATATACTACGCAGGGACCGAATGAACCACAGCCTGCATCACCCGACAACAACGGCTGGTGGTCGCGCACTGTGGATGCGGTGGCAAGGGTTGCTGGGCCTGTGATCAACCATTCTGCACCCAGTTGAAAATACACCATACGGCCCACCTGCGATAGATCCACCTGACATGGCTTCCAGCGTTGATCAGCTGAACCAAACCGTGACTGACCTCAAGCAGGCTGTGGGCGCCCAGTCCGCTGCACTCGCTACTATCATAAGGCAGCAAGACGGTGTGGTAACAGCAGATCAACTTAAAGAGCAAATCAAGGACATTATATCATCCACTACTACGCAGTCAATTATTGCGAATGCGGTGTCCAGAGGCTTAGGATCTATGGTTGGTTCAGCCATCATCTCTGGCCTGGTTGAATCCATAAAAATGCCATTTACCCTAACTCATGAGACAACATCAACCATCAAGGACGTTAGTGATGTGATCAAGAATATCGGAAATGCATCTGAAAAATTCTCACAAGCTGTGTTTACCAATCTGTGTTTTGGTAAATCTGTGAAATTAATCAGTAATCCGAAAACTGATTTTTGTAGATAATGAGATTCCGTTACGAATCTGGTGAACTTTTTGAAACTGGCATTGTGTGAAAATTTTAAACACTAATATCTGTAAAATCGATAACCACTATATGAAGAGAAAATCGCTGAAAGAAAACGTGATAGAAAATCAATAAAAGGCAAGGAAGCAGCAAATATGGGGGATCTGGAAATAACGGAATCTGAAATGGATGCGGCAATTAGATCAATAGAAAAGCAATACAAATTGCTTGAATTAAAACATCAAATGGCTCAGTTAGACAAAGAAACATCTGAGATAAAGGATTCGACCATAATGTGTCCAACAATGTTTAGTGATATCGAACCTTCTATACCGATATTCTCGGGGGATGATTACGTAGTGCAAGGAAGTGACTGTATTGATAAAATGCGAGAAACAACATTCAGCCCAGCAGAATTGCAGAATTTTCTGTTATGGGATATATTTCGCACAAAAACTGGCTATGAATACATACTCCCAACAATTGTTTTAACGACTTTTTAATTGTTTTTCACTTTTCCGGTCAGATCCCACTTCTAAAGTTGTTGTGATTGATTCTCACATTTATTTAATTCAATATAAAAAGTTTACAATTTATACAGATATTTGCATTTACAATATATTCTTTATTACAACTATCATTCAGAGTTCGACCATTGAAATGAACGGTTGTGTCAACCTGTTTGTCTCATTTAAAATCTTTTGTGATAAATAATAAATATCATCCAATTGTTATCAACGAACCGTCATTTTTTATAAAATTTTTAATGATTTTATTATTGTATTTTAATAGAACAGTTATATTTAATTAAAATTAAAACATTTTAATATTTCCTTATAAGGAATTGAAATATTAATTTGTGTGATAAGTACTCAAATCTGTGTGTGTATGTGTATTTACGTGTATAGTGAATGCACAAACATTAACTTGGATGCAAGTTGTTGCCAAATATTCTGGAACATTTTGGACAATAATGACTGCTTAGGTGTGCGAGATTGACGCTCTAAATTTGAAGGTGTGTGTGTGTGTATATATTATTTACATTTAAGTTAATAATCTGGCAAAAATAAAACTATGGTATTTTAAAAATGTTTGAAATTTATGTACTTTTAGTGATAATATTTCAACAATTCTCTAATTTGTTTTTAATCTTTATTGGCACTTAATTAATTGTAATTATTGAATAATATTTTCCTGCTTAATGTCAATGCTTTCTACAAAAGAAACATGTTCAGCGACACAAACAAAACTAATTTTAAAACCATCTAAATTAAATAAAAATTCACTGTCTAATGAAATTAATCCAGTTAGTCAACAGATTGTTGAAAGTGAAAAATTAATTCCAACTAATGTTGCTGACAAAATGAACACTACCCCGGAAAATTCTAATCTAATTCAAACTGGCTTGGATAGATACATCACAGTAAGCTCCAAACGTAAAAGAAGTCCCGAAGTATTAAACAATAATAAAAAAATACAGGGTGCTTCAAAAAATGTATACACACTTTAAACTATTGTAGTTTTCCCGCTCTACAAGGCTAATGTTATATTTCTTCGCCAGGTGCCAGCATAATCGTCCCTCTATGTTATATTATCAGTTGGAATTTGTAATATCAACATGGGGGACGTACGTTTGAGTTTTGAAGAACGTAAGCAGGTTATTAAGTGGTACTGGAAGTTTGAGAATGTAAATGAAGTTCAAAGACAGTGGAGAAGGGAGTATGATACAGAACCACCTTCAAGATTAACAATTACACGCATACGAGACAAATTCGAAGTTCATGGAACAGTGTGTGATGTGCATAAAGGTCATTCAGGTCGGCCTCGAACAGCTACAAGTGATGAGTCATCAACGGCAGTCTTGGAACTGTTTCAACGCGCTCCTAACAAATCTTCAAGGCAAGGGGCACGTGAAAGTGATGTAAGTGCTAGCAGCGTGCTACGCATTCTGAAGAGAGGCAAGTATCGTGTTTTCATTCCAAGGCTGGTGCAACAGCTAAATGACGACGATCCAGATCGAAGGTTGCAATTTTGTGAATGGATTCAGGAGATGGTGATACGTGAACCGGGATTTATGGGTAGCATCATTTGGTCGGATGAAGCCCAATTCAAACTTAATGGAACTGTCAATAGGCACAATTGTGTTTACTGAGGTGAAGAAAATCCTCACATTACAATTGAAAAAGCTGTAAATTTGCCTGGTGTAAATGTGTGGTGCGGTTTGTCTTCAAGGGGACTCATTGGACCTTTTCGATTTGAAGGCACTGCAACTGGTATTAATTACCTAACAATGCTTGCTGATTCCATATTTTCTGCCATTCGTGCATTATACGGTAATGATGATTTTTATTTTCAACAAGATGGTGCTCCGCCGCACTAGCACAGGGACGTACGAGCTTACCTAGATCAAAATTTGTCGGGACAGTGGATAGGACGCAGGGGGCCAATCGAGTTTCCAGCACGCTCTCCAGACCTTACACCACTGGATTTCTTCTTGTGGGGCACAGTAAAAGATGAGGTGTACAAACGTAAACCACGTAACCTAGACATTCTTTGGAATGAGATTCAAGCAGTGTGTAGAGAAATCTCATTGGACGTTTTGATACGATGTACAGAATCAGTGGTGACTCGTACTCAGAATTGTATTGATGCTGCAGGTCACCAATTTGAACAGTATTAACATTTGTTATTTATGTTTCATTTACATTGGACTTTCAGCTTTCTATTTTCCTGAAATTTAACTTTGTAGAACGGTAAATAAATTTTCTATGGAAGTTCAAAGTGTGTATACATTTTTTGAAGCACCCTGTATTTCATTGATTATTGAATTCTAAACTTATTCTACACAATTTCTCATAATTATTTACAATTACAGGGTTTTTCATCTCATTTTGACAACGTGCCAATCTATTTTGACATTGTGTCAGCACATTTTGACAACAAAATTAATATTTTTTAAAGGCCTTATGGTGAATCAATTTATAACCAATGATCAACGAAGAATGATCGCAGATGCATATGAAGCCGGAAATACTGCTGCAGAAATCGCAAATATTATGGGATTGAAAAGAACGAGTATACTTGCTATAATTAAGAAACATATTAATGGTCTCCCGGTAGAAAGGCAATTGAAAGGAGGGATAAGGCGTAAAAGTCTTGGAGACGAAGAAAAAGAAAATATTAAAGAATGGATAGAACAGGATTGTGGTATCAGTCTATCCAAACTTGTTGATAAGGTTTTTGAAGAAAAAGGAATTGTAGTCAGTAAATCAACAGTGAAAAGATGCATCAATAATTTTAATTACAGTTTAAAAAGAGTGCATTTATTACCTGCAAGAAGAAACGAACCTGCTATCATTGAAACGCGAACTACTTATGCTGAAACTTACATGGATCTGATTTCTAGAACAGATGATTCCAAAATATATTTTTTGAATGAAGTAGGATTTAATGTTTCAATGAGAACTAGAAGAGGAAGATCACTAAGAGGCACAAGAGCAGTGCATAATGTTACTAATATCAGATCGAGAAATATATCTGTATGCTGCGCTATGAATAAGAACGGAATATTTAAGTATAAAGCACAAACTAGAGCTTATAATACCATAACCTATCTCGATTTTATAAAATCTGTAATAGCTAAGTTATCTGCAGATGAAATATCTAATGCAGTGTTGATTATGGATAACGTCCCTTTCCAAAAATCTGCAGCAATACAACAAGAAATAAGAAGTTCTGGTCATACAATTATGTTTTTGCCTCCATATTCACCTTTCCTAAATCCTATTGAAAACCTTTTTTCGAAGTGGAAGCAATATGTAAAGGCAGAAAGACCTGTAAGTGAAGAACAATTATTAATTAAAATTGACAATGGTTCTAATTTGATAACTGATATTGATTGTGCTAACTTCTATAGGCATATGCTTGGGTTTTTGCCAAGATGTTTAAGAAATGAAGCTATAATTGATGAATAAAAAACTATGTAATATCCTATTTGATTAACTTTTTTTATAATTTTAGTTAGAATATAAAATTATTTATTTAAAAATTTAAAATTTTTGTTGTCAAAATGTGCTGACACGTTGTCAAAATAGGTTGGCACGTTGTCAAAATAGGTTGGCACGTTGTCAAAATATGCTGACACAATGTCAAAATGAGATGAAAAACCCTGTATTTACAGATTACTTGGGGAGAGTAAGGTTAGCGTGGCGCCAAGAATTGACGACGGTTCCTGATACAGCAAGTCAAAAGAAATCGAAAATTAAGAATGGTAATTTGCGAGTTTTCGCTTCGTTTTCGAGAAAAACAGGATTTAAAGACGAAATTATGCAATGCTATTTCTTATGGGAAATGATTTTGATGAATCTGTCAATTAGAAATTACTATGGGAACTGTTATAAATTTCAAGTTGATTCAATCCCAAGAGATGTACGGAACGAAATAATTCAAAATTAATATCATTAAATGTGTAAATGATATTAATAATAAAATATAATATCTATAAGTCTATAATACCGGTTGTTATCATGGATACTTGATAGTAAACATTTAAACCATTTAAATTTTAAATTGTTTAAAATATCATTAAATATTGCATTGTTGCAAAATTCGCATTGCTGTTTGTTTACCCGATTTTAACCATTTGACTGTTTTTTCACAAACTGTGACCCTGAAGTTTTACACAAAACTAAATATCCTTACCTCAAATAATATATGACTTCGATTGGTGTTTTAAGTAATTAATAAATCTACCCCCAATAAAAGAAAATTAACATTACTGTTCGATTACCCGATTTTCATCATTTGACTGTTTTTTCACAAACTGGGACCCTGAAGTTTTACACAAAACCAAATATCCTTACCTCAAATAATATATGACTTCGATTGGTGTTTGAAGTAATTAATAAATCTACCCCCAATAAAAGAAAAATTCGCATTGCTGTTTGTTTACCCGATTTTCACCATTTGACTGTTTTTTCACAAACTGGGACCCTGAAGTTTTACACAAAACCAAATATCCTTACCTCAAATAATATATGACTTCGATTGGTGTTTGAAGTAATTAATAAATCTACCCCCAATAAAAGAAAAATTCGCATTGCTGTTTGTTTACCCGATTTTCACCATTTGACTGTTTTTTCACAAACTGTGACCCTGAAGTTTTACACAAAACTAAATATCCTTACCTCAAATAATATATGACTTCGATTGGTGTTTTAAGTAATTAATAAATCTACCCCCAATAAAAGAAAATTAACATTACTGTTCGATTACCCGATTTTCATCATTTGACTGTTTTTTCACAAACTGGGACCCTGAAGTTTTACACAAAACCAAATATCCTTGGCTCAAAATATATATGGCTTCGATTGGTGTTTGGAGTAATTAATAAATCTACCCCCAATAAAAGAAAATTAACATTACTGTTCGATTACCCGATTTTCATCATTTGACTGTTTTTTCACAAACTGGGACCCTGAAGTTTTACACAAAACCAAATATCCTTACCTCAAATAAAATATGACTTCGATTGGTGTTTGAAGTAATTAATAAATCTATCAATACTGTTCGTATTTTCGATCATTATTTGTTGGCTCTAGGTTCATTTTCTAAGACCACGAGGTCTTAAAGAGAAATTATTGTGCAGCTTCAGAATTATCCTGTTTTTAGTTTAAATTTTTTATGTTTTTGAGACGTCTAACTTACAATTAGCCATTTTAAAATTAATTTTTTGCATAAAAAAATATTTGATACTAATATTATATACATAAAATCTTTATATCTTATCTTATCTTATATCTTTATAATAAAAAAATGTCCATCTCAACTTATATTTCAAGAGAAAATAATTTATTTTCCTGTTGTAACCACGTTGTTTTTAAGCCAAAAAATTATTTCCTAAAACACTAGAAACGTACTGTTCATTATTCCTTGTATTAAATCGTTATAAAAACATAATTCCTTATTATTCGAACATTTTGAATTTAAAAAATGTCGATAAAGATGAGAACACTATCGTTATTTTAATTTTGTCTTTGTTGATTATTGAAAAATTGAAAAAAAGCATTATTCATATATATCTAGTAATCGTTAAAATACGTTATTGCAAATGTTTGTTTATAAATTTTAAGAAATCAGTTTGCGTCGATTGCCGGTCGGTATCGTTTGCGTTAGAATTTCATTATTTTGTGGCATTTTTATTTGTTTTATTCTTTAAATTTCTCATTACTTGTGGTGTGCACATTAAAATGTTACTATTTATCTACAATTTTACATTTTTAAGATATGAATTCCTATGTGATTTAATTAATTAACTTAAATTGTTATAATTTGAATTGTGAAGTTGTTTGTGCTTGTGTTTTTATTAGTTTTATTGCATTAACTTTCCAAAACTTGAAACCATTAACTTGAATTGCAAAATTTATGAAAAATATCGTTCATGGAAAATGGAAGAAAACGTGTTATTAAATATTCGCAAATGGGTTGTGTGTCACAATTTCTACATCGTTTCTATATGGTTTGTGTCCATGGTTTGGCTCAAAATGGCTTACGTAAGTCTATGGTTACTAAATTGCGTATAAATTTTTGATCGATCTGACTAAGCCTCATTTTGACATCAAAATTTATCGCTTTCGCTTAAAATTTCGATGGTCGATTTTTAGGTAATTGACACGAAATTTAGCTTCTAATAGCCTTACTTTATGCTTATACAAAAGCAAAAAGTAAGGAAATGTCAAATACTTGAAGCGCCACGCTAACCTTACTCTTGCCGATTACTTTAATAATTCAATAAACGAAGCTGTAAGCACACACAAATTCAACACGAGAAAACAATATGATCACGAAACAATTACGGAATACATTCAAGAAATTAAAAGATTGAGTGAATTATGTAATTTTGGAGTTATGAAAAATCGATTAGTAAAAGACAAAATAATAGAAGGGATAAATGATTATAAACTAAAAGAAAAATTACTTTCGGAGAAGAAATTAGAACTGGAAAAATGTTTGGATATCTGTGAATCGTATGAAATTGTTAAAAATCAAATAAAGACATTAAATGATGAGAAACCCGTTAATAGTATCAATAATAACAAATCTGATGATGCATTAGCTAAAGTCTTGAAATACTATCAGTCAGGTTGGCCAAGAAATGATAAAACGCTTATAAATAATGATTTAAAACATTACTTTAAGCGTCGTTATAATATTACAGTTCAGGACAAATTATGTTTTCTAGATGACAGATTGTTAGTACCAAAAAGTTTACGTAGATACACTTTAGATATTTTACATGAAACTCATTTAGGAGTTCAAAAAACAAAATCAAAATGCAAGAACTTTGTTTATTGGCCAGCTATAAACATTGATATAGAAAGATTTATCTTAGGTTGTTTGTTGTGCCAAAAATATAGTAGATCTAACATTAAAAATGAATTGATAAATAATGACATTCCACCAATACCATTTAACAAAATTGGTGTTGATATAGCGGAATTTTCTGGAAAAAACTATCTGGTTGTGATGGACTATTTTTCAAGGTGGTTGGAGGTGGTATTATTAAAGGATAAGACGACTTCCTCTGTCATTATTGCATTAAAAAGAATCTTTGCAAGATTCGGAATACCCAAGGTATTAATAGGAGACAATATGCCCTTTAATAGTGCATTATTTAAAAAGTTTTCAAATAGTTGGAATTTTAATGTGCACACCTCAAGCCCTAATTACCCGCAAAGTAATGGCCTTGCAGAAAAAGCCGTGGGTATTGCAAAATCGATGTTAAAAAAGTCAAAAGAAAGTGATACAGACTTAGAATTGTTTCTGTTAAATTATAGAAATGCTCCAGTAGCTAATTTAGGTGTTGCACCAGTGCAATTATTACAAAGTAGATTAATGAGATCTAGATTACCGTTATCTGTTTTTAAAAGTTTAAACATACAATTGACTAGACAAATAATATTGAAGACTCGACTTTAATTAATCAATTTCATCTACTTAATAAACCACATGATAAAATTCCCAGAGATCCTAAAAAACCATATAAACTTAATTATTTAGGTCCTCATGTCACAAGAACAATGAGTACTTTTTCTCCCGGATTTGCAATTGTAAACAATACTAATTTTAATAGTATGAATACTAATTATACTCTTAATCTATCAAATCTCTTCCGTCCTGTAGGTGGGTTAACGGGTAGTGAAAGCAACTTATTATATATCCTCCGATCAATCTTTCCTGGGTTATATTCTACATCAGACACGCAGCCAAAATCGATTATGTCACTGTGTGATGGCAGAGGAGGGTTCTCACATGTATTAGCTAAAAGCTTCCCTTATAGTGTCATAGTATTCCATACGTTACCAGAGATTGATTTTACCGAGTCATACCCTTTAGATCTCTTAACAGTCGATCATACCTGCACAATTCTGCACAAGCATTTATTAGAAGGACATTCTAACTTGGCTACTATATCGACTATAAGTCGATTGTTGCGATACAACCTACAATACAATATTATCACCTGTGACATAGAATTATCTGGACCTTACGTTATAGAATATTTTATGATTTACAAAAATATCCTCACTCTCAGCCTAAAAACACTTTTGATTTATGGGGTATTAATTTTGAAAGTTAATCTAGAATATCCTTTGTTGACCTGTTGGATCATTGACTTACTATGTGAGTATTTTGAAGCAGTTACTAGCTAGAATCAACCCTAGATATACACCTTGGCGCATAGATGGCACGTATCTTGTAGCCATATTATCAATATATACTTCAGAACTGAACAAGTCTGCAGCTAGATCAGTGTCTCTGTCTCTTTTTCCTAATGAAAGATAATAGTTTTGAAGGTAATTAATAATGTCTTGGGAATGAATAATCCAAGGGCTATCCATGCCTCTGTAGTGTCGACATACAGATCTGAATCCTTGAATCATTGATAATTTTTCTTTAAGGTATTTCCTATGACTAGAATCCTGGTTAACCTCAGTATACTCTGATCTTCCATAGAGTGCATCTAGTAATGAATCTTCATATTCAGTTAATCTAATATTCAGTGTAATATAAAGGTCGTCAGGTGTCTTTGTGTTACACGCCAGGTATATAATATTATCCCAGGTTCGAGTATCAGATTCATAACTACTTGATATTTTTAGATTACTCCCTAGGGCTTGATCATACAACACTAGAAATCTGTCATTTATTGATATTGTATTACATAATGTCTCAATAATCAGTTTACAATCAAAAGCATTCACATCAAATCCATCATGGAATAAATTATTTAACTTTTGATTATTAAGGTTTAACTTTACCATCATCCTATTTATCATTGACGGGCTTTGATCACTAATAAGGTGTACGTCTCTTAGTCGGTTCTCGTTAAATATTCCATCAAACGTTGTTGCTACCAAATACGAGTAAGTAGATCCTGCTAATGAGTAGGGTTGATAGATAGTAAGTTATTATAATACAATAACTAAGACGAATGAAGTGAAATTTATAAATTACTCTCAAAACAAATACAGTGGAACCTCTATCTATCGTTCCTCGAATAATCGTTTTCCCGTATGTATCGTTATTTCTTGCAGGTCCCAATTTATTTCATACAAAACACTAAAAAATAGATCGCATCGATCGTTTACCTATGCATCATTTTACCGCATTTATCGTTTAAATTACGCGGCAAATTTCGTTTGTAAATGGTCAAAAACATTCAAGAGCGAGAGAGAGAAACGAACGGTTTGTCACTTCTGTCGGCTGCCGCGCCGCCCACGCCGGTATGTCGACGGCAGTTGGCTTTAAGCATTCAAGCACAGCAGACGTGTGCAGTTGTATTTTTACTCCCTTGTTTTTGAGCCCTTTAACCATAAAAATGAACCGTCCCGTGAAAAAAGTGCGCACTCTTCAAGAGAGATTGAACATTATCGAGGAAGTGGAAAAAAATCCTGCTGAAAAACGCGTTGATGTAGCAAAGCGTTTAAGAATCGCGGCATCCACGTTGAATTCGATTTACTCAACGAAAAATGAAATTCGTGAACAGATACGAAAATGTGGAAAATCATCGAAAACTAGAAAAATTCTCTTTTCCTGGTACCAACAATCACGTGCCGTAAACATTCCGATTGATGGAAGCATTATTCGAGAGAAAGCCAAACAAATTGCGGAAAGACTTGGCATTAACGATTTTGCAGCACCAAATGGATGGATAAGTCGATTCAAAGATCGACACGGTCTTGTATACAAGAAGCTTGCAGTAGAGAGTGGATCCGTAGATCTAGAAAGGACATCATTGTGGATAAATGAGCTTCCAAAACATTTGGAGCAATACGAGCCTCGGGATATCTACAATGCCGATGAAACTGGCTTGTTTTATAAGTGTCTGCCTAACGGTACATTGACGTTAAAGGGCGAGTCCTGCCACGGCGGTAAAGGGTCGAAAGAGAGGATTTCTGTGTTGTTTTGCGTCAACAGTGATGGACCCGACATGCGAGAGCCACTCGTCATTGGCAAATCACTGAAGCCTAGGTGTTTTAAGAACACAAAAACATTACCCGTGAAATATTATGCAAACAAAAAGGCATGGATGACAACCAACATTTTTAATTTGTTTTTAAAGGACCTTGACACAGAAATGCGCGTAAAACGACGAAATATTTTATTGTTTGTTGACAACTGTGCAGCTCACTCGACTGATACGACATTTTTAAAGAATGTGAAAATTGTGTTTTATCCTGCAAATTGTACAAGCGTTTTGCAACCCTTAGATATGGGCATCATCAAGAGTTTTAAGGGATATTACCGGAAACAACTTGTAAGGAAGGCTATGTGTCTAATGGATCTAGGCACTACTGTCAATAAAACACAGTTAAAGATTGACGTTCTCCAGGCACTACACTTTACATTGACTGCTTGGCATCAGGTGAAACAGTCTACAGTTGTTAACTGCTTTAAGAAGTGTGGGTACGGCATTGTACCATCAGTAGCACCATCAGATGAACAACAAGAAGAACAAGTTGAGGTTTCTGAAGATGATTGGCTCAGATTGGATGCTGATATTAATTTTGATAATTTTGTTACATTCGACGACAATATCCCAACATGTGGGATTGAAAGAATAGAAAACTTGTGTGACGCAAGCTTGAAAGAGACTGTAGCAGAGGAAGATCTCGATGAAGAGGATCCGCCACCTATCCCTTCATTTTCGAAAGCGTGCACAATGTTTGAAAAATTAAAAACATTTCTGTATGCTCATGAAATTACAGATGCTGAAAAAAGTGTGATAAGCAGCACAGAAAACATTTTAATTTCTCACGGCAGTAAAAAAGCCAAAAAACAAATGTCCATGATGGATTATTTTAAATAAAAGTATGTTTTTTGTATCCAACTTCATGTGTTTTTTTATTTGTGTTTCATTCTTTTGTGCAGCTTCTTTTTTTGATTTTCTTACAATATTTTATTATGTTATTTTTATTTAAACAAATTGATGTACATATACCTAAAACATGTATTTTTTTAAAATATGTATGTACCTATTAAACATTTAAATATGTATTCATGTGTTTTTTCTATATTCCCGCATTCATTGTTTTCCCGCATTCATGGTTATTTTCAATAGGTCCCTTCCAAAACGATAGGTAGAGGTTCCACTGTAGATATAAAATCAGTGGAACATATTTACGAATTACTAAACCTTAAAGCTTACTATAATCTTACGAATATAGTCTTTGTTGTTGAAATACTCATTTTCCACGATGAAACCTTTTAACTATTACATTTGAAACCAAATCCAAAAAATTCATTAACCCTTAAACCTGAATCATCCTACCTGTCCATCAGTAGCACATATTATGTCTTTCTCGATGAACCATGTAGAATCATCGAACAACAATATATTAGCCAAAAATAATCAATGCGAGATCAACATCCTGGAAAACAAACAAGCAAGATGTAAACTTCATCAAATTACAGAAACCGACTTCATCGATCTGATAGAACCAAACAACATTCTTATCAATTCAAAATCAAAAATTCGACTAAATTCAACCTGCGATGATCGTAATCTCAATTTCAACGGCAGTTACCATATACAATTCTTTAACTGCACCATAAACATTAACGACGTAAACTACATACAGGCTTTGTCACCGATTTTTCAACATTTGTCAAATGATTTTCTAATAATTTATTTAAACCTCAAAAAATTGATTGATTTGATTTTCAATATTTGTCTTTTGATTTTCTAAATTCTATTATCCATAAAATGGGAATATCACTTTCGAATGAAGAACGAGAAAAAATAATTGAATCATACAACAATGGAACGAGTCCAATAACGATATCAGAGATATTAGGTTGTCACAGGACAACTGTCGACAAGATTATAACCATATTCAATACAGAAGGCAGAACTGAGAAGCTCCCACGAGGTGGAAACAGAAGAAAATCTCTTAATGATGAACATCTGAATGCTCTGAAAGAGTGGATTGATAGTGATTGTGGCTTGACTCTTCGGGAGTTAAAGTCTAAAATCCTGGAAAGGTTCGGTCTTGTCGTTTGTGAAAAGACAATTGACCGAGCCATTTCAGGATTCCATTATTCTTTCAAGCGGGTATCTTTGTTACCTGTGAGAAGGAATGATGCCGAATCTTTGGAAGCCCGGTTCGTTTATGCCAATAGTCTACTTTCGCTGATAGCGGAGCAAGATGGCAATAACATATACTTCTTAGACGAAGTAGGTTTTAACTTGACCATGAGAACTCGCCGAGGGAGATCATTAGTAGGATCTAGAGCAGCTCATACGGTGCAAGCATTGCAATCAAGAAACTTTTCAATCTGCTCAGTAATGAGTAAAAATGGGAAATTCCATTATAAACAACAGAGTGGAGCCTACAATACAGAAACTTTTTTAGTTTTTATTAATGAAGTAATTGATAAATTGGCTTTAGAAAATGTTGTGAATGTTTTGATTGTCATGGACAATGTTCCATTCCACAGATCAACTTCTATACGGGAGAGGATCGAATCATCAGGACATCGTATATTGCTCCTCCCTCCTTACTCACCATTCCTAAACCCAATTGAGAATATGTTCTCACAATGGAAGGCCAATGTTCGAAGATCGAATTCAACATCTGAAGAAATGTTGTTAAGTACTATCGATAGTTCTTGGCGTGATATTACAGACGAGCATTGCAACAACTATTATCGGCATATGCTTAGTTTCATACCCAGGTGCATTGTAAGAGAAGAAATAATTGATGAATAAATAAAACAGCTTGAAAACTTTATTTACTATATTATTTTTACTAAAATACCATTTTTACTTGTTTTATTATTTCTTAGAAAATCAAAAGACAAATATTGAAAATCAAATGTCAAAAAAATCAATTTTTTGAGGTTTAAATAAATTATTAGAAAATCATTTGACAAATGTTGAAAAATCGGTGACAAAGTCTGTAAGTTCAAATCGATATATTTGGGACAAATTAATTATACCCCAAATAATGTTTAACAAAAAAAACGTAACGCAATTACTGGAAGAAATAACGTTACCGGAATTACACATGCAACACTTGGAGAATACAAAAGAACTCCATTTCATAAACGTCAAACACCAATTTCATATGGGATCAACCATAACAATTGGAATTTTCATAATTGGATATATCATATTCAAAATCGTACGAAAAATCAAAGAAAAACCAAATGGAATCACATGGATAACCCAAAATAAACGGACACCAGATCCACCAGGGCAGTCGGATGTCGCTGATTTTCCTTGGAAGACCACGCTTCCATCCTAGGGGGGAGGAGTTATAGATTAGCCACCATCACCCATCACCACCCAACGGATGAATAACTCAACAACCCATTAAGAAGATAAATAAGTCAAAGGCCCCATTTGGACAAAACAAATATTAAGTAAGATAAATAAATAATAAATTCAATTTTTACGCAGCGACCCAAAACGCTGAACAAACAAAAATCTAAAATCAATATAAAAGGGCCTCACATTGGTCCCAAGATCAACATCCATACTGCATTGAACGAGCATCAACTGCACATCGCTATTGAGTAAACATCAATATTGACTGTGTCCAGGCCATCTCTTCGACAAAGAACTTTTACGATGAATACCGCAGATTGCGCTATTTATTAACTAGCTTTATCATCAATTTCGTAAGTGCTTGGAGTTCTCTCCTTCACGTTGCGAATGATGGCGAAGCGCTTCTCATTCCCCGACATCTCGTCGATGGATAAAAACGACTTGGCCGAATTCTTGGCTGAACTTCGTAGCATCACCAGCCTCGTGGAGGCAGCATTCTCTGCCTCAGATGCATCTACCACCGCCGTAACTTCCCTGCCCTAAGTACCGACATCCAACATCCCGAGCCTCATGGACATCGGAACGCCGGCCTTGGACTTCATCCCGGTGAAATCCAAAGCCAAGAACAAGCGTAAACGGGTACGCGTCCCAACAACCCCCATCTCCACCCCCAACTCGGAAAGTGATGACTTTCTCACCACCTCATCCGCCTCTTCGGACGAAGAACCCGAAGAGAAACCCAAGGAGAAAAACCCACCCCCAATCCGCATCTTTCGTAAGGAGATGTGGCCGAAAATACACGCCGGCATCAGGAAGGACGACATCCCCATCCGATTTGCCAAAAACACTACCGACGCTGTCCTCATCTACCCAGAAACCGTCAAAGGATTCAGGGCCATCACTTCAACCCTCGGTAAGCATAACATCGAATACACGACCAATCAACTGTCCCAGGACAGAGACCTCATCGTCTTCATCCGAGGCGTCAACGAAGCACTCCAGGACGAACCTCTTCTCGAGGAACTCCAGAAGAAAAACTGGCGACAAAATCTGGCCCCTCCTAGCGGTCCACCTGGACCACACATCTCCAACGGCTAAGGCCATCTTCGACCTCAAAACCCTTGCCGGCCTCACTGTCAAGGTCGAGGCCAAGAGGAAATCGTCGCAGATACCTCAGTGTCTGCGATGTCTCAAATTCGCCCACACGGCAAACTACTGCCACGCCGCCTGGGTCTGCTCCTTTTGTGCCCGCAACCACGCCACCGCCTCCTGCACCGCCAAAATCAACAAGGACGCAACTCCCACTTGCTACCACTGTCGTGGCCCACATCGCGCCACCTACAGTGGGTGCCCCAAAGCACCTATAAAGCCAGCCACTAAACCCACCTCCACTGTTCCACCCACCAGGGTCCCGCCTCCACCAAAAGTCACAAGGAAGGCACCACCTCCACCAAACACCACAAGGTAGTAACCACCTCCACCAAGCGCCACCAGGACATATGCAAGTGTTGCATCCACCTCCTCGGGCCCAATCAACAAACCCGAAATTGTTCCACACCTGGGGCAGCTTTTTCAGCTCTTGTCCACTCTTACCGATACACTCAAAAACCTCATCCAATAGGAAGTCAATTAGCATACTTAATTGGAATGCTAATGGACTCTCCCCCCACAGACGCCTGGAATTGATCCAAGTTCTCGACACCAGGGCTATTGACATAGCCTCCATCACCAAAACCCGCCTTAAGCCGCGTAAAAACCTCTTCTTACCAAACTTCACCGTCTACAGAAAGGACTGCCCTGATTCGAACGGTGGTGGAGTGGCGTTGTGCATCCGCAACACACTCCAGCACAAAGGTCTCGAAGCAGGTCCCCAATCATACGAATCCATCGGAACTGAAATAAATCTCCACACAGGTCATATTCACCTTCTTCTATTCACCTCCCAGTCACAACGATCTCTCCAAACTACCCGAACTCTTTGACCACTCAATCCCAACCATCGTCGCTGGTGACTTCAACGCCAAACACATCGCTTGGGGCTGCCACAAAAACACCAAAAAGAAAAACCAACTTCTGACAATCGCTCTACAGCACAACATTGTAATTGACGCACCAACCAAATCAACCTACATTCCAATAACACCGCGTTACAAACCTAGTATCCTGGACTTCTACCTGACCAAGAACATCACACTCGTCAAAGACCCGTGGACGCTGCCCGAACTCAGCTCGGACCACTCTCCAGTGTACCTGGACATCGTCGGCCACTCAACACCCTCTACTCCGACTGAGTCCAAATAAAACTATCTCCACCTGAAATACATTCTCGAAACCTCCAACTTCAAATGTGCCCACATAAAATCAATCTCCGACATCGATATTGCAGTCAAAGATTTGACTGTCGAAATTCAAAACCCCATTGCTTTAGCCACCACAACAAAACTCATCTCTCCTAGATCCAACGACCTACAGCCTCACATTCAACTTCTTATCAAAAGGAAAAACAAAATGCGGAAGAAGTGGCAAACAACCCGGGACCCACAACACCGCCGATCATTAAACTCCATCCAAAGGGACATTAAGACGGCCCTTCTGGCTGTTAGCATGACCAACTTTGAAAACTTTATTTCAGAAGCTGAACAACATCCCAAAAGCTGCTGGAAAGTCATCAGAGCTCTTCGCAATAGGAAACCCCACCTACCTGCCCTCA
This sequence comes from Sisyra nigra, assembly GCA_958496155.1. Lineage (NCBI taxonomy): Eukaryota > Metazoa > Arthropoda > Insecta > Neuroptera > Sisyridae > Sisyra > Sisyra nigra. The sequence goes on from OY292314.1 coordinate 26,353,745, forward strand.
TCAAGGACAACGTCAGGTACTCTCTCGATGACGATAAAGCCAGTATCTTCGCAAACTCTCCCCAAAACCAGTGTTCGCCTTTTCCAAGCGTGAACAAACACATCCACTTCCACGACACCGTGTCCAACACTGTCAACAACTTCTCCGTCACCAACAACGACTTCCACCCGACCACTCCCAAGGAAATCGCGGGAGTAATCAGGACTCTCAAAAATAAAAAGGCACCCGGAGACGACAGGATCGGCAACGGAGTCCTCAAAGTTCTACCCAGAAAGCACATAGTCGTCAACGCGATGTTACGTCTTCACTATTTCCCCACCAGATGGAAAACAGCCACCGTCATTTTTCTCCCAAAACCTGGGAAACCACTCAGCGATCCCGCTAATCACCGCCCCATCAGCCTTCTCTGCACTCTAAGCAAAATAGCTGAAAGTGTCATTCTCACTCGTCTTGACGGGTTCGTCGTCGATAACAACATCATACCAGACTTTCAACATGGCTTCCGCCCGAGACACAGCACGGCACACCAGCTTCTGCGGGTCTCGGAATACTTGGCGGACAACCTCAACAAAAGTAGACACAACTCCATGCTGCTACTTGATTGCAAACAAGCGTTCGACCGGGTCTGGCATGATGGACTTATCTTCAAACTCATCAAACTCAACTTTCCACAATACCTCATCGGCATAGTCAAGTCATACCTCACTGATAGAAGTATCGTCACCAGGGTGGGCAAATCACTTTCCGATTCTCATCCAATCCGTTCGGGGGTTCCACAGGGCTCCAAACTTTCACCTTCTCTCTTCAACATATATTGTCATGACATTCCCTCTGATGACAATATCCTCACAGTTCAATACGCGGACGACATTGGATTTCTGCAAACCTCTAGGGTCATCTCCTCTACCAGGCTCAACAAGTTCATCCCTTTGGTACTGGACTGGTACTGGAAATGGAGATTCGACATCAACTCAACCAAATCAGAAGCCGTCTTCATCTCTCACCGAATGCGCAAACCACCCAAGCTCATCGTGAATGGTCACCCCATCAACTGGAGCAACTCTGCCAAATACCTCGGAGTCATCTTCGACAAACGCCTCACCTGGACCAAACAAATAACCACCACCCGCAACAAGACTATTGGAGCCTTCGTCAGTTTGAAGCCCTTCTTCAACAACCCAAAGGTGTCCCCGTCCACCAAGAAGCGAGCCTTCAATGCCATCATCAGGAGCATCTGCACCTATGCCATCCCAATTTGTGGCTCCGCTGCCCCCCCACAGGATCCGAAAGCTGAACGGCACATACATGCAACTACTGCGCTCCGCCCTCAACTTTCCTTGGTTTGTTCGTAACGAACAAATCCTCCGGGAAACCAAACTCCCCTCTATTCCCGAGGCGGCCCGAATCTACGCAACAAATCTGCGGCAGTCCGTTTCTAGCCACCAAAATCCTACCATCAGCTCTCTTGCATCCTTCAGGTGCAAGAAAACCGACCGTTTCAGAAGGCCCAAAATCAGAACACATTAAGCTACGCTAGAACACGTTAGAATACGCTAGCATACGTAACTCGACATTGTAAATCTGTTAATACTAATCCGATACACCAACAAAGAAACTGTCAAACCTCTGTTGTATAATTGCAACGATTCGTGTTAAAATAAATAAATAAATTTGCTTTGTAAGACTAAGTCTAGTCTACCAAACAAATCTATAATAATAATCGAGGTTTTACTTAATATTATCGTGATGTTTTTCTGAACCGCAGCCGTTCTACTTGACAAACGTTATTACTTTCTTGATTTTTGTCAACATTTTTAGGTTACATGGTTTTTGTTATCTCGTCAGTTCGTGAACAACTATCAATCTTTTCCTGTTTTCATATTCACAAATAATAATAATAATATCAAGAGACGCGGCGGCAGCTCGACGCGAGGTATTAAAAAGAAAACGTAGCGCGTGAGCTACCGTACTCTTATATACAGTAAAATAGTAGATTATACTCGTTATTCAGGGCTGGATTGGCCCGGCGGGATACCGGGAAATTCTCGGTGGCCCGTGGCCTATTTCTGGCCTGTGGTAAGATTTAAATAAACATTTTTATAGGCAGCGGTATTGCGTTTAGACGTACGCGAATTCGGGAATTTTTTTGTACGGCTCATGAAAATCATGAACGATTGTTTGTTTCCGAATTCGCAGCCGACGTAGCTCGTACGCATTCGCTAGTTCCGCTTGTCGCCTAGCTTTGCAAAAACACGCGATTGAGCGTATACGTATAACTAACCTAGTTTGCACAATTGAGTCAGTTTGGACTATTTCAGTTATCACGAATGTATGTGTGATTATTCTAAGGTTTTCGTTTTCTGTTTTACAGAGTAGTTTAAATAAATAAATAAAATTACAATTTTTCTCCAGGTAATTTGGATTCAATAACGATAATTTAATAAATTAAATTAAACTATTTTATTTATTTAAGATCTAATTTAATTATGTCTAAAAGAAAAGGCGGCTGGGAAAGAGAAAAGATTAAGAAGCAGACAGAAGCTCATGAAAGTTGAAACTGATAAATTTTATAAATTAACAGATTTATTTTGCAATACAACGTCTAAAAATTTTCCCAAAGCAAGTACATCAGCCCAGCCCGATACAATGCCATTACATCAAGAAGAAGTTACGGGCCAGGTTATAGAGTAAATGAGATCAGAAACGGAAATTGAAGACAAAATACAAGAGGAACAAGAAGATGAAGTTGACCAATCAAAAACATATCATGAGGAAAATTCAGAAAATATTTCGGAATTTGCAGAAACTGAAGATAAGAGCAAATATTTTATTAAACCTAGTAATGACAATTTGTCCATTTTTTTGAATTTTCATCCAATTCAACCAAACGTACAGACAAAATATAATTTAAAATAATCATAAATTATACTATAGAAAGGATGGAATACGTAGATGTTGGCTAACGTTTAATGAAGAGAAGGAACTTTTTTTTTTGTTCATTTTGCCTTGGATTTTCTATGAATTTAGATTCAATTTTTTTAAAGGTTACAACATTATTAATAGTAAACAGTAGAAGTAGGAGTACAATACAATAGCGCAATATCCTATTGCTAGATACCTGAAACAAAATACATTGACTTTGATGTGATGACGATGTTGTGGTGTTGAGTTAAGATTAAATAAACGGTTCTCGTGTTCCACAGTTTTTACTTTTAGTGTAAATACATTGATTTTCAATTGACTATATTTATTTTTATCGTTTCCAGATAAACAAGTCAGATATGTCTGGAAAAATCTTCGCCAGGAATTTGGGAAGCAGCTACGGAAGACCTCGAAGTCAGGATCAGCTGCTCCAGACGAGCTCTCCTCTAACTGGCCATACTTCGAGTCAATGCTTTTTTTGACTGATCAGTTCATCCCTAGACCGTCTAGTGGAAACTTTGCATCCAACCAAGATGATAATAGCAGTCTCATCGAATCAGAACATGGGAAGGAAAAAAAAGGATGAAGATATGCAGCATATACAGGAAAAAACTTCAGGAAATATCAAAAAATGAAACAGAATCACGAAATGTAGACACCATCAAGAGAAAAACAGTATACTTTAAAAGATTAACGCTTCAAACTGTTATTGAAAATTTAAAATCAAGCAGCATAAAGCTACCGAAAACTCGATCATAAAGATTGGTATTTTTAATTCTTTTCTGCCACACGTGAGACAGCTGACTCCACGTGATAAATTACACTTCCGGATGCAGGTTCAAAGGATCCTTCTTGATATGGCCTACCCACCTCAACAATCAAGAACTGCCTCAAGTACTCCATATGTGGCATTTTCCCCACAACAGTCCACATCTTCAGGTTCAACTTTGCACAATCTACCTTAACAGAGTGGTCACGAAGACTCCGACTGGCAACACAAATGCAGATGGTGGAAACTATTTAATTTGTAACTGATTTTTATGTATCAAAACTATGTAATCATACCAATAAACTTGAGTTAACAGATTTAAACAGTATTAAAATATAATATAGTGTTACGTCAGGACCCAAATCACTATTTTAATAATAAGGAATAATATGTTAGATAATAAGTTAAACGTTTGGACGGGAAAAATATCAAATTTTGCCTAAGCCCGAAAGAGCGTTCCTTTGTTCCAATACGAGTATAAAAGTAAGGCGACAGCTCATTAAAAAGGCAATTCGGTAAAATGAATTCGGAACAGGCAATTCGGTAAAAGAATTCTGTACAGACAATTCGGGAAACTAAGACGACTAATTAAATTATGTAAGTTATAAAATCCATCTTCTTTAAAATCTTCGAGAGTGAAACTTAATGGGTCTGTCGCCAACATATTATCATGTAAGTTTTATATTATTTTCTTTGTTCTATATCTATTTTCTTGTCACTTATTATTATTATTATTTTGCTTTTTATCATCTCACGCATGAGTACTTGTTTACAAAAATTTCGTAAACGGCACGAACAACAAAATTTAAACTACGGTAACTAATTAGTACAAAAAGAGCACTAAATCGTTAGCATAGTTTAATTTGATTGGGCTGGGTTACTAAGGCTAGCTTGACGTACGTCATAGCGACGACCCTGAGCTTCCTCAAGAAGACGAGCATACTTGCTGAAATTTGAGTTACGTGCTATAGTCACTTATATCTATTTCCTCCTATTTTATATTATCGTTGTTATTTTCAATATTATATTTATAATTGTATTATATTTATTGTTAACATATCATATACTATTATTATATTTATTTTATTATAGGGTATTGTTTTATATTAACTTATGTGATTGTGTCCTTATTACTGTTGTTTTCTATTGTTTTTTTCTCTCTTTTTAAACTTACTATATATATTTGTATATTACTATTCAACTGTTATTGCATACCGTTTGCATCCATTGTAATTATGTAATTTCTTGTTAGTCGCGTATGACCAGGTTGTTGAGGCGACTTAAAATAAAGTTAAAAAAAATTACCATATTGTTGAAACCGGTCCACAATCAACCTACAAGTGAATGTTTCACATTTACCCTCGTAAACACGAGGAAACTTCATGGAAAACCAAAAAAATAAACCAACCACAAAATCGACCATGGAAATCTCCACCGAAAACACCCTCGCAAACTCCAACTCCGACACCTCTAACGACACCAACAATGGAATCCGAAGATATTTCACCGTAAACCACAAACGGAAACGGGATCATGAAACCAACGAAAAGGAACCGGCCAAAATCTAAACAAAAAACAGGGATAAAATCCTCGCCAACATCGAAAAGGGTTAGCAAATTATCGTTTGCTGGTTGGGTGAAATTCTAATTAAATAAAAACATTAAAGAAAATAAAATTGAATTAATAGAATAGAAGCGTTTTATTGAAAATGAGGAGTCGAACTTGATAATTGTTATTGTCCATAGTTACAAGTCGTTTCGGAAATATTTGTTTTTTATTCATTGCCATCTTGAAATTATATAAAGATTTTTGAACATTCTCCCCCCAATTCTGCAACAGGTTGGAGAGTTATAAAAATAAGAAAAAATCACTCGTTTTGAGATGACGTCACGAGAGATCCAGGTGAGGTGATATCGGCAATAGAGCTAACTTGACGATTGGCCGAGTAAGGGTAGTAGTGGCGGTCTTAAGCGTCACCACACGACATCGTCCGTCACTGCCTGGATGCATTTGGATAACTCGAGCCAATGGCCATTTCGACGGTGGAAATCTCTCATTGGTGAGGAGAACTAGTGAGCCGACTTGAATACTATCTTCAGATTTTTTCCATTTTGAGATAGACTGATGAGCTTGAAGGCATTCAGAGGACCATCTGTCCCAGAAACGTTGCAACCTTTCTTGAATCCGCTGAAACTGCGATAACCGTGATTGGGGTTGTGACGTTAGAGATGGCTCAGGTATTGCAGTTAATGCATCACCTCGGATGAAATGCCCCGGCGTGAGAGCGGATATGTCATCAGGGTCATCTGAGAGAGCACTGAGAGGTCGTGAATTAAGCACAGTTTCACTTGTGCGAGAAAAGTCGAGAAGTCTTCGAAAGTGAGAAAAGTGTCTAAAATTGTCCGCTGAAGATAATGTTTCACATACTTCACTGCCACTTCCCACTTTCCGCCCATATGAGATGCACTGCTGATGTTAAAAAACATACAAATACTACAATCCAGCCTTTATACATTTTTGCGCCTCTTCCTTGGAAGGTTTTGAGAGAGATTGGCCCTGCATAATCGACGCCTGTAGTCTCAAAAACTCGGTCAACTGAAAGCTTTTCAACTAACCACTGTTACTCATGGTACGCGATCAGCACCGTATTTGGTCTGTCGAGTTCTCAAACAACTCGTGAATGATGAAGGTGCTAATTATCCTCTGGCCGTAGAACCCATTCTAAGAGGAAGCTATGTAGACGTCAGTCCGCTTGCTTACCACTCGACAAGTGGAAAAGCAATTCTTCAAAATTCTCAGCCCCCGTGTCATCTCCATCAAAATCAGCAACTGTAGATACATTTCAAGATACTTCGAAGATACTCGGCATATCTTGGCACTGTCACCAAGACGTATTTTCATTTCATGGAGATATCACGTTCAAAAGTGCAGTTACAAAGCGATATTGATGATAAACTATTTGTTTTAACTTGATTGATATAAACATTTAGGAAAGTTGATCGTAACGCAATATCAAATTTTCGTTCATTAACCAATTCTGAGGTAAATTCATAAGATACTTGAGTCTGAGAGAGAAATATTGCCATAATTAATACTCTCAACTTGTACATATATCAAATAAGATTTTTGAATACAATTTTATAGTTGTATCTTCAATAGCAAAAGTATTTTTTAACTTAACATCATCTAAACTGGATTTACTTTTTGACTTTTTGGATTCAAAAAAGCATTTTTGCTTCAGCTAATGTTGACTGAAGTAATCGAAAATGCGAATCCAAACGTCGGTTTGTGGGCTGCGCTACGCTTAAGCGTAACTAGTCCCCTACATCTTGGCTACAACTTTAAGTCAAACCAATATGTAAGTCGTCGTTTGACAGGAAAGAACGGGCGCCAGAAATTCTGGAATTCACCTTTGGTGAAACGTCTCAAAGAGATATATCCTCTTAAATCTTCTAAGAAGCTTGAGGTATTCTCTAAGATTCCACCCAAACAATGGGATCGTATTGCCTTATCGCTTGAAGCAATTGGGAATACGGTATTAGTCAATCCACTTCATACGCCTGAGGCCACTGAAGAGCAATTGAAGGACACAATCCGTCAATGGGAGACCTTTAAGGTTTTTTGGATCAACTATGCTTTGCGAGGTGTTAATATCTCTGATACTGGTACGACCGCGCCTTCCCAATCTTATCCGTGCTACTAAAGGACTTAAAGTTCTTAGTGCATGGATTGGTTGGTATGCTGCGGGGGAACCAAAAAATAGTAAACCCCGTGTACTATATGAGTTTCCAGGACATCACCCAAATGGCCATCGTTTAACGTGGCTTGGTGGTGAACTTTCATCTATGATGGCAGTCAGCTCTGGAATTCCATTGGACTATGAAAATCAGCGCTTTATAGACGCGTTTTGTCAATGTCGGACTTTTGGCCGAGCACTTCCTCCTGCCTATGGCGAGGAATTAGTTGAAAATACAGTTTAAGCACAACTGCCTTTCCAGCATTACTTATTTTTAGCAAAGGCTAAAAAACCATATACTATTGGAGAAGAACTTGTTTTACCTACTGCAGTGCAAATTACAGAAACCATTCATGGAAAAAAGTATGCAGATGAATTGCGGAAAATTCCTCTCTCAAATGACACAGTTTTTAGAAGAATTTCCGAAATTAGCTCCGATCAGTTTCTGCAACTTATACAAAGAATTAAAGAAAGTCCGAAATTTGCAATACAGCTCGATGAATCAACAGATATTACAAATTTAGCTCAACTCTTGGTTTATGTTCGATACAGCTACGCCTTTAATATACATGAAGATTTACTGTTTTGTCGGCCAATGAAAAGCCATACAACAGGCGAAGATATTTTTATAAAAGTTAATGAATTTTTCAAGGAAGAAGGATTGGACTAGAGTAATTGTATTGGTGTATGTTCTGACGGTGCAGCAGCGATGAAGGGACATCGTGTCGGATTTCTAGCAAAATTAAAATCTATTACAAATGGACATATCATGTTTACCCATTGTATCATTCATCGAGAAGCATTAGTAGCTAAAAAAATATCACCAGATCTTAGTGTGGTCTTAAATGATGCCATACGTATTATAAATTTCATAAAATGTCGTGCACATAATAAATGTACCAAATATGGAAGCCTATTGGTCAAGAGCCTTTCATTCCAAAATACCATTTTTTGGAAAAATATTTTCCCGCAACCGATTTTTTCAAATTTTCTGGGCTCTTCATTTGGAATCAATCACAAATCCGGGTCAAGATATGAGAACTAGAACCGCACGTGTTAGTAACTATCTTGATTACTTGAATAAAAGATTTATGGAAAATTACGTACCTGAAGAAAATCTATCGGTCGATGAGTCCACCGTAGGATTCAAGGGTAAAATCAGCTTCATCGCATATAATCCAAAAAAACCCACAAAATGGGGTTTTAGGATATATGTATTGTCGGATTCCCGTACCAGTTATATCTCTACATTTATCCCCTACTATGGAAGTTTTACTACTCAAGGACTAGTTAGACCCGATTTGACTTTCACTAGTAGAATAGTGTTACAGCTTTTTGACAATTTGCAACAGACGATTCCAGATTGTAAAGGCTATCATATATATACTGATAGATTCTATACAAATATAACATTGGCCAAAGAACTTTTGAAAAAAAAATGTTACCTAACAGGTACTATAATGACGAATAAAAGAGGCTTACCTGCATGTATAAAAAAACCTAAATTACCAATCGGGAGTAAAATTGCGTTCAGAAAAAAAAATACGCTTGTATTAGCTTGGCGTGATAAAAGAATTGTCACGATGTTGAGTACGAAGTTTACTTCTCAGTCCATGTCTGTGAGAAGAAGACCAAGAAGATTATAGCAAGAGATAGACGCATCTACCCAGAATAATCCACCCACAATAAATAAACCAACAGTAATACATAATTACATAAAGAATATGGGTGGGGTCGACACCGCTGACCAATTGGCTACTTCATACTGCTTTATGCGTAAAACACTGAAGTGGTGGAGAAAATTGTTTTTTTGGGGGCTAGAAACAAGCATTGTAAATTTCTATTTACTATATAAGGAATGCGAGAAAAAAGAAAATAGAAAGCCCATGGGACACAAAAAATTCCGTCAAACATTATTGATGCAACTGATTGGAGATTTTCGAGCACTTAGAGAATCGAACCCAGGGAGTTTGTCAACAGTAGATCAAGAGCAGCGTCTAGATGGAACTTCTCATTTTATATACAGTAATCCCAATAAACACAAAGACTGTATGGTATGCTCGAATCGTAAAATTCGTGGACAGAGACGAGAAACTACATTTTTCTGCGAAACATGTGAGAGAAAACCAGGCCTTCATCCGGGTGACTGTTTCAAAAAGTATCACACTTTGCAAAATTTTAAAAATTAATTTATTGTACATTATACAATAAAAATGGCTAATAAATATAACTGTTTTTTATTTAATTATTTTAACACATTTTTCAATTAAATTAATTAGAAAATGTTTGTTCGCAATTTCGCCTAAAACGGTTTGGAGTTGCTGATAACATTTTTGAAAATCCTTCGGAGTGCAAAGGGTTAATAGTCGTTTGTTTGCCAATTTATGTAAGGATATGGGAGCGGATTATGAACAACTTTTACTGCATACAGAAGTAAGGTGGTTGTCAAAAGGACGAGCCTTAAAACGACTAATAGCGTTAAAAGATGAGATAATGATATTTTTATCAGAAACAAAGTCTGATTTTTCTAATCTCTTCCACAATGAAACTTGGGTTTGCAAATTGTGTTATTTGGCAGACATATTCGAGAAACTAAATGAACTGAATATGCCCCTGCAAGGTGAGAACACGAACATATTAATTTTATATGATAAAATTCATTCGTTTATGATAAAGATAAACTGAAGAAGAACAGTTTAAAAAATATTTTTTATAATTGAATACTGAACAGTTTATCTGGGTGCATCAACCATTCCTTGTAGAAATGGAACAAGTGAAACATCTCCCATTAAATGCCCAAGAAGAATTTGCCGAATTGAGTTGTAATACAAATCTGAAAGTCGAGTTTAGTAAGCAAACATTGAATTATTTTTGGCTTAGTGTGCAAACAGAGTATCTAATACTCACTGAATTAGCAATGGCGATTCTCTTACCGTTTGCAACTACTTATTTATGCGAAATGGCATTTTCAGTAATGACTAACATAAAAACAAAGCAGCGCTCTCGTCTTAGCAATATTAAAATCGCTATGAGACCTGCACTGACCGATATTAAACCCAGGTTTAATTTAATGTGCCAAAATATGCAGGCTCACCCATCACATTAAATTTTATTTAAAGAATAAAATATGTATGTTTAGTAAACTCAATTAGTTAAGTTAATGTCGAAAGATATACATAGAATAGTTTGTACCAAAGATAATTTATTCATTTTTATTGAAACTAAAAATAAATCTGTTATTTATCAAAATTAAGAGTGTTTTTATGCAATGAAACAAAAAAAATTAAGTCCTTCTGAATTTAATTGAACTACACCCCCCTCCCCGCTCCAAGATTTTTTCTACACATACTTATTCTTCGGGGGGTCCTTTGATATTTTTAAGTGTAAAAGGGGGTCGCGGACCAAAAAGTTTGAGAAACACTGCTATATATCATATAACTCAAGAACGGTTGTACCGATTTGATTGAAAATTAGTGGGGAAATAGCTTAGTACCAGGAGACGGACATAGGATACTTTTTATCCCGTTCTCGTGGAACGTGACATAACAAAACGCAACTAACATGGAATAACAAATTTAATTTAAATGTGACGTAAGATTTGTTGTTTTATGTTTTCATAGCTACAATATTTGACCTGCTGATTTTATTGATCGGTTTATCAGAATCCAGTACTCTGCATTTTTACAATACTACGCCAGATGGTAAAAAAAAACTTTGTATTATACAGAAGAGAACGCAAATCTGAAGCCGTATATTTTATTTGCTCACGCAGTCGCTGGAAGTGAGACGACGAGCGCCATGTACGGCAAAGAAAGGAAGAGAATCATCTCCATTCTGCAAAGCCCCTCCAGCCAAGGGTACACAGGGGGCTTCGGCTGTAACTGTGTGCACCTTGGTAATTCCTGACTGGGACGTTCGACTCGGACGTACAATAAGCGAATTCACAATGTCTTGTAGGCATGACAATTTTTTAAAAATGTTTTTGATCACAATATTTATTTATTCTAATAATAAACAGACGTAACGTTTGATGTTATTGTCGATAGAGAATTCAAAATATATGTACCGCCCACCGGTGCTGCCCCTAGCGGATCTTTTTTTAAATCTTCCGAGGAAAAAGACTAATACGGATAAAAATCATCCAAATCATCAAAAAACATCCACTACCGGATTTATATCGATCAATCTTCTCAACGAGGGTAATGAGGTGAACCAACTTCGTGAACGACGAAAAATTTCATCATTCTTGGAAATTTCAGCAAACATTTTTTTTTACAATTTGTCGAGTTGTTTATTGAATATACGCAGTTAGCGTACTAGATCAATCGATTACGTTAATATGTTAGTTAAGAAAACCGCCATGTCTTTCCACATACAGGTAACCCCCGTTCACCGAGACCCCGGCGAGCGCAAATTCGTTATAACGCGACCGACAATTTAAAAAAATATTTTTCAGACACTGGCCTTGACAGTGCGATAAATTAATTAATTAAATGAGCACTTCGTAATTTTTAAAATGTCAAAAAGACAAAGTGATAAATCGGTTAAGAAAACTCGCAAAGTAGTGACCTTGGAAAAGAAACTAAAAATTATTGAAATGGTAGAAAATGGTGCTAAATGTGCACCTGTAGGAAGTGATTTAAAATTGGCCAAGTCTACAGTGCGAACAATTGTAGGGCAAAAAGGTAAAATTAAAAAGGCTGGCGAGAGTGTTACTCCAATTACAGCGGCGAAAGTTTCACGAACCAGAAGTTTTTTGATAACGGAAATGGGGAATTTATTAAACAAATGGATAGAGGATCTGAATCAAAACCACATGCCTATTAATACTAAACTCATAATGACTAAACCACTTAGTCTTTGGGATCATTTAAAATCTCAACATGGAGAAGAAATATTTAAAGCAAGCAAAGGTTGGTTTGATCGTTTTAGAAAACGATCAAACTTTCATAATCTTAAAATGATTGGTGAATCGGCTAGTGCTGACATGGAATCTACTGCAAAATATCCAACCGAGTTCTAAAAAATTGTGAAAAGGGGAAATTATCCAACAGATGTAATTTAATTTTTTATTCTTAATAAATTTGCCTTATTATTATTCTGATGTTTATTTAATAAATCGAGTTTCTCGAGCCATTAATTTTTTTTTTTCAAAAATCCCCCGTTGAACGTGACATTCCGCTTAACGCGATCATGTCCAGAACGTATCCCCCGCGTTGAACGGGGGTTACCTGTAATATCTAGCTTTACCAAAAGATGTAGAAGGTTTCAAAGTATACAGAAAGGGAAGATTCGATCGGAGTTTTCCAAGACGGATTTTACACCCTCAGGTGTATTGTAATCACACTAAATAAAGTCATCAATCTTTTTCGCCACGTTTGCTAACTGATCAAAAATAATGACGAGTCGGTAATTTCGACCACTGCTTATCTTATTTTCAAAAACAACAAATTTAAGAAGCGGGTACTCCAATGCTTATACTACTTGGCATTGAGACTAATAAACTTTACGATCAAAAATTAAGTTCTAATTTTCAGAGAAACCTTTTTTGGTTATCAAATTGTACCGGATATTTAAGTACCGGATGTTTAGTTAAAACCTTCATATTTAGATGATTGTTACTAGATAATTTGCAAGTTTTTGATTTTGATCTGAATATCAAAATATCGTTAAGAAATTTTTGCATGGATGAAGCGTCCCAATGCATGTTGTATTAAACGCCGATATAGTATGAACATTGTCAAGTTCTTCCCAACCTAAAAAGTAATTAAACATTTATTTATAATATAAATAAATAAAACGTATAAAAATTGGTAAAGTTCCAGTTAAGACACCCCGGAGTTTCACAGAGAATCAAATATCTGAAATGTGTAAAACTTCGCGATGTCAACGTTATTATACATATTTATATAAAATATAGTTTAATATAACCAATATAACATTTACATTAAATAAAATTGAAAATGTCATTGTACATCAAAAATGTAAGGTTATGTATAAATCTCGAGGTGTCTAAATTGGAATTGTACCCAAAAATTAGTAATTTATCAGTTAAAAATTACCTGTATGGGATGAGGTTTTATCAGGTTTATTTGATGGTGAACCATAATATCATTCTATATATTGAAGAATTTTTTTTGGTTATGGCTTGATTTTTCTTTGTTAGATTCAAATTGTTTTGTCGTGGAAATAAATAATTAACAATTTACCAGAATCATCTTTTTTTTCACTTGCACTAGTTTTTAAACAATATTAGAAATAAATCAATCATTGATTTTTACCATTTTTACATTTTGTTATAATGTATTGTATAAGAGTACAACTTACAGAAAGCAAAGTCTCCGTATTCCCTATTTCAGATTGGTTCATGGCGACTAGTCTACAGTCTACAGTCTACACTCAACTCATCGCTAGAGTTCGCACTTCGCATAAGATTGTTCTCATAGCACATCTAAGATGGCGTCACTTGAGTTGCGCACTAAGTCGAATTGAGGAGTGCCGTTTCAAAAGGACTTATTTCCACTAAAACGATTATTTCCACCGACTGACAGTTAGCACCCCCTTTTTCGAAATTGTGATTTTTTTTGTTTGCAATCGTTTGATGGTCGTTTGATGGTGAATGATGGTTCAAATTTATCGTTTGATGGTTATTTGTTTATTTGTAAAAAAATAAAATAAAATTTGACCTTGAGGACTTAACAGTTAGCACCCCATTTTTAAAATATGTCAATTTTTTTATTACAGTTCGATTCGAAATTGTTTGATGGTTTAATAGTTATTGTTTATTATCAATATTTATTTAGTTATAATTAATTTTTTAATATTGTAACGGCAGTAACAATGCTAATTTCAAATACACGCATACGCAATGCATTGCATGTTACGCGGTTCATTTGAATTTCGCTTAAAACAGCAGTAGCAATAAGAAGTTTCCTTTACTAATGTTTTTAGTAGTTTTTGAATAAAATATAGGCAACTGATGGTTTTTATTATTACTGATTATTTCAGATACTAATAAATACCTGCTCTTTGGGGATTTTTTTTGGTCATGGTGTTCTCCTAAAAATGCAATAGTTTAGTTGGAGTGCGTGGTTAAATGCAAATAAAATGGCAAGAATGATTGTTACTAGAATACCAATGTTCCTAATTTAATACTTCGTCCTAAGTTAATAATCGGGATATCAATTTAAATGTAAGGAAAATACTGCAGAAACAAATATAAACTCAAGTTCATAAGCGTAAACGTTTATAAGCGTTTATTTTTATTTCGAGATTAAAAATACAGTCCTCATTTCCAAAAATCTAAAAATGTGTCATTTTATAGATTTTATAAGTCTATACAAATAAGTTAATTTGTTGTTATTTGTTGTTAACTACTCCTATTTAGTTTGTAATTTGTGGTTCATAACAGACAACAAAAAATTATTTATTTTATATATTATTTAATTTAATTATTATTAAACAATAATTTTTGAATTTTTATAATAAGTATTCTTATTATTACTATTGCTACTGCTGTTTTAAGCGAGATTCAAATGAACCGCGTAACTTGCAATGCTTTGCGTATGCGTGTGTTTGAAATTAGCATTGTTACTGCCGTTACAATATTAAAAAATTAATTATAACTAAATAAATGCTGATAATAAACAATAACTAATAAACCATCAATCACCATCAAACGATTTCGAATCGAACTGTAATAAAAAAATTGACATATTTTAAAAATGGGGTGCTAACTGTTAAGTCCTCAAGGTCAAATTTTATTTTATTTTTTTACAAATAAACAAATAACCATCAAACGATAAATTTGAACCATCATTCACCATCAAACGATTGCAAACAAAAAAAATCGCAATTTCGAAAAAGGGGGTGCTAACTGTCAGTCGGTATTATTTCCACTTATAGCGATTTTAATTCTTGAGTTTGGAAGTTTTTGAAAAATTAATTAAAGTTAATAACTGTAGTTTTTTGGAGAAATTGCGGATTCTGAAGGAGCACTTTTTTTTGGCATAAGGGTTAATAAAAAAAAGTGTTCTTTAACCTAACTCTTTCTGATTAAAAAATATATTATTCAATAATAAAAGGGAGTGTTGGAATGTTATTTGATTATTGCAACGGTTGTAACTTAAAAATGTATTATGAATTTGTGATTTTTTTTTCTTTCTCTTTATTATTTATTTTCAATCTGTATACACATTCATTAGGGATGTTAAAAAATAATCGATTTTTATTTAAATCGATTATTATTTTCTAATAATCGATTTTTAAATAATCGATTATATAAATTACGCGTTTAAATTGATTTTCATAAACAGCGCAAACTTAAATGCAAACTAGCTGTAACGTTTTTTTTCATCTTGTCATTCAAATATAATAGACATTCATTCAAATATTTGATTGTTAAATTTAAAATTCATTATTAAAAGATTGAAATCGAAAATAGTTTTTGAGACAATAAGGTTGTAATTTTGTTAAGATGCTCATCATTTCATTTTTATTATAATAAAACGTTTAATGGTAGGTACTGAAATTGTGTATTAATAATCGTATTTGCCTTATTCCTTACCTTGAAAGTTTAATGGAAGATTCGCATTAATTTTTAGTTTTGACTTGGTTATTTTTTTATTCATATCATTTTATTTGATTTTTAATCTGATAAGTTGTTAGTATGAATCTCTTAGGTTTCATCATTATTGGAATATGAAAAGCAAGCAGAATTTTAAATAATAGAAAAAATCTTTTTTTTTTAGAAAATTTCATATTGTTATTTTAAAATATATTGTATTATTTATTTATTAGATAAATTATTATTAATTTCATTCATGATATTAAAAGCATAATTATTAATCGTTTCTAATAGGCGGTTTCTTACTTTAACCGTTACTTACTTAACGGTTTTAACCGTTTTGGCATTTATGAAACAACATAATGTACTCGTATGAATTAACGTAAAGTAAATCGCATTATTTAGTTTTATATTTTGGGAAAACAATTTCTTTTTATAATTATATTATTACAACACTTTAAAACTGAGCCATCTCTGTGAATAGAAGTTCTTATTTATCACAAAAGCAATTTTTTCAAATCGCAAACAAAGCGTTTCGGATAATATTTTTTCTGAAAATTAATAAGTAGCATATATTAATACCTAGTTGTAAAGGAGAACAAATTAACATTTTGTAGTATATTGGCAGAATAAATGAAAAAATTTATTCTGTATGGATATTATAAGGAAAAAAGATTTTATTTGTTATAGATTACGAGAATATAAGTAATTGAGAATGTGGATGGGTGCATAAATAAAACATTAACGTTAAAAAAATCATAAAAAAATTTTATACATGAAAATTAAAAACGTAACAAGTAATATTTTACGAAAGTTATAATTGCTTGATGAAGAAAATAGAATAAAAATCCAAATTAATAATGAAATTAGCTGGACTCGCGATTTCGTTCATATGAGTATAAAAAAAAATATTACAATCAATACAACACAGGTAACATAAATTTAAAAGGCGAATAATGAAAATTAAAAATTTCGTGCTTCTATTTTCATTACTAATAAATAACCCAAGCCAAGGCATAGTGCTTGTAAAAATTATAATTTCTTAAACTCATGATGATATTGCGCTAGTTCTTTTCTTCGATAGAGGCCAAGCATCAAATTGTAAAAAGTAAAACAAAAACAAAAAAAACTGTCATAATCTATCGAGTCTAAGTTTTTAAAATGTTTATTTAAGTAGTCGGAAAGTTATGTAGGGAGTAAAATTTTTCTATTTGGGTTTGAATTTATTATCAATATACAAAATATATTCAATATCATGATACAAGTAAATATTTGAGGCTACAGATATAATGACCGTAAACATCAGTGTTAAACCGAGATTCAAAAAAAAACCTCCTATAAAAATTTGATATTCATAATTTCATGTCTCACGGTTGTATTGAAAATACAAAAATTGTCCGTTAAAATAGAGCAATATATTAAAGAATACGTAATTTTAGAATAATTACTTTTCCAATAAAATTAATGTCCGTTGCAAGCGGCGATAATCTTATACAGTTATAATATATGCATTATGATACTGAACACAGAATTCGAAAGTGAATAATCCTGTGTAATAAAAAAATGTATTAGTAGATTCTTTCTCATCTGATGAGGAAAATTGATCTGTATTTAAATTTGAAGCGATGCGAAGTGTTGTCTTAATGTATTAATTCTTTAATGAAATATTTGCGATCCCCGAAGGGATCTAAAGGAAAAAAAAAGGCGTTCGAGATGATTAACCTCCAAAACCGTACAAAGTACGACCTTGGCGTTTTAATGCATAGACAACGTCCATGGCTGTGACAGTTTTTCTCTTGGCGTGCTCAGTGTATGTTACGGCATCTCGGATGACGTTTTCCAAGAAAACTTTGAGTACGCCACGAGTTTCTTCGTAGATCAGCCCAGAAATACGTTTTACTCCACCACGACGAGCCAAACGACGAATAGCGGGTTTGGTGATACCTTGGATGTTATCGCGTAGAACTTTGCGATGACGTTTCGCACCACCTTTTCCTAGACCTTTACCTCCTTTACCACGTCCAGTCATTGTTTAGGTTTGATATTAAGTTAAAGTAACTTTGAAAAACAGAAACTGATGAAGTTTTCGGCCAAAACCAGCGTATTTATACGGAATATAAGCTCCGCCCAAAACAAAAGGGCGCCAACCAATAGTAGTGAAGCATACCCCAACATCACTTTTTGGAAAACGGAAGCGTATAAATATGGGAATTTTGAAAAAGTATCAGCATATTTTAATTTTGATCTGAAAGTTAAAGTTGAAATCCTTCTCGCAACAATGGCTCGTACCAAGCAAACAGCGCGTAAGTCAACTGGAGGAAAGGCGCCTCGCAAACAGTTGGCTACCAAAGCGGCACGTAAAAGTGCTCCTGCCACTGGTGGTGTTAAAAAACCTCATCGTTATCGTCCAGGAACAGTAGCTCTTCGTGAAATTCGTCGGTACCAAAAAAGTACTGAATTATTAATCCGTAAATTGCCATTCCAACGTCTCGTTCGTGAAATCGCTCAAGATTTCAAGACCGATCTTCGTTTTCAAAGCTCAGCTGTAATGGCTCTTCAAGAAGCCAGTGAAGCCTACTTAGTTGGTCTCTTTGAAGATACCAACTTGTGCGCTATCCACGCCAAGCGAGTCACCATCATGCCTAAGGACATCCAACTTGCCCGCCGCATTCGTGGTGAACGAGCTTAAGGCTTGTTTACTTTTTTTTGGCCCCACTGGGGCCTAAAATCTTTCATTAAGGAGTTGACTTCATTTATGATGTATTAATAACAACCCATGAAATACATAAGTTATTTAAATTCAATTTTAATATGATCGTGGAAAAATGCTTGTTGTGGTTATTTTCAAAGTAAAATTTTAATAATATCCAGTGAATTCTAACGTTATAACTATGTACAAAAATACAATTACACACACATATTGTCCCTATGTACTTATGTTCAAGCTTTTTAACCGCCCTACACATACGAACGTACGTGTAATATTATACGCACACTTTGAGCAGACCAATCTGGCTATCCCGCATCACGTACGCGCTTGAGAAAAAATAATTTATCAAATAACTATAAACTGTACAAGATACGGACGCGTCCCAACATTTGAAAAGGTAGTTCTTCAAGGGCCTGTACATCCTATGTTTTAAAATTTATCATACTAAAGAAATTACTAACAATTTTTGTCTTTCTAAATATAAATATAATCTAAATGTAACAAAACCTGCAGGTAGGGCGGTTAATTCATTTTTCAGCACTAATTTTGAAGTTATACTCGTATTTGTCCAAAAGAGCTATCTATCTCACCAGGCGTCATGTCCGTCTTTCCGAGATGTTGCAGTCTTTTTTTTGAAAGCTGCCTCACATGAGTCAAAAATGTGTTCTGCCGCTTTCCAGCAGAGACGACATATGTAAGTGTCGACTTTACCGATCTTGTGAAGATGGTAATTCAGGGTACAGTGGCCCGTATAAAGGTCATCCCTCATGGCCAGGCGGTTGAGCGGGAGCATTATCCAACAGAAGGACACACTTAAGCGGTAGACCATTATCGATTAAGTATTTTTTCACTGAAGGCCCAAAAACTATGTTCATCCGCTCAATAAAATCGTACATCGCAAATTCGTATCTCAAATTTTTCGTTCTATGTCGAGGTATTAATGGTATGTTAGGACAATCGTATCTCAAGGTACCACTGTATTTTAATATGGTGATATTCAAGATAAGGTTTATAGCAGGAGTTGACAACCTACGACCCGCGGGTCATCAAGTGACCCGTTTGATAATTAGAAGTGACCTACTTTAGTCCTGAAATTAAATTATAATATATAAAAGAATATTTTAAAAAAAATGTTTAAAAGCGTATTGTAATTAAGTTTTTGTAGACTCTATTAAAATGAAAATACCACTGACCCAAGCGTCTATTTACGACTCACATATTAGTTGATTTTGACCCGCCGTCAAAAAGGTTGTCGACTCCTGGTTATAGTATACATATAACCATGGTTCGTATCAAACACTCAACCATTCTGCATTGAACGAGCATCAACTGCACATCGCTATTGAATAAACATCAATATTGACTGTGTCCAGGCCATCTCTTCAACAAAGAACTGTTACGACGAATACCGCAGATTGCGCTATTTATTAACCAGCTTTATCATCAATTTCGTAAGTGCTTGGAGTTCTCTCCTTCACATAGCGAATGATGGCAAAGCGCTTCTCATTCCCCGACATCTCGTCGATGGATAGAAACGACTTGGCCGAATTCTTGGTAGAATTACGGAGCATCACCAGCATCGTCGAGGCAGCATTCTCTGCCACCGATGCACCCACCGCCGCCGAAGCTCCCCTACCCCATGGACCGAAATCCAACGTCCCGAGCCTCATGGACATCGGAACATCGGCCTTGGATTTCATCCCGGTGAAATCTAAGGCTTTCAACAAGCGTAAACGGCTACGCGTCCCAACAACCCCCATCTCCACCCCCAACTCGGAAAGTGATGACTTTCTTACCACCTCATCCGCCTCTTCGGACGAAGAACCCGAAGAGAAACCCAAGGAGAAAAACCCACCCCCAATCCGCATCCTTCGTAAGGAGATGTGGCCAAAAATTCACGCCGGCATTAGGAAGGACGACATCCCCATCCGATTTGCCAAAAACACCACCGACGCTGTCCTCATCTACCCAGAAACCGTCAAGGGATTCAGGGCCATCACTTCAACCCTCGGTAAGCATAACATCGAATACACGACCAATCAACTGTCCCAGGACAGAGACCTCATCGTCGTCATCCGAGGCGTCAACGAAGCACTCCAGGACGAACCTCTTCTCGAGGAACTCCAGAGGAAAAACTCCGCCGTCAAGTCCATCCATCGGATGAAAAGGGGCGACAAAATCTGGCCCCTCCTAGCGGTCCACCTGGACCACACATCTCCAACGGCTAAGGCCATCTTCGACCTCAAAACCCTTGCCGGCCTCACTATCAAGGTGGAGGCCAAGAGAAAATCGTCGCAGATACCTCAGTGTCTGCGTTGTCTCAAATTCGCCCACACGGCAAACTACTGCCACGCCGCCTGGGTCTGCTCTTTTTGTGCCCGCAACCACGCCACCGCCTCCTGCACCGCCAAAAACAACAAGGACGCAACTCCCACTTGCTTCCACTGTCGTGGCCCACATCGCGCCACCTACCGTGGGTGCCCCAAAGCACCTATCAAGCCAGCCACTAAACCCACCTCCACTGCTCCACCCACCAGGGTCCCGCCCCCACCAAAAGTCACAAGGAAGGCACCACCTCCACCAAACACCACAAGGAAGTCACCACCTCCACCAAGCGCCACCAGGACATATGCAAGTGTTGCATCCACCTCCTCGGCCCCAATCAACAAACCCGAAATTGTTCCACACCTGGGGCAGCTTTTTCAGCTCTTGTCCACTCTCACCGATACACTCAAAAACCTCATCCAATAGCGAGTCGATTAGCATACTTAATTGGAATGCTAATGGACTCTCCCCCCACAGACGCCTAGAATTGATCCAACTTCTCGACACCAGGGCTATTGACATAGCCTGCATCACCGAAACCCGCCTTAAGCCGCATAAAAACCTCTTCTTACCCAACTTCACCGTCTACAGGAAGGATCGCCCTGATTCGAACGGTGGTGGAGTGGCGTTGTGCATCCGCAACACACTCCAGCACAAAGGTCTCGAAGCAGGTCCCCAATCATACGAAGCCATTGGAGCTGAAATAAATCTCCACACAGGTCATCTGAGAATATTCACTTTCTATTCACCTCCCAGTCACAACGATCTCTCCAAACTACCCGAACTCTTCGACCTCTCAATCCCAACCATCGTCGCTGGTGACTTCAACGCTAAACACACCGCTTGGGGCTGCCATAAAAACACCAAGAAGGGAAACCAACTTTTGACAATCGCTCTACAGCACAACATTGTAATTGACGCCCCAACCGAACCAACTTACATTCCAATAACACCGCGTTACAAACCTAGCATCTTGGACTTTTTCCTGACCAAGAACATCACACTCGTCAAAGACCCGTGGACGCTGCCCGAACTCAGCTCGGACCACTCTCCAGTGTACCTGGACATAGTCGGCCACTCCACACCTTCTACTCCGACTGAGTCCAAATTAGACTATCTCCACCTGAAATACATTCTCGAAACCTCCAACTTCAAATGTGCCCACATAAAATCAATCTCCGACATCGATATTGCAGTCAATGAATTGACGGCCGAAATTCAAAACTCCATTGCTTTAGCCACCACAACAAAACTCATTTCTCCTAGATCCAACGACCTACCGCCTCACATCCAACTTCTTATCAAAAGGAAAAACAAAATGCGCAAGAAGTGGCAAACAACCCGGGACCCACAACACCGCCGATCATTAAACTCCATCCAAAGGAACATTAAGACGGCCCTTCTGGCTGTCAGCATGACTAACTTTGAAAATTTCATTTCAGAAGCTGAACAACATCCCAAAAGCTGCTGGAAAGTCATCAGAGCTCTTCGCAATAGGAAACCCCACCTGCCTGCCCTCATCAAGGACAACGTCAGGTACTCTCTGGATGACGATAAAGCCAGTATCTTCGCAAACTCTCTCCAACATCAGTGTTCGCCTTTTCCAAGCGTGAACAAACACATCCACTTCCACGACACCGTGTCCAACACTGTCAACAACTTCTCCGTCACCAACAACGACTTCCACCCGACCACTCCCAAGGAAATCGCGGGAGTGATCAGGACTCTCAAAAATAGGAAGGCACCCGGAGACGACAGGATCGGCAACGGAGTCCTCAAAATTCTACCCAGAAAGCACATAGTGGCTATTTGCAACATCGTCAACGCGATGTTACGTCTTCACTATTTCCCCACCAGATGGAAAACAGCCACCGTCATTTTTCTCCCAAAACCTGGGAAACCACTCAGCGATCCCGCTAATCACCGCCCCATCAGCCTTCTCTGCACTCTAAGCAAAATAGCTGAAAGTGTCATTCTCACTCGTCTTGACAGGTTCGTCGTCGATAACAACATCATACCAGACTTTCAACATGGCTTCCGCCCGAGACACGGCACGGCACACCAGCTTCTGCGGGTCTCGGAATACTTGGCGGACAACCTCAACAAAAGTAGACACACCTCCATGCTGCTACTTGATTGCAAACAAGCATTCGACCGGGTCTGGCATGATGGACTTATCTTCAAACTCATCAGACTCAACTTTCCACAATACCTCATCGGCATAGTCAAGTCATACCTCACCGATAGAAGTATCGTCACCAGGGTGGGCAAATCACTTTCCGATTCTCATCCAATCCGTTCGGGGGTTCCACAGGGCTCCAAACTTTCACCTTCTCTCTTCAACATATATTGTCATGACATTCCTTCTGATGACAATATCCTCACAGTTCAATACGCGGACGACATTGGATTTCTGCAAACCTCTAGGGTCATCTCCTCTACCAGGCTCAACAAGTTCATTCCTTTGGTACTGGACTGGTACTGGAAATGGAGATTCGACATCAATTCCACCAAATCAGAAGCCGTTTTCTTCTCTCGCCGAATGCGCAAACCACCCAAGCTCATCGTGAATGGTCACCCCATCAACTGGAGCAACTCTGCCAAATACCTCGGAGTCATCTTCGACAAACGCCTCACCTGGACTAAACAAATAACCGCCACCCGCAACAAGACTATTGGAGCCTTCGTCAGTTTGAAGCCCTTCTTCAACAACCCAAAGGTGTCCCCGTCCACCAAGAAGCGAGCCTTCAATGCCATCATCAGGAGCATCTGCACCTATGCCATCCCAATTTGGGGCTCCGCCGCCCCCCACAGGATCCGAAAGCTGAACGGCACATACATGCGGCTACTGCGCTCCGCCCTCAACTTTCCTTGGTTTGTTCGCAACGAACAAATCCTCCGGGAAACCAAACTCCCCTCTATTCCCGAGGCGGCCCGAATCTACGCAGCAAATTTGCGGCGGTCCGTTTCTGGCCACCAAAATCCTACCATCAGCACTCTTGCATCCTTCAGGTGCAAGAAAACCGACCGTTTCAGAAGGCCCAGCCTTCTGGTCTCCTAAGGTACTTCAAATCTCCTAGCTTCGCCACTGGCGTCCGTGTCCTGCATCTTCTGCTCGACCTCTCTCATCACTTGGTTTAGAACCCAAACGGTTGGTAACCTGTAAGGTGGGGGTTTTAGTCGGTAGGCGCTATACGCGAATCCGACACTACCCTTTTTCCTGGGTGTCTTTGGAAGATTTCCCCCACCTTACTTCTGTCAAAAAAAAAAAAAAAAAAAAAAAAAAGTATCAAACACGGACAAATTATCATTTTTTACAACAAAAACAGACATCCAATTTTTTACAAGAAAAATTGAAACTGTCCCCTAGATGTTATAATTGGGATGTTAAGGATATCAAGTTCAACACGATCAAAATTAATTTCATCTTCAAAAGTTTTAAAAAGTGTTTATAAAGTAATGCGGTGGTACCTACAGATAATCAGTCAAACTCTAAAATCACGTTAATTGGAATGAATTTGACATTCACCATTCAACTTATAACCGATATATATCGATACCGAAACAGTATGTTTTATTGCAACAACTGACATAGTATTATAGAAATAATAAATAGGTATGCATTTATTTAAATCGATTTCCACATTTTTGAGAGTATTTTTTTTTTACTTGAATAAGTTAATTACCATAAGATAATATAAAAGCCCAGGTCACTGATTCACTCATGATTCATTCTGTAACGCTCAATGCCTACTATGATTGTTTAAAAAAATGTTTAAATTCATGAAAAATGATCATAACAATGTATGATAAAGAAAAAACTTCAATATCAATTATCAGTTATCAATACAATAAAAAAAATTAAAAAAAAAAAAATAGGACGCCGTAGGCGCCCCATAACAACTAGTTCAATATACTAATTATTCATATGCATTCAAAATCTTCCCTTATGCCTTAAACATTCATAATTTCGTAAGTCCAAAACAGTGTAAACCGATGATATACAAAAGAATACCACCGATGTACCGAAATATTAACTATAGTGACAATTGTCACTATGCGTTATGTTCAGCTATTGCAATGACATTAATTATATATTCGTCTCTAGAATATAATAATCAAATATAAATAAAAGTCAATTTTGTGTACGTTTCTATAACTAGAGATTTTACACCTGAATTGAAATATAACGTTACTAATAAGGATGCAGATAAATGTCTTAGCGAAATAAATCTTCAAAAAAGATTTGCGGTCCCGTGAGGGACCTGAATAGAGAAGAGAAAATTTAAGCTTTCTTTTCTGTCTTTTTTGGCAATAAGACGGCTTGGATGTTGGGTAGAACACCACCTTGGGCAATGGTGACACCAGAGAGAAGTTTGTTCAATTCTTCGTCATTACGGATGGCAAGTTGCAAATGACGTGGAATGATACGAGTTTTCTTGTTGTCACGAGCAGCGTTTCCAGCCAATTCAAGAACTTCAGCGGCCAAGTATTCCATAACCGCAGCCAAGTATACTGGAGCACCAGCTCCGACACGTTCTGCATAATTTCCCTTACGCAACAAACGATGGATACGACCAACGGGGAATTGAAGTCCAGCCCGATTAGAACGAGACTTGGCCTTTGACTTTACTTTTCCTCCTTTACCGCGTCCAGACATTTTAAATCAAAATTAATATGTTACAAGCTTCTACGAAAATTGTAGCACGAATAAAAAATTTTACGCCTTAAAAATAAATATATAGTTTCAGTTGTCTCTACAGTAACATGCTCAACGACCAATCACAAGTGTGTACTATGAACCAGATCGCTCTGCGCAGCTACTGAGTGAGTTTGGGTTCGGGGCGCCTGCTCTATTACATTGCATTTATACTAGCGTTATCTTTTTCTAGTGAATTAGCCAATCACGTAACGTTTACTCAATAAATTGTTATACCAGCGCTCATTTAGAGATAAAACCAAATTTTCACTATTGGCCTGTTACATTGATCTCGTTTACCGTTATCAAGGATACTTCAACAATGCCACCCAAAACAAGTGGAAAAGCTGCGAAAAAGGCTGGAAAAGCCCAGAAAAACATTTCCAAGACCGACAAGAAGAAGAAGCGTAAGCGCAAGGAAAGCTACGCTATCTACATCTACAAAGTCTTGAAACAAGTCCATCCCGATACTGGTATCTCCAGCAAAGCTATGTCAATCATGAATAGCTTCGTTAATGATATCTTCGAGCGTATCGCCGCCGAATCGTCTCGTTTGGCCCACTACAACAAGAGGTCAACCATCACCAGTCGGGAAATTCAAACTGCCGTTCGTCTATTGTTGCCTGGTGAATTGGCCAAGCACGCTGTCAGTGAAGGTACTAAAGCCGTCACCAAGTACACCAGCTCCAAGTAGATTAAATAATTTCTTCTAAATATCCAGGTCCTGCAAAGGACCGCAAAGATTTCAATAAAGAGTTGAAATTAAGACAATAATACACGAACACCCAATCCTTTAAGGAAGTAAATGTTTATAGGAGATAAATTTTAATATATTGATCCTACGGATTCTATAAGAACATATATATATATATATATGTTTTGATAGAATCCGTCGAGTTTTTGAGGACGACATTAATCGCTATAAGGAATAAGGTCGGGCTGAAGGTAACCTTTGAGAAAAACCGTTTTGTAGCGTTGGGCTTTCTGAATGGTCGTTCTGAATTTTCATTTTTATTTGTCTGTTTTCCAGAAAATTTTATGATATGCTCTCTTACACCGGTTTCAGATAATATTTTTATGATCTTATGTCTCCATGTCATATCACGCAGCTGGACAAGGATATCGGTCTGTAACTTTTACTTGATGGCAGTGTTTCCCCGGTTTAAGTATCGGTTATTTCAAGTAGTTGAGCGTATTTCCATATAAATTTAAGATTTTTAGCAGGTATTTTTTTACAGACGGATATAGATGTTTGACTATCATCGGTTGAATATTACCTATCTGATCCGGGAGAGGTGTTTTTTTGTTTTTGGATAGACCATTCGCATTCTTCCATTGTTATTTCGCTATTATATGGTTCGTCGTTGTCGCTGTCTGTGCAAAGTAACTTACTTTTTTCCGTTCTCTAAAAATTAAAAAATTCCGGTTGGTAATTTGTAGAGCTGTAACGAACCGTATGTATTCGTTACTAAGTAACGGGTGCGCCATCTAGTACCGAGTAACGAAACGTTACACACGAATGCGTTTCGTTACTCGCACGTTTCGCATCCTTCGCACTTTTCGTCGTACCATCATTGTCATTGTACCGTACCATTGACCATGGGAGGGACACTCAGTGTTAAACTGCGGTAGCTTCTAAGGTTTTAGTATGGTCGCTTGTTCATAGAGGCGCTAGTGTTGTTTGTTTTAACTAGGCGCGCGTAGTTTTAAATATTTGTTTTATTTATTCTTTTTTTATATTTAAAGTAAAATTAATAAACTCGGTAATTATTTTTAAAATGTCGTATTTAGAAAAAATAATACATTACATAAAAAATTCTTACAAACAAAAAAAAAATACCATAAGAAAATATAATTATTAAATAAATTATTACTTTTCTCAAATATTGTAGTAGTTGTTATTTGGAGTTTGGTGATGAAAATGACGTCTGCATTCCATGCGTATTCTTGGTTGCCACGAAATCTGGGATAAGAAATTATTCAACCATCTTAGAATAATAATTAAATTAAACAAAATAATTTTAACTTAACTTCAAAGAAGTTTGTCTGTCATCCATTTAATTTACCCGAGTTATCCATGAATTATTTGCCAGAAAAATGATGCCTACAAATTTTAAACGTATTGCGGCTTTCTTTGGATGTTATTTTCATTGCAACCCATAGTTTTTCAGCCATTAATTATTCATAAAAAACTAATTTATTACACAAACGGTGATTAGAAGAAAACATTTTAAGTAAGGTTAGCTTGGGGTCTAGTATAGGTCGCTCGTTTATAAAGCGCTAGGATCGCGTTATTTATATCATCACAGCGCAACTCCGTAATGCAAAGATGCATTTTAGACATTTCCCCGCCATCTCTGTTCAACCGACCATACTAAAATTCAGGAGAACCGCATGTGCCATAAAAGTGTCCGCCCCATGCCATTGACCGTATTATTGGTACTATCGGTACTATTTTCAATGTTATTTTTATGTTGATCTATCGTGTCTATCGTTAAAATATTGTTTAAATTTTAGTGTCTATAAATAATTTTAGACACCTATTTTTGCCTTTTTCATTATAATCGATACATTTTACGATAATAGATTGCGATGTTATTGTGATATAATACTAACTTAAACATAAATTCAAAATTAAAAATTTTAAAACAGTAAATCCATTGCAAATTTTAGTAGATTCTGTCAACAGTCCACTTGTAGTTCTACACTTTACTTATTAAATTAAACAAAATTGAAAATAACTTAAACACAAGTATGGTTCAAA
This sequence comes from Sisyra nigra, assembly GCA_958496155.1. Classification (NCBI taxonomy): domain Eukaryota; kingdom Metazoa; phylum Arthropoda; class Insecta; order Neuroptera; family Sisyridae; genus Sisyra; species Sisyra nigra. The sequence continues at coordinate 26,382,236 of OY292314.1, forward strand.
ATAAGAAAAAGTGAGAAAATGCACCTTACGCAGCTTTGTAAGCAATGTATAAGCAGTATAAGTATGTTTTATACAAATTACGAATGTTGCGACGCGGTCAAATCATACTGTACGCGTACGCAATAGGTGATAGGTACGATTCGAGTCGTTACTCTAACATAACATAGCATCTAATGAGGTATCAGAAGTAACGAGTAACGATACGAAAGTAACGAGTACTGATTGTTATAGTAACGAATACATACGGGTACCCTTTTTTTCGTTACTTTTACACCTCTAGTAATTTGTGTCGTTAGATATAGTCGCGTAGTAGTTTGCGGAAATATTTTGTATTTGCTCCGCGTTTTTTATTACCCTTTCCAATGTGATTCTAAAGAAACATTTAAGAAGCAATTTTTCGGTATATAGTTTAATAGAAAAAAAAAATGTTCTACGCTAACTCTTTTCCGGTTATATTTTTTTAGAACAAATATGTTTCCAATCTCCGTTGGTGAGACATAGCGCGCTGGAAGTGAGGAACGTTGACCCGAATGGGTTGGTTCCCGACCTTCTAGTAATTCGACTGTATTTAAATTCTTAGACATTCTGAGTTGTTGGACCTTTATAGATCTTGCCAAAATAAAACGAAAATTAAACCTAGTAAGAAACACTTACTCTAAAATCGTCAGTCTAGTAGCGGTCAAAATAAGCACAGCAAACAGGAAAAGACTGAGAGTGTCCCTAACAGTAAGTAAAATCTCAATTACGAAAAAACAAAGCTTCAACACAACAATCCTTTCAATCGAGGGGATTAATCAAAATGAAATAACTACAGCGCTCTACGTTGCACTCACCTTTTACATCATAATAAATAATAATCTTCACGATGATGCAGATTAAATTCTACTTTTGATAAATTTTGTGTAAGATAACTATTGACTTACTGATCCAAAAATTGTCTGAAAAATCAATTGTAAAAAAACAAATTTGAAATTATAGTACTGAATGTTTATTTGCATTAGTCACGCGTTAGAACTTTCATAATTTGATATGTATTACAACAATTATAACTTAAAACATAATACAACCGAATTGCGTTTAGTCAAATCATGGCAATGCTAACAATAAATTGTGTTTTGATGCTTAATTTATGATTAGCCCCTAGGAATCTCTTGAAATTTCAACTTAAAACAAAACTAGATATTGATCAAAAATATGTCACTAGCAAAACGCAAGACTTAATTAATAGCTCAAGTCAAAACTTCGTAGTTTTGAAAATGACCACACTCATAATTTATCTCCTATAAACATTTACTTCCTTAAAGGATTGGGTGTTCGTGTATTATTGTCTTAATTTCAACTCTTTATTGAAATCTTTGCGGTCCTTTGCAGGACCTGGATATTTAGAAGAAATTATTTAATCTACTTGGAGCTGGTGTACTTGGTGACGGCTTTAGTACCTTCACTGACAGCGTGCTTGGCCAATTCACCAGGCAACAATAGACGAACGGCAGTTTGAATTTCCCGACTGGTGATGGTTGACCTCTTGTTGTAGTGGGCCAAACGAGACGATTCGGCGGCGATACGCTCGAAGATATCATTAACGAAGCTATTCATGATTGACATAGCTTTGCTGGAGATACCAGTATCGGGATGGACTTGTTTCAAGACTTTGTAGATGTAGATAGCGTAGCTTTCCTTGCGCTTACGCTTCTTCTTCTTGTCGGTCTTGGAAATGTTTTTCTGGGCTTTTCCAGCCTTTTTCGCAGCTTTTCCACTTGTTTTGGGTGGCATTGTTGAAGTATCCTTGATAACGGTAAACGTGATCAATGTAACAGGCCAATAGTGAAAATTTGGTTTTATCTCTAAATGAGCGCTGGTATAACAATTTATTGAGTAAACGTTACGTGATTGGCTAATTCACTAGAAAAAGATAACGCTAGTATAAATGCAATGTAATAGAGCAGGCGCCCCGAACCCAAACTCACTCAGTAGCTGCGCAGAGCGATCTGGTTCATAGTACACACTTGTGATTGGTCGTTGAGCATGTTTCTGTAGAGACAACTGAAACTATATATTTATTTTTAAGGCGTAAAATTTTTTATTCGTGCTACAATTTTCGTAGAAGCTTGTAACATATTAATTTTGATTTAAAATGTCTGGACGCGGTAAAGGAGGAAAAGTAAAGTCAAAGGCCAAGTCTCGTTCTAATCGGGCTGGACTTCAATTCCCCGTTGGTCGTATCCATCGTTTGTTGCGTAAGGGAAATTATGCAGAACGTGTCGGAGCTGGTGCTCCAGTATACTTGGCTGCCGTTATGGAATACTTGGCCGCTGAAGTTCTTGAGTTGGCTGGAAACGCTGCTCGTGACAACAAGAAAACTCGTATCATTCCACGTCATTTGCAACTTGCCATCCGTAATGACGAAGAATTGAACAAACTTCTCTCTGGTGTCACCATTGCCCAAGGTGGTGTTCTACCCAACATCCAAGCCGTCTTATTGCCAAAAAAGACAGAAAAGAAAGCTTAAATTTTCTCTTCTCTATTCAGGTCCCTCACGGGACCGCAAATCTTTTTTGAAGATTTATTTCGCTAAGACATTTATCTGCATCCTTATTAGTAACGTTATATTTCAATTCAGGTGTAAAATCTCTAGTTATAGAAACGTACACAAAATTGACTTTTATTTATATTTGATTATTATATTCTAGAGACGAATATATAATTAATGTCATTGCAATAGCTGAACATAACGCATAGTGACAATTGTCACTATAGTTAATATTTCGGTACATCGGTGGTATTCTTTTGTATATCATCGGTTTACACTGTTTTGGACTTACGAAATTATGAATGTTTAAGGCATAAGGGAAGATTTTGAATGCATATGAATAATTAGTATATTGAACTAGTTGTTATGGGGCGCCTACGGCGTCCTATTTTTTTTTTTTTAATTTTTTTTATTGTATTGATAACTGATAATTGATATTGAAGTTTTTTCTTTATCATACATTGTTATGATCATTTTTCATGAATTTAAACATTTTTTTAAACAATCATAGTAGGCATTGAGCGTTACAGAATGAATCATGAGTGAATCAGTGACCTGGGCTTTTATATTATCTTATGGTAATTAACTTATTCAAGTAAAAAAAAAATACTCTCAAAAATGTGGAAATCGATTTAAATAAATGCATACCTATTTATTATTTCTATAATACTATGTCAGTTGTTGCAATAAAACATACTGTTTCGGTATCGATATATATCGGTTATAAGTTGAATGGTGAATGTCAAATTCATTCCAATTAACGTGATTTTAGAGTTTGACTGATTATCTGTAGGTACCACCGCATTACTTTATAAACACTTTTTAAAACTTTTGAAGATGAAATTAATTTTGATCGTGTTGAACTTGATATCCTTAACATCCCAATTATAACATCTAGGGGACAGTTTCAATTTTTCTTGTAAAAAATTGGATGTCTGTTTTTGTTGTAAAAAATGATAATTTGTCCGTGTTTGATACGAACCATGGTTATATGTATACTATAACCAGGAGTCGACAACCTTTTTGACGGCGGGTCAAAATCAACTAATATGTGAGTCGTAAATAGACGCTTGGGTCAGTGGTATTTTCATTTTAATAGAGTCTACAAAAACTTAATTACAATACGCTTTTAAACATTTTTTTTAAAATATTCTTTTATATATTATAATTTAATTTCAGGACTAAAGTAGGTCACTTCTAATTATCAAACGGGTCACTTGATGACCCGCGGGTCGTAGGTTGTCAACTCCTGCTATAAACCTTATCTTGAATATCACCATATTAAAATACAGTGGTACCTTGAGATACGATTGTCCTAACATACCATTAATACCTCGACATAGAACGAAAAATTTGAGATACGAATTTGCGATGTACGATTTTATTGAGCGGATGAACATAGTTTTTGGGCCTTCAGTGAAAAAATACTTAATCGATAATGGTCTACCGCTTAAGTGTGTCCTTCTGTTGGATAATGCTCCCGCTCAACCGCCTGGCCATGAGGGATGACCTTTATACGGGCCACTGTACCCTGAATTACCATCTTCACAAGATCGGTAAAGTCGACACTTACATATGTCGTCTCTGCTGGAAAGCGGCAGAACACATTTTTGACTCATGTGAGGCAGCTTTCAAAAAAAAGACTGCAACATCTCGGAAAGACGGACATGACGCCTGGTGAGATAGATAGCTCTTTTGGACAAATACGAGTATAACTTCAAAATTAGTGCTGAAAAATGAATTAACCGCCCTACCTGCAGGTTTTGTTACATTTAGATTATATTTATATTTAGAAAGACAAAAATTGTTAGTAATTTCTTTAGTATGATAAATTTTAAAACATAGGATGTACAGGCCCTTGAAGAACTACCTTTTCAAATGTTGGGACGCGTCCGTATCTTGTACAGTTTATAGTTATTTGATAAATTATTTTTTCTCAAGCGCGTACGTGATGCGGGATAGCCAGATTGGTCTGCTCAAAGTGTGCGTATAATATTACACGTACGTTCGTATGTGTAGGGCGGTTAAAAAGCTTGAACATAAGTACATAGGGACAATATGTGTGTGTAATTGTATTTTTGTACATAGTTATAACGTTAGAATTCACTGGATATTATTAAAATTTTACTTTGAAAATAACCACAACAAGCATTTTTCCACGATCATATTAAAATTGAATTTAAATAACTTATGTATTTCATGGGTTGTTATTAATACATCATAAATGAAGTCAACTCCTTAATGAAAGATTTTAGGCCCCAGTGGGGCCAAAAAAAAGTAAACAAGCCTTAAGCTCGTTCACCACGAATGCGGCGGGCAAGTTGGATGTCCTTAGGCATGATGGTGACTCGCTTGGCGTGGATAGCGCACAAGTTGGTATCTTCAAAGAGACCAACTAAGTAGGCTTCACTGGCTTCTTGAAGAGCCATTACAGCTGAGCTTTGAAAACGAAGATCGGTCTTGAAATCTTGAGCGATTTCACGAACGAGACGTTGGAATGGCAATTTACGGATTAATAATTCAGTACTTTTTTGGTACCGACGAATTTCACGAAGAGCTACTGTTCCTGGACGATAACGATGAGGTTTTTTAACACCACCAGTGGCAGGAGCACTTTTACGTGCCGCTTTGGTAGCCAACTGTTTGCGAGGCGCCTTTCCTCCAGTTGACTTACGCGCTGTTTGCTTGGTACGAGCCATTGTTGCGAGAAGGATTTCAACTTTAACTTTCAGATCAAAATTAAAATATGCTGATACTTTTTCAAAATTCCCATATTTATACGCTTCCGTTTTCCAAAAAGTGATGTTGGGGTATGCTTCACTACTATTGGTTGGCGCCCTTTTGTTTTGGGCGGAGCTTATATTCCGTATAAATACGCTGGTTTTGGCCGAAAACTTCATCAGTTTCTGTTTTTCAAAGTTACTTTAACTTAATATCAAACCTAAACAATGACTGGACGTGGTAAAGGAGGTAAAGGTCTAGGAAAAGGTGGTGCGAAACGTCATCGCAAAGTTCTACGCGATAACATCCAAGGTATCACCAAACCCGCTATTCGTCGTTTGGCTCGTCGTGGTGGAGTAAAACGTATTTCTGGGCTGATCTACGAAGAAACTCGTGGCGTACTCAAAGTTTTCTTGGAAAACGTCATCCGAGATGCCGTAACATACACTGAGCACGCCAAGAGAAAAACTGTCACAGCCATGGACGTTGTCTATGCATTAAAACGCCAAGGTCGTACTTTGTACGGTTTTGGAGGTTAATCATCTCGAACGCCTTTTTTTTTCCTTTAGATCCCTTCGGGGATCGCAAATATTTCATTAAAGAATTAATACATTAAGACAACACTTCGCATCGCTTCAAATTTAAATACAGATCAATTTTCCTCATCAGATGAGAAAGAATCTACTAATACATTTTTTTATTACACAGGATTATTCACTTTCGAATTCTGTGTTCAGTATCATAATGCATATATTATAACTGTATAAGATTATCGCCGCTTGCAACGGACATTAATTTTATTGGAAAAGTAATTATTCTAAAATTACGTATTCTTTAATATATTGCTCTATTTTAACGGACAATTTTTGTATTTTCAATACAACCGTGTAATTACAACCATGAAATTATGAATATCAAATTTTTATAGTAGGTTTTTTTTGAATCTCGGTTTAACACTGATGTTTACGGTCATCATATCTGTAGCCTCAAATATTTACTTGTATCATGATATTGAATATATTTTGTATATTGATAATAAATTCAAACCCAAATAGAAAAATTTTACTCCCTACATAACTTTCCGACTACTTAAATAAACATTTTAAAAACTTAGACTCGATAGATTATGACAGTTTTTTTTTTTTTTTGTTTTACTTTTTACAATTTGATGCTTGGCCTCTATCGAAGAAAAGAACTAGCGCAATATCATCATGAGTTTAAGAAATTATAATTTTTACAAGCACTATGCCTTGGCTTGGGTTATTTATTAGTAATGAAAATAGAAGCACGAAATTTTTAATTTTCATTATTCGCATAGGGGAAATGCTCTGGTGACTGGTGAAATAAGTTATCAATGTTGGTATTACGTACTAAAATCGAATCATTTCCTATCTTCACAAGATTCATAGAAAGCTGTCGAAAACGTTCAACGTATTTCAACAGCATTCTAGCCGCCAAAAGCAAGAAACGCATTTTAGTGTCAATTTTTATTTCGTTCTAAATAGAAATTGTTTGAAATTAATAGTTTATTAGTGTCGAAAACAATTATAATCTTTTTTGTAGCGGGTGTTCCAGATTATTGTGTGTATTAATAATATTTTAACAAAATGTCGGCCTCGAAGATAGATATTGACAAACTGATTCAATATAATCTTAAAAAAATCAATTCCGAAAAAGACGTAAGTAATTTGATTTTTAATATAATGTTACATGTGTTAAGTTGACGTGGTATATGGATTGTAAGCCATAGAAATAATTAAACTTTTTGACATATTCACCCTCAATACCACGTGGTGTTTTAAAATCTGAAATATTTAACCACCCACATTGATTTTAAATACATTTTGAGCAATGCTACATTGTTTTTAAATTCTAAATGTTTATGGCTTTGTAGATAATTTTCTGAGACATTAACTCTCACTGTAAATTTAATATTGTCAAAGTTCATGTTTGAATCCTGTATCTACTTGTTTTCTATTTATTTATGTTTTGTACTTTTAGCGAAATCTTCAAGGCTATCGATTTGCAAAAATGTATTTCAAATGCGGCGAATATGAATCAGCTAGAAGATATGTTTCTTCATATTTAACTGTTACACCGGATTCAGCTGTAGCTCATCGATTACTAGCTGAATGCCTGGAAAAATTAAATCGACCACAATCAGCGTTGGCGTCTTATCGCAGATCCTTAGAATTAGACCCTTTGCAAAAAGAACTTTTACTTAAAGGTATTGATATCATTAGTTACATTTAAATGAACAATCAAAATTAGTCTAATATTAGTCTAAACTTCTATAACTAAAATAATAAATTTCAAATGGTATTGAAGTACTTCTTCAATATTAATTTGCAAACTGTTTTTTCTAGAACCTAAGATGAATCTAAGCGATACCTCTTCCTCCCTGTGGCATTTAATACGTTCGTTCCCTAAGGTTTATTTTTAAAATATAAAATATTATGTAATTAATAAATACATACTATTAACATTAATACTTAATTAATAGAATTCTCGAGAGTCAATAATATATATATATATACGTATTTTTTTAAACATATTCTTATATGCATAAAATGGAGGGTCCACTGTATCCCGGGCGCCAAAATTTCAGATCGAATCCTTATAGATCTCGCCAAAATAAAACGAAAATGAAGAGTGTAATTCTTCGGGAACCACCTATTGGCCCTGTGGTTAGAACACTTGCTCCCTCCGCTTCATTCGTCAAGTGGTTCTGGGTTCGATCCCCGTTGAATCCTAGACCTAAGATATAATTGACCAACAAAAATTATCTGTGTTTAGACAGTCGTAATATAACCTTAGATGTTAAAGCGACTTAATACATTTAAAAAAATTTTACGTCTTTTAAAATTCGATTTCTCAATAATTAAACGATAACTCGAAAAACTGTATTTTTCATTTTCGATTTATTTTAGCGAGGTCTATAAGAATTCCTCGTCAAATTTTGGCGTCTGGGAAGGAGACTTGCCATAAAATGAAAACATTATGTAACGTTACAATTTTCTTCAAAAATTATTAAAGCGGTTTCGATCTATTTTTGTTTTATGCTTTGGACGCTTGGTTTCTAGATTAATTAAACAACATCGAAATCTCTAATTAATTTATAGGGTTTAACATACTAATACCGAAAATAGAAATAAAAATTTGAATATCATTAGTGTAAAAGAAAGCCAAATCACATTTAAATACACTTTTTATACATTTTAAATAGGCTATTAACCCTCGAAAATCGTTTTGTTCTTATGAGCGTCAAGCTTGTTTCGTCAAAGCTCAGTACGATTTTTAGTCCAATATGTTGTGATACGTATACGTGGTCTCAACGTTAAATACATACTTATTTTTGGATAATAATAGTTTGATAATTGTTCTGCAATTTTTATGAAGATAAAAATGCTAAGACTTCACAAATAAAATGTTTAAAATATCGAAATTATTTCTAAAAAAAAAACCTATTTGTTAACGTTAAATATAAGACAAAGGTAATATAATGTTAACATTTTTTAAAATAAAAATATTTTCTGGAGAGAGAGACTAATGCTGCGTCCAAACGTTTCAACTTTAGTTGAACGACGATTTTCAATCTTCAAGACCGTAGCGAGGTAAGCGACGCGAGAAGTGAAGCACAAACCGACAGAATTAAAAGCAAATTGGACTCGATGAGTCTGATCGATTTCAAGTCGATCGAGTCGACCCCAGTCAATTTGCTTTCAATTCTGCTTGTTTATGCTTCACTTCTCGCGTCGCTTACGCCGCTACGGTCTAAAAGATTGAAAATTGTCGTTCAACTAAAGTTGAAACGTCTGAACGCGCCTTAAGAACACATACAAAAATACAAGGTCTTTAAATTGTTATTACTTTTGAACGGCGAAGTCAGTTATTTAAAAAATTTAACATTGGATTAAGGATTAACAAAAGAACATCCTAAGGTATTTTTGTTTGTCATTATTTTAGTTTACCCCCCAAACATTCAAATCTAAACAGTAGGCCATTTCAGTGAAGTCCAGTTAAAAACTTACCTACTTTCTACGGATTTGATTTCATTAAGAACATCGCGAAAAACGTGAACAATGAACATTTTTCAAAAAATTATAAAACTATGTATTTTTTTGAGGATGCTCTTTTTGTACTATAATAAAGCACATTCAATTTTCTACAAAAAGACTTCCAACAAAAACTTTCCTAGTTGAATAGTTTGGCTGCTAGAGCACGTTGAAAAAAGCTAAAATTTCCTACTCTTAAGGATATCCAATTTTTATATGTATTTTTGTAAATATTAAATTTAATTCCATGAATTTTTTGCAGTCTGTGAATTAATGTCACATCAACAAGTTTCATTAGACCCACAATGTGCTAAATATTGGTGTGAGCAAGCACAGCAACATTATCCTAACCATCCAACTCTATTCACATTACGCGAAAAAATTCTCGCTGCCAATATCGAAGAAAATGGCGATGCAGTAGAAAAATTAATTCTTAACGAACTAGAGCAATGTCCCACTGACTGTGGTCTTCGAATTCGTCTCCTTCAACACTTTCTTCAAAACAATAAAATATCAGACGGCTACAAACATGCATTTGATATCGAAAAGCTTAAATACAATATTTTTTCTGATAATATCACTTGGTACAAAACCGTAGCCGAATTAATCAACCGCTTTCAACGAGATAACAACAGTACGAGTCTATTGAACGTCGATTTTTGGATTTTTGCAACTATTATTTGGGATAAACTAGTGACACTTAGTTTGGACGAACAACAAGTAGAACCGATCGGAGCTTGTATTTCCAACGTTTTTAATTTCGATCAAACTTTATATTTGGCCGAGAAAAATATTCAACAAATATCCGAACGGAATTTTGTGCAAGAATTTCTCAATCATTTCCAAGGGCAACTATGTCTTCATGTTGTTACGTTACTTTTGAAAAAAGCTAAAATGGGAAATTTAGACTTTAAAGACGCATCGCGCAATAGCATTCCTCTGCTTCTCGCTGCTTGGCAAGCTTCTCCTAGCGACCCAAAAGCTGATTGGGTGAATCAGACAAGCGAAACAAATCGTAAATGGATTCAACGTTGGTTCTTAGAAGGCAACTTTCGAGTTTCGCAAGCAGGCCACATTTTATTGGGAATTCTGGGCGATAAACGTTCAAATTTATCCGATAAAATTGCCCAGATCTGTTCCGGTAATTGGCGTGAACGCTTATACCGCATTGTGTTTCTTAATCGTGAACACATCGCAAACATTAAAACCAGTGCTTTAAAAACATGCTCACTTTTAAACGATGTTAGATCAACAATTCCCACAACTACTGAATTGCACACATACGATAAAAAAGCTCTGCTTTTACATCCATCCTCATTACATCATATGATTTGGGTTGCCATGAACACTCGTCACTTGTACCAAGTTCAATGCTTGGCATTTTCGGGTCTTCAATATTCGGTGAATAATTTAAACAACTGTGCGGTTGAAACACTCAATTTATTAGACATTGAAACATTTGTTTATTGTACAGTTTTATGTGCAAAAAGTCGATTAAATTCTCAAGCTAATCTGAAAAATGGAGAACCGAAAATTTTACCCGTTTCCTTAACGGAACAACTTTGTACAACAGTTCAAAATAGTTGGTATAAAGCTGTCGATAAAGTGTATCAAAACCAATGCGGAGGAGCGAAAGATCTTGGTTCTTTACGATTGATTTTAACACATGGAATCGAGACGGTACGATGTGTCGGAAACCATGGTATACATGTTATTCTTTTAGTGCAATTAGCTAAATCTTTTGAAGAACGTGCGAAGTCAACTAAAGATCCAACTCATAAAGAATTCACAGCAGCTCGAGCAAAACTGTTCTGGACCTCTGCAATTCCTTTACTTGAACGCGTAAAGAGTGGCCAAAACATAACTTATGGATCCACTAATAAAAATCCTATATTTAACTACAGCACCAAGGATAATTTAACCACCACTGAAATAAACAATTACTTGGAGGATGGAAAACTATTCTTAGCGTGTCAATTAAAAGAAGAGCGTGCATATGAACGAGCTCTAAGCTATTTACAAGATCTAAAAAGTCCATATGCTTCATTTTATGAAGCCCAAATTTACAAAAGCATGGCCGACGATCAAATTGGATCAGACCGTGAAAACGTTACATCGGAAATGCGAAGTCAGCGTATAATAATGCTAAGTAAAGCTCGGGACAGTTTTTATGAAACCTTTTATCGTTTACAAAAACCGTCTGTTGATCAAAACCATCCATTAAATTTGATGCTCGGCACGGAAATCGAAAACATCGAATCTTTGCTCGCCCAAATTGATCCTGATATGTATCACATGCAAAATGAATACGATAATGTTTCCGAAGAAAGCATCTCTTCGTCGGTTGAAAGTATGGGTGATCATATACAAATGAATGCGTCATCTGCTTTGAACAATCGTGCAAATTATCCAGGAGTTTATAATAATAATAACAGTCACCAACGTCACAATCGGTCTCGAAATGTTCATCATTCATCGACTCCATTCCGGAACAATGTCAACGTCGAAACAGATTCTTTGATTCGACGCGCTGAAGCGCGTCCTAGTCCTGAACGTTTAGAAGCTCAAATCCGACAAATGGCTGCGACAAAAGATGCCACTTACACCCATATTATAAATCAAATATACAACATTTCATCGGAGATACACAGTTTAAAAGATTCTGTAAATAGTTTAAGTAAAGAGTTTAAAGATACTTTGAAATCATTCACGGAACAAACTCGTGATGATTTGAACTTTATTAAAAAAGAAATGTCCGAACTGAAAAAGGAAAAGTCTAAGGGTGGACAGTTAAACGATGACGATCTCTATGTTTTGGACGATGATTATGATTATAATAGCATTAATGCTGCGGCTCTCGCAGCGGCTGCTACATCTACTTCATTTACTCCACAAAATTCGTTGTATCAAGGATGTAATTTATCGAGAACACCTCAAGCAGCAGCACCCTACGGCTATACACCGCCATTGTATCCGAGTTTATATCCTCCTATGTATGGACTGCCAGGACTTCCACATCCAGCCAATGCACAACTTCCATTTTTCCAACCCACCGAAGCCGATTATCGTAATATTAGTGCAGCTTTGGTTCATCAACAGATCGCCTCAACGCCAATTCCACCTAATCCACTTGGAGCTGGTCTCGGCATGTTCAGCAAACCGATCACAATACCTGATACAACAGTTACTTACACAAAATCAATGATTACCCCTCCAGCTAATGTAGTGATCACTACTCCCGATCCGGTTCCAACGACGTCAGTTGTAAATCCAACGTTATTGTCAGTTACGATTCCTCCTCAACATATTAAAGGATCTAATCAAGCTCACAACTATCAAATACCTTTACCAACGACAACTTTCACATCTTCACTAAACTACAACCAATCAACACCACTTCCTATAACAACTCACAGTTTATTATCAAATGTGGCCTCACCAGTTTATTCTGCGATTCCTACACCGCCTGGTCAAAAACCTTCCTTGTTCGGAACAAAAACCGGGGAAAATATGTTCTCTTCTACTTCTACATCGACATTAACAAAACCTTTACCAGCAACTCAAGAAGCGAATACGTCATTGAATGAAAATGTATCATCGAGTTCGATCGAAGAACACGATCCGTATCCTGATTTCAAACCCATAATTCCACTTCCCAACGAAGTTCAGGTGTGCACCGGTGAGGAAAATGAAGAAGTTTTATATAAAGATCACGCGAAACTATACAGATTTGTTGACAAAGAATGGAAAGAACGTGGCATTGGCGATATAAAACTATTGAAGAACTCGTCAAATGGTAAAATTCGTTTGCTTATGCGACGTGATCAAATACATAAAATATGTGCCAATCATTATTTAACCCGTGATATGGAATTGCAACGGATGTCGACGTCAGATCGGGCGTTTATATGGGCTGCGAATGACTTTTCAGACGAAGAAATACGCCTTGAAAAATTATGCGTGCGATTTAAAACACCCGAACAAGCAGAAAAGTTCCGAGTTGAATTCGAAAAAGCCAAATGTCTTGTTACAACGGTTGTATCCCCAATTAAAGATGGCTCGTCAATGGTTACAACTTCTGAGTCAAAACAGTCACAATCATTATCTACACCTGTAAGCTCCACGTCTTCTACATTTGGTTCTAGCAATACTTTGGGAGGATTTACATTTAGTTCAACGCCAACATTCAAACCAAAAACTGAAAAAACTGAAATCGAGCAACCTAAAGTTACAACTGCAGCACCTAGTCCATTTGCTTCCTTTTCATTTTCCTCGAGTAGTCTTAAAACGACAGCCTCTCCTTTCGATATTAAAAACATAACTCCGATCCAAAAATCACCAGTTGTTGAATTCAAACCTATCGACCAGAAAAAGGAAATCACAACTAGTAAAAATGTCGATGCAAATGTTGGTAAAAGTGAAGAAACTAGTTCCAGTTGGGGTTCTAAATTTCGACCAAAATCTGGTAGTTGGACATGTACTGATTGCTACATAGTTAATGCGGAAGACGCAAACAACTGTGTGGCTTGTAACGCCCTCAACCCATCAGCTCCCAAACCGGTAACATCCATAGAAACAACTACATCAGGATCGTCTTGGGGTGGACAATTTAAGCCTAAAGAAGGAAGCTGGAATTGTTCTGTTTGTTATGTGAACAATGATGGCGTTAATAATAAATGTGTTGCTTGTGAAACACATAAAGATGGTACTAGTTCTACAACTACTACTTTAAAAGGTGGTATCACGTTGACACCTACAACAAAATTTTCTTTCGGCATTCCCCCTGTTACTACAAGCAGCTCTGGGTTTTCTTTCAGTGCATTTAACTTTGGAACTTCAACATGCACAACACCCACTAACGATTCTAAACCAACAGGATTTACATTTGGGGTTTCTCAAACAACCACTGATACACCTACAAAGTCATTGAATTTAGCCGATTTCGGAAAATCAAATACTGGTTTTCAATTTAGCAAGCCAATGCCAACGATACCATCGTTAACTAACACCAGTTCAAATGACACTAGTAAATTCGAGTCTTCACCACGTACTCCAAGACAGTCGGGTGGTGGTGACGAATCTGACGGAGATCATACTCTTGAGGACGAGGGTGAACATATTTATTTTACACCAATTGTTCCGTTACCCGATAAAATTGAAGTTAAAACTGGCGAAGAGGGCGAAGAAGTTTTATATGTTCATAGAGCCAAATTGTTGAGATTTGTTTCAAGCGAATGGAAAGAACGTGGTTTAGGCGACGTGAAAATATTACGGAATCCTTCTACAGGAAAACTACGCGTTGTTATGCGACGAGAACAAGTTTTGAAAATTTGTCTTAATCATGCTTTAACCGATGCGGTAGATTATATTCTTAAGGACGAGAAGTCTTGGTTGTTTGGAGCTCATGATTTTTCAGAAGGTGAACTCGTTTATCAGCAATTTTGTATTAGATTCAAAACGCCTGAAATTGCGCAAGAATTCAAAGAAGCAATTGATAACGCTAGGGCGGGTCGAAATGCGGGTGGTGATCAGCTATCGTTACCGGCACAAAAAGATAAAGTTGACGAATCAGATGTTGTATTTGTCAGTGAACAGCATGCAACCAAGGAAGAACAAGAGAGAGCTAAAGCTCTCATGCTACCAACTGATTTTTATCTTTATCTCAAAAAACCACCATGTCCTGGTTGCATTGGATGTAACTCAGATGATTATGTTTTTAAAAGCACTACTAAATCAGCACCAACTTCTAAGAATGAAATTCTAAAAACACCAGAAACAACAAAACCACAGTTTAGTTTTTCAAATGCTTTTAATTCTTTGGGTCTTTCAACAACCCCTACGTCAACACGAACATCAATATTTGGTGGTGCAGCTGATAATTCTCCATCGACTCCATCGTCTATATTTGCGCCCCCTAAAATTAGTTCTGATAAAACAAATGTAATGAACATATTTGGAGGTAAATCTACAACGCAACCGGCTGCTGAGGCAATTTCGATATTCGGAAAGCAATCGACACCCTCAGAAACAACTTCAATTTTTGGAGGAAACAAATCGATTCCATCAACCAAAGATGTATCATTAACTACCGACAAACCATCACTTTTCTCATCATCTACAATGGCATCTTCTACTTTTGATAAAGCACCAATAGGATCACAAAACACCGGCCAAACGGTGGCATTTGGTTCTTCAATATTTGGTAAATCAGATTTTTCAAAGAGTGTCACATCTCCGTTCACAGCTACTCCAGATAGTGGTTTATTTTCGGCCACACCAGTTTTTGGAGCTTCTACCTTAAGCCAATCAACTGAACCAGCCACTGAGGCGGCCACACCTAAATCAAAATCATCAGAAACAACTGGTTTACTGTTCCAAAACGCTGGAGACGACTTCTCAACGTTAGCGAAAAAAACTTCTGATAATTTTCTATGGGGTACAAATCCACAAGGATCATCGTTTAAATTTGAAAATACTGGAGCACCAGTTTTTGGTAGTGCTTCTAAAAATACTTCAAAATCAACACCTAAAAAGCACGACGAAACTGTAGATGATGAAGGTGACGGCGACGAAGATGATGCAAATGAACACGATCCTCACTATGAACCAATTGTCCCGCTACCTGATAAAATTGATGTTAAAACTGGCGAAGAAGATGAAACCGTAAAATTCTGTCAGCGAGGAAAACTATTTCGATATGATTCAACTACCGCCGAGTGGAAAGAACGAGGTGTGGGAGACATGAAAATTTTATTCCACCCCATAAAGCATACGTACCGTTTTCTTCTTCGTCGAGAACAAGTCCATAAACTCGTCCTTAACCAATTGATAACGGAATTTATTACGCTTGGACGATTAAATTCTTCAGATTGTGCTTTTCTGTGGGCCGGGGAAAACTATGCTGAAGATACACCCGTTGTGGAAAAGCTTGCAGTGCGATTTAAATCGCCAGATATCGCCATGGAATTTTGGAATGCTGTGACGGAAGCTCAAAATATGTTACGCGAACGACGAATGAACTCTCTGCAAGCGGATGAAAAAGAAGATGACGATGAAGACGAAGACAAAGAAAAAGAAGACGACAGTGAATATGAAGAAAATTGTGATTATGTGGGAGAAGAATACGATGAAGATCAGTCAATAACCTACGAAAAACATTGCGAACTTAGTACGTTTGAGGATGGAGCTTATAAATCACTAGGAAGTGGAGATATTCAAGTATGTTACGATTCTCACATGTATTGTATGAGAATCAAAATGTTAAACGAGGCCGGAGACGTGATCGCTAATAATATTATAGAAAACAACACTATTATGACGGTAATTTTATTATAATATACATTTTACTAAAATTAATCAAAAATATTAATCGATTTTTACTAATCAAAAAATTAAATCGATTAAAAGTTTTGATCTAATATTTAAGTCAAACTTTTAAAATCCTTTCCTTGGCTAAAAATTATCGCTTTGCTTTTGTAGAATATGAACCCTGCATAAGGACGTAAGTCTCTTATGAAAAAATTATTCAAAATCGAATTAAATGTAGATAATAATAAAATAATTATAGAACAGTCGCTGTGACGCTTTTTAAATACATAATGAGAGCAGATGATTTGTTTTCGAGTTAGAGCTGTGCAAATTTGAAAAACTTAATTTTGAGAAAAACCTGTTTAATGCCCGAGTTAAACTCGACGTCCACAACGGTGACGCTCACGATGGTGACATTTCAAAATGCCAAAAAAAAAAATTAATACATATAGATCTCCATCAGAATGATTAAACTCGACGGACGGCAAGCTCACGACGTTTGAAAGTTGATTCTACTTCAACTTTTAGCGTTGCCAAATGTCAATTGTGTGTCATTTTAAAAAAGTGTACTACACAAAAAATTATAACCGAAGAAAATTAATAAATAAAAATATCATTTTGAAGAAAAATTAATTGAATTGGTGAAAACTAATACAATATTAGAGGATATAAAAATATAAATTTAAAAGCAGTAAAGTGAAAAGAGACTACAGAAATTTTAAATAAAACTATTTGGTTAATATAATTTTTAAATCATAGGTAAATTTTTTATTAATTTGTAAAAATTTCAACAACAGCAATGTCAAAAGCCTGTCATCAATGCTTACTCAGCAAATTTTTAAAGCGTTATGAACGTTGTTGACATTGAAACGCAGACGTCGTGGGCGTAACCGTCGAGATTGCCAAAGCTGAAAGTATAAAGATAAAAGTACTGATTGTTAATTGATGATTAGCTGCTTTTTAGAAAGCTGTTACTCAAAAACTATTTGAGATTTTCACTTGAAATTTTAATTCCATACACCTCAGCATATAGCACGCAGGATATTTTAGACAAGTAATTACTTATTTATAGGTATACCGGGTATATAATACGCAAACTTTGTTTTTTTGTTCATTTTTAAAATTCTAATTTGTAATACGTGTTTAAATTACCGTATTTGCCGGACGATAAGACGCATCGGACCATAAGACGCACCCCGAAAATTATCTATACATTTTTAGAAAAAAATATGGTTCGGACAATAAGACGCACTGTGACAATTTTTACAAAAAACACAATATTCAAATATTATTTGAATCAAATTTATTTTAATTCATTTTTTTATTGTAATACATAGGTATTTATCGGTAGGTAAGTTTATTATTATAGTTTTTTTATTATAATAATTATATTATTATTATATTATCGGACTGTAAGACGCGTTAGACCATAAGACCGCACCCTGATTTTAGATCAAATTTTCAGAGTAAAAAAGTGCGTCTTATCGTCCGGCAAATACGGTAAATACTTTTTTTTATACCTGATATATAATACGCACCTGAAAATCAAAAGGGCATTTTTGGTCTTACAGGTGCGTGCTATACGCCGAGGTATACGGTGAGAGGTATAAATTATCGAAAAATGCAAGAAAACATCGAAATTTTCAAACGTTCGAATTAGCTGTACTCTTCCAGACTTTTTTAATTTTTTACATTTTACTGATCGGGAGAGGGGGTATAGCCTAGTGTGTCGAAATGTGACAGGGGGACGGGGTGGGTCTAAGAAAAAACTACGATCACAGTTCTTATTGAATGTGTAAATATCAAGTAATTAGTAATTGTGTAATATATCAGTATATGTAAGAGTGTTTTGATTTTTTTTTATTAAAATAGTAAATATTTAAAAATATTAATATCTATTATATTATTAATCGAAATTAACTATTTACAGGGGGGGGGGAATCTAGCTCCCTCAGGAGGGAGGGGTAAAAACGGTGAAATTGAGCGTAACGTAGTTTATGAACGGCCCCTTATTAACGTCACGTTGAACAAAAAAGCTACTTTTCAAGTTGTATCTTTTTCATTTTTATATGCAATTTTTAGTTTTTTTCAAGTTTGAACGAACCCATACCGGCGCCATAACAAATGTTCGATTGTATGAAAAGTAACGAGTAACGTAACAGTTATGATAGTTACGAGCGCTGATTGTTTTAGATATGAACACATTCAAAAATTCACTTTTTCGTTATTTTTACAGCTCTAATTTATCTACTATTTAAACATGGAGTTCCTTCAGTAGAGTCCTTCAGTCCCTGAAAGTATAAAATATTGAACACCTCTCCTCTAACATCTAACAGCGCCAATTGGCAGCATTTCTATTACTATTCGAATCATTTCTTTAACACCTCCTTCATATATCCTTCGTGTTGTATGTACCATTTAAGTCATTCAATTTTTGTCTAGCCGATATAAATTGTTTTAATTGAAGCAAACGCAGCAAACTCGTATTAACTTGAAAACCTTTTTACGAAAATCATAGGTTTTTATACCAATTAATTTCCATAAAGTAAAAACTATGTTCCTTAAATTTCCTATTATTATCCAATCAACTAAAATAATTATTAACAAAATTTCTCATTAAACTGTCTATATTGAGTTTGCAGTGTTCCGAAATTCGTTCTACATTTTTTTGGAGGTTACTTCTGCTAGGATTCAGCAGATGGTTGACCTTTCCTTTCGTCGGGTTTCTTTTGAATACTTTAGTCCATTCTAAGACTAAGTTTGTAGTCCATAACTGTTGGCATTTATATCAATATTAACTTGAAACTTCCTACAACAAGTAACATTTTTTCTATTATTAAAATATGTGTTTGATAGAGTTAAAAAATTATTTTGGAGATATTAAATAAATTTTTATAAAAAATGTTTGATTTAATAATCAATGGCTTACTAGACTTTAGCTAGTGTTAAATTCGCGTTTTTTACGGTGGTTTTAGCTCTTTTGAAAGAGGTGTACACAAAAAAACTCTTGATAATCTATACAATAAAAATATCCTAGCATTAAATAAAAATCAAATGCGTGTTCAATTGGCGTATATTCATTTGTCGCGTGGTGAAATGCTTTTATTTGCAATAGTCCCATGTTCATCTACTGTACCGGTATTGTAATGGTTCATATATTAAAATTATTTTATTAGTGGTTGTTAAACTGTGAATCGCCAAAACTAACAATTGTAATCATAAGTTGTTTTATTTTACTTTATACTTAAAAACACGTACAAAGAGTATTTTTATCTTGCAACAATTTAAAAAAAACTTATAAGTTACCTGTAAGAATTTGTTTATTATCTCCATAATAGTTAGACAGCAATTCAATTTTATTTTCATTCGTATTAAAAAATGTTTTTTTTTGCAGAAAGAAGATCTCAGTTGTGTGTGGACTGCTATTGACGATAATTTGGAAAAAGAGCGAACACTACGTGCGACTTTTGAAAATGAAGCTGATGCCAACGATTTTTATATCGCTTACCAAGAAGGTGTGGCGTCGGCATTAGTTGAGGAACAATAGTAGAGAAAATAATTATAAACATTAAGTACAAGTAAAAAAAGTTTATTTTTAGACATTATTTTAAGTTATTTCGTTAATTTTTCATAATCTCTTATAAATTTATAATAGTATATTGAAATATAGGAGAAACAGAACGATTTATTTAGTAAGAGCCAATTATTGATAATAATTTGTATTATAATAAGTTGTAAGGAATTATACGAAACTAATATTGAAGGCTGTGTTCCATACCGTTACTGTTTCTCGTATATTTTTAATTTTTAAATTCATAACATTCGTTTATTATTCGGATCAAATGGGCTTTTTAAGTGCGCATTAAAGTTATATTTTTTCCCCATCAGTTCCAATTGGTATTTGCCAGATTTTATATAATCATTTGTTACTTTTTCGCCTTTGTGATGTTTAACATAACTAAAATTAATTTTAATCAATTTATGTGTATACATTTGAAATAAATTGATTACACACCCTACAGCCATGTTGCAATTTAAATCAAACGCATAATCTCCTCTTCGTATAAATCCTACCAAATCTCCATCGCGCCAAATTGTCTCCAAACCCCAAACTGGCTCCGGTAGTTTTTCCTCACTTGTGAAATAAACAATACGTTTATCAATTCCTTCACGTCTTTGTTGGTCAATGGCAGATTTTCCCAAATAATCGGAGCCTGCTTTACGACACACAAAGCCTAAATTGGCCTCTAATGGGGAATCATTACTTCGTAAATCGACATGCCATAAATGGTATCCTGAAAATCAAATTAATTAGTATCCGACCGAAACACCATAACCGAATATTTGGTTCCTCTTTCAGTTTTGGCCAAAACCCAAACTTTAACAACTTAGTCAAACTCTGTCACGTATTTTGAAATAAAAAAAAGTAAGACGGTGTATTGTAGACTGTAAAAAAAACATTTTTTTTCTTAATTGTTTCAAAAAATTTGTTGGAAATGCTGGAAAAAGAATACTGTGAAAATTTGAGCTCTTTATATTAAGAGGTGCCGCATCGCCAATTTTCCATTTAAATGACGAGAAAAACATTCTCTTGTATTTTGGAATTTTATAGCTCACGTCAAAAACAAAAATTCTACAAAAGCACATACTTTGGAATGGCCAAGATGTATTATTATTATTTAAAATTTAACGTTCTCCTTTAAAGATCTCCAACAATTTTTTGATATATTTCTTCAAAAGTTATTCAAGGTGTAAGTTGGATTGATGATAAATTATTAGATGTTTCCAATTTTTTGGCACAACCATCAACTTAACCGGAAAGTTTGCTATTGTTTCTCTATTTGACGATAGATTAGAAGTTGAAAAGAACAAGAAGAGTTAATACAAAAAAAATTGAAATTGGAATAGAAAATGTAAATGCGTTATTAGATTAGACTGTTTAGACTGATTTTGTATCAACGGATTCTTTATCTATTTTTAAAGACTTTGGTGTGGCTTATGCTTTCGTTGAAAAATATGTCAATTTTCGGGCTACTGCTGAAAGCTTTGGAGAATGTGAGTGATTTTTTACCAAATTGACTGTAGTGAATGATGGTGGTGAACGTAGTGGTGTAGCGTTAATCGAACAATACAATTAGTATTTTAATTAAAACGACGAACTATTGCAATACTTATTGGTACGGTCAAGCGCCCTACTTTGAGACGCTGTTTAATTTGGGACACTTTAAGAAACAAGAGCTCTAAATATGAAAATATGAGACAAACAAGGCTGTCCTAAGTTAGGTTCTATGGCCTTAACTTGGTACAAAATCTTTTTTATTTATTTTTTTTTCAAATATTAAATGGTCATATAGACTATTCAAATTATGGGAATGTAGAGCCTAAGTACCCATCAGAATGTGGATATTTATTATTATTTTTATTTATTTATAAAGTGGTAGTTATTTTAAGTTGATGTGCAATACTGTCCCAAGTTAGGGCACTTGACTGTAGTTAGGTCAATACAGGGATATTTCCTAATTGTATTAAAAAAAATTTTAGTGTAACGATTACAAATAATTTAATTACAATAAATGAATTATTTCTATATAAAATGTAATAATTGAAGTAATATAATCAATTTTAAACAATAAAATGACGAATGTATAAAATAATTTTTCTGTTTAATGTGAATAACTTACGACCTCTACAAAATATCAAAAACTAATAAAAGAGATAAATTACACAGAAAAAAATGCTCTACAAAAATTTCTCCCGTAAAATTGATGGTTGTGTTGAAAAATTGGAAAATTTATCATCAATCCAACTTTAACCTTGGATAACTTTTAAGGGAATAAACATATCAAAAAATTGAAAAATACTTTTTTTGAAAACGTTAAATTTGCTATGAGAATTTATCTTGGTCATTCCAGTATATTGTTCCCGACTTGAACTATGAAATTTCAAAATGCAAGAGAATATTTTTCCAATGCTATTTAAATGAAAACTTGCAATGCGACACCCCTTCGTATTAATATTAAGAGCTTAAATTTTCACGGTATTCTTTTTCGCCATTTCCAATGACATTTTTGATATAATTAAGTAAAAAAATCAATCGTTTTTTTAATCAGTCTAATGGGATGTTGTATTTATGTTTACCTTTTTCACAACTCAAGGAGTATAAAGATCGGAACCCAGCTAATTTCATATTGTAAATCACAGAAATATCCTTTAACTTTTTGTAAATAAATTGGCAAGACTTCGCTGGAATATGAAGCTCGTAACCAAGCTCACCGACAAAACTAACTCTCATAACTAAACATTTATGACCATCAATATCAATTTCCTTTGATGTATAAATTGGTAAATTTTCCTTAGTAATTTCAGATGATTCGACCAACTTTTGTAAAACCTTCATGCTGTTAGGTCCTTGGATTGATAAAATACCAACATTTTCCGACAAATCAACAAGATTTACATTGAATTTTTTCTTTTGTGAATTTGATAGAATGTGTGTCCAAGTTTGATAAGCTGAGGCACCACCAGCTACAATATAAAACCCTTTTTCTTGCGGGGTGAACGAAACTGATTCCAACTGTGTTACTGTTACATCAGCTTCAACTCCACCGCGTGCATTTAATGCACACGTGTATGTTAATTTATTGAAATCTTTATTTGAATTAGCCGTAAACAACCAATCAACAGCCTCTGTTGCATCTGGACCACTCAAGTACATTTTGCAATAGTAAGATAGATCGAACAAAACCACATTAGTGCGGCATGCAATTGCCTCATCATGGACCTAAAAACCCACTGGTTAAATAAAAATTTTAATTTTTTGGATTTTTATCACAATTGAAAATGATTTTGGATAAGAAAATGTGCAATCTTCCTCCAATAAATCAGAGTACAGGCTTGAATTTTTTGTATGATTATATTGACCGTAGTAGTCGTATGGTGGGACTGGAATTACAGAACCGTTGGGTAAAAAGTAACCGGGACGTTCCCATCCTTGGCGGGCTTCCATAAACGCTCCAGCTTCGACCATTTCCTTTTAAAAAAATATTGATAAAATTTAGGTCTTTGTTTTATAAAAACTAAGGAGAATTTAAGAGGATAATATCTATTTTAAAGCCAAAAATAGCCTTTTTTCTAAATAGAAATATTTTTTGATCATTTGGTACAAACCCCATGACATTTTGAGTAGGGGAAGTGTGCCAAATATTTTTTTTGAATTAAGCGTTTCAAGAAATTAAAAGCATATTGACTGTAATTCACAAAATAACGAAGTAAAAAGAGGAGAAAACAAAACGGGAACAAATTTACCTTATGTAAAATTCCTTGACATAAATTTCGTCCCCCTAACGATTCATCCATTGGAAACACCGTATTGTAATACTTAGCATAACATTCATGGCTCTTCTCAATATTCCATTGGCGATTGGCAATCATTTTTGGTGTGAATCGTCGTATATCAAATGATTGCATCGGAAGACTTGGTCTTCCATATAAAACCCACTCTGTTATTTGTTCGGCACATCCTCCACCCAACATCATTCCAGCCGAATTAAACGCGCAGTTGTGAAAGAGTCCACTCAAACGTGGATCTTCTCCCATTATCGGTTTGTGATCGGGAGTGAAACTCTCTGGACCACAAATTGTTGTTTTCATTCCAGCATTTGCAATTGAAGGAACCAAGTCGATAGCGGCTTTCATATGACATTCAAAAACTGACCAATCCAGTTCATAAAGCCCGAAATGAAAATCATTGGGAACGTCGTCTAAAAGAATTGGATTACTTTCGTACCCGCCTAACAGTATAGCATCCCCTTGAATTCTTAAATAAATGGATGTGTCTTGATCTCGAACGTTAGGAGCTCCGCGGACGCCTTTCATACTGTTTGTAACGACGTAAGAATGTTTCATTGGAACAATTGGAAGATCTAAGTCAACACCCTGAGCTAAAGCTCGAGACCAAACTCCAGCACAATTAATAACGCATTTTGTATTGATAGTTCCATGAGGAGTTGTAACACCTACGACCGTATTAACTCCGTTTTTGATTTCAGTTTTTATTCCAGTAACTGGAGTGTCCTCAAAAACCTTTAAAATAAATGTTAACACAATCAGTATTTAGCTTAATCATCGATTATTTATGAATATTTAGTTTGAAATATTAGAAAATTAGTTTAATAAATCATTTTCCTAAAAAAATATATATTAATTATTGACAAAGTCAACTTTGTATAAGGAAATTTTAAACAAAATTAAAAATGCAACCAAACATTAAAATTTGCAACCACAAATACGTACATAATTAATAGCATAAAGAAAATTAAAAACAATAATAATAAGGTAAGTTATCATCAGAGCTGTAGCATGAATGGTGATGGGACGTAAGGCTCTTATAAGCCTCTTCACGGGCTATTACATCTTAAATTATCATCTTCATAAAATAGGTAAGACCGACGCCATCAAATTCCGTCTCTGCTTGAAACGGAGGAGCATATACTATGCTTATGTGAGGCAGCTTTTAAAAGACGACTAAAGCGTCCTGGAAAGGCATCCAAGACATGACGCCTAGTCAGATAGCTATGGCAGCTCCTTTTGGCAGGTGCTGGCTTTCTTTAGAAGCCTAATGCCCCATTAGGAAAAATAGACAACACAATAGATCGCATTAAAATCCATCTCATTAGTTGCGAATTGCCATGATAAAGTGAAGAAAAAGCCCTATACCCTCAAAAAAACAAAAAAAAAGCGTGGGTGGTGAGCTGGTCCGGCGCCAAGCACCGAATGATGATGATTATATAGAAATATATTTTTTTTAATTTGTCTTTACTTAAAACGTGTTTTCTGTGTTTCGAACAGCTAAAGTTAAGAATCTCCTTATTCAATAGGATTAATATTTTTTATACATTTACCTTAAAAATCAGGTAAATCACATTTTTTGATCAGACTTTATCTAATACGCACTAAGTAGGTAAAGTTAAAATTTGATTTGCCCAAAAGCGGGTCTTGGCGTTAATTTGTGTTTTATAAGGTTCCCGATGGTTCCCTAAATTACAACGCTATCGAGAAAAATTAAGTTCTATAATATGTTTAATAATAATAAATTAATGTTTCGTCGTATATTTTTTTCTTAACATTTTCTGTAAATTATCTTAATATTATTAAGAAATTAATTCATAAAACTATATATTTTAGCACAATTCTAAGTCCTGCACTTCTTAACGATTGAACCTATTGATGCTTAAAGGGAATAAGTTTGTTCCCAATGCAAATAATATCGTATATTGTACGGTACAAATCGCTAAAAATCATGCTCGATATAAAACAAGTTATTAGATATAATTGTGCATAATTTATTGTACTATGAACGGTTTTATTTTTATTTAAGCACAAACCTATTATGTTTTAAAATCTATGATTTGGTGAATTTTTTGATTTTCAATATTATTCGTCAAGCAATTAATGTTAAGTTGTAAATATATTTAAGAAAATACTTTCGCTCCTTTGTCTGTCGCTCCTTTTTTTAATGCATTACAAAGCATGGCCGGATCGACAACTCCATCGCCAGGGCAATGTAAAGCACTTTGGAATGTTTTCGGATCCAACAATGAAAATACTTTTGCAGCTGCATAGGAATCAATTACTTCGCTTTCAACATTAAAAGCTTTTCCTAGAGTCGACACACGTAGATAGTCTTTTTCGCGTTCCTGCAACACATATTTTGAATTAAACTATTTGAATTGCTTTTGATATAATCATTATTTTTAACATTATTGTGAGCAATGTAAAGTCCTCCATTATTAATGTATCCCGGATCAATTCCAGTTTGTTGTTCAAGGGATCGGAAAATATCAACAGTTTTAGTAAGTAATGTTACATCAACATCGCTAGGTTGTAAAAATCGCGTTAAGCCAGCAGTGTGCCATGTTGTTCCGCAAGTAAGTCGATGACTTTCCAATAAAACTGCTGGAACTCCTCGCATTGCTAATTGGTATAGTGTATTACATCCAGCACTTCCTCCTCCTAAATTATATTTTTTAGATTACTTTGTTTTAACATTTTAAGGACTCTTACCTATGATTACAATGTCAGTATTAGCGGGAAGAACAACCTTAGAATTAAGTTCATTTTTTTTGTTGCAAATTTGAGATGAAAAAAATTGATTAGAGGATCCATTTGGTGTCCTGCAAGAAATTTTAGTTATTTTTCGCCACATATTGTTTTCACGAGATTATCCAAAAATTGTTTAAGACTAAATAAAGTTTTGTTTTTAAATCTTCCGGGATAGAGAAGTAATGATAAACGTGACCTGTAGATAAGCATAAGTTATCTTTTTAAAAAGCATTATTTGAAATTCTTTTTTTACGTTAAATTGCTATCAATTTTACTATTACTAAAGTTAACATTATAATTATATGTTTTTGATATCAACATATTAAAATAAGTACACAGTATAATATCTTGTTTAGTCAATGGGTGTTAGCTAATTGTTTTGCATAATAATTAAGCCGAGAACTTTACAATTTGAACTTATTATAATTTTGATTTTAAGAAAATTTTCATATAAAAAACCTTGGTATCTTCAAATTATATGAGATTGTTCACCAAAGATCATTTAACTATAAAAACTCCAAAAGACTAATAAAATTAACTTATATATTAGATCTAATAAATTGAACACCTTATATAACATAACGAGCGTGAACTAATAAAATTGCATTCGTTTAAATAGGTATATTTTCATTATTTCAATGACTTTTTTAGTTTTAATTTTTCTTAATACTATTTTATTTTTTTTTTCTAAAAAACATTGTATCTTCTGAAAATAAAATTGTTTACCAAGGTTCATTGATTATGATAATCTATAAGAAATATCAACTTAATGTACGCAAAACCCTTTCAAACAATGAAATTAACTAATTTAGTTGAAATAATAGAATTCCTTTTTAAAGTTTATTTATGTATAATTACAAAAAATATGTGAATATTAATTGTAAAATAATTCAAGATACGATACATCAGCTAATTATAATTTAGTTCAAGTCGTTCAAGTTCTATCAATTTTCTGTGGTAATTAAAGTACAAGGGATCGAAACCTATTTAGAATATAAAACTTTATTAATTAAATAAAATGATTTCCCAAAATTTTACTACAGGGTTTGCATTCACAGTAAATATTTCATAACATTTTTTTAATATTAATATTCCCATTGAAATATATTTTGGCCGAGTAGCACACTAGCTGATGAATATAAAACCACCCAAAAAAAAAAAAAAACAGTTAAAAATCGAAAGAGTATAGTAAAAAATCATCGATATAATCATAAAAACGAAAGTATTTTTTTTCTGATTAACGAATGATTATGAACTTCTGATTAAGTGAGGGTTTGCACGAATCATAGCATTCACATTAAAGGGTTTGCGCGAACGGCGCGAACTCCTGCAAACTCCCAGGAAAGCATATCCCTGGGCTCCCTGGGTTTAATTAAAGTTTACTTCTATGTATATTCGTGCTTAGATTTCGTAATAATTTTGTTTTGATCGTTCAGAAACTTACAAAACATTTACATTTGACCATATAATAGGTAATAAAAAATAAATAAAGAAAATATATTATAAGATAAGAAAATTTTTATCACTTATCAGTTTATCAAAAAATTGACAACTACTTATCCAACTTTTTCAACCACCTAACGATCGAAAAATTAGAACTAGACGAAAATCTCTGTTGAAAAAATCTGTTTTAAAAATACCTAGTCATAATTGAAATTTTTAATAGAATATATAACTTCTTATTAAATGTAGGTATTTTTTTAAACTGATTATTGCAGTTAAAATTGTCTTAATCGTTTTTTTTTTTTATAGAATAAATTCAAATTAGGGATGTGACGTTCTACATAAAAAATCGATTTTTAATTAATCGATTGTATTTTTAGCGAGAAGAATCGATTAATAATATCGATTTTATAATAATAATAAATAATCGATTTTTACTTTAAAAAAATCGATCTTTTCGATTATTTCCACAATCGATTATTTTTTCACATCCCTAATTCTAATCCCTTTTACTAAAATAGTGGAACGAATGTTAATGATATTTAGTATGAAGATTCCTCAGATCTTACAGTAACAGAAATATATTTTATCTTCACAACCGTATATAGAGGCTGTGAGACCCCTTATATCTCTTTCTTGAAGAGTATGAAAGGATTGTGATGAATTAGCTGTGAAATTTAACTCTTACTATGCATCCAATGTCTGTAAATCACACAAAGATATTTATTATTGTTCTGGAAAATGTAAAGTTCTTGAGAGATATAACATCGATAACATCTATTCTATCATTTTGTGAAGAGCTGAAAATATATTTTTCTAATTTTAATAAAGTTATCCATTAACCAATTAATTTAATTTATATGCACTAATCGAAGCGGGTGGGTATAAACTTGTGTATAATATAAAGAAAATATTATATTGTAACATTTTTCTTTCGTTAATCTTTTATCAATTCAAATTTAAGTTATTTTGCGCTGATAAATAACGCTACCTAGTGTTAAATGTGAAAATTAATCCTTCTAAATTTGGCCACCTATCTGTTCCTTTTGGCTGTCATAATTTTAAGCTATAGATTTTTAGACTTTGGGAAAATTTCTTACTAATTAAATTGATATTTAAATTTTACACTTTCATTAAACATAACACACGTTAAAAATGGCATCCCTTGTTGGTAAACTATCTAAATTAGCTGGAGGTAAGTGAAAATGATTTCATAAACAATTGTCCTTTAACTTCTTTAAATATTTCATTGAAAGGACTTGAGAAGATAACTTAAGCATTCAATTCATCATTCAAGCATTTTAATTTACTATTATTTATTTCATTCTTATAATTTATGTTAAATAAAGGTCTAATATGGTTTGACAATTTTTTTTTTGTGTTATATAATAGTTAAATTTGAGGTTATGTTATCAAGTTACCTGTTCATTAAAATTGCTCAGAAAATATTAAGTAATTGATTTTTTTCTCGTTATAGTTGTAATTGAGGAAAGCAAACCACGCCTGGCTGTTTTCATGAAATATGCTAAAGTCGAATTAGTTCCACCAACACCTGGTGAAATTCCACAAGCCATTGGTGACTTGAAAGCCCTTGTGAAGAAAGCATCAAGCGGAGCTTATAAAAATACGACAGTTAAAGAAGCAGTTCTTAATACGTGCATTACAATTGAAGTTCTATGCTGGTTCTACATTGGAGAAGTAATTGGAAAACGCCACTTAGTTGGATACAATGTTTAATTGCGAAATATATAACAATATTCATCTTGTAATGTAGAAATAATTAATAAATTATCTTAAAGATTTAGAACGTTTATTCGAAAACAAAAATGTGTTTTTCAGTTTTCTTGGTGTATATATTATTTACCTTACATAACACATAGTAGTATATTTTTAAAAATGACTTTGCAACTTAAACGTTGGAATGGGAATGTTCTTTATTTTTATTTCTTCTTTTCTTTATATAAGGTCTCATTAACTACTCTGCTGATTGGCGAATCCCAAAACTTATAAAAAAAAGCTTGAGCTTTCGGTAGGATTCCGCCTTAGGACCACTAGCGTATAGGGCGACAATATAGTCAGCTACGCCACTAAGTGGCACTTGTTTTTTATATCAAGCTAATTTGATATAAGCTCTCTTTGTGTTGTAATTTGAATTATTCATTAGATAATATTGAACTCACATTCTTTATGGGGTTCCTCTTTAGTTAATAGTCTCATTCAATGTAATCATATGCAAAAAGTACTTGGATTTTAACATGGTAAAAAATTTTCTTTAAATGGTTTAATTTATTCTCATGTTATTAAAAAAGTAAATTGTGTAATAAAATAACTTCTGAATTAAGTAACTTGGTTTGCATACAAAAGTATATTGCGCCGAATAATAGTTCAAGATTGAACTTTTCTTAAAAGCTTCGTATTAGTTCTGTTCCAGATTATAATAAAACCGTAAGTTTAGGGGTTATGCGCAATATAAAACTGTATAAAACTATGGTAAATTTTTGTATTCTACGCATGACTAATTGTATTGTGAATGGAAAATGTCTGGTTTTGTTTTCATCTGGAACAGAACTAATATATTGTTGAAGACTTAAATTTTTGAAAAATTAATATTTACAATGTAAAAGAATGAGATTTTTTTTTAAAATCTGTAATCTGGGAAGAAAACGTGTACATAATCATAAATAATGCATGCTTTCATTACGCACGTACAATATTATTACTCTATGCACTATAGTGATGCAACGAATATTCGCATATTTTTTTTTCCATTTGCATTCGTACGAAACGACGCGAATGTTTTGCGAATTTATTTGACAAACCAAAAGGAAAATATATGGAAGGATAATAATGCAACTGATAAAATTTATTATTTTTTGTTAATTTCATTAATAAATTTGAATAATTAAATGATCAGGGAACAGTTTTGAGATAGCTGCCACTAAACTAAAAATACTTTTTTATATTCTTGTTAGTTTAATTAATAATGAAAAAATCACAACTAAAATAAAAATTTAATTTCTTCCTCACGTTCACAAAAACTTCATTTCTAAATTTTTATATAAGTGTATATTATAAAACGCGAACTTGATGATTCAATCAAATAAGGTAGTAATATTATTTTGGAATTTATATTGTAAAATTTGTACTTATTAAGGGGGTATTCTGGTCTAGAAATTTGAAAGAGACCCGAATTTCGAGCGTTTTTTGGCAATTGATAAAGAAAAAGCATTTGATATTTTTACCATCTATTTTTTTATCATTTGTTTATTTATATTCAGAGAGTACACAAAATTAATTTCATAAAATTTTTTTTATTTTTCATTGAGTTATGCGTCTTTGAAGTAGGGGGAAAAAAAAAAGACGGGTCCTCGTCGCCATGATTTCTACCCTTGTGGTCATTTGAAAAATTAAACAATGATGGATTTTTGATAAGTACAAATGTCGCTATCGCATGAACCTCCAAAACAGAAAAAAAAATTTTTTCATAAAATGGCGGCTACTTAAAAATAAAGGTCGATTTTTTCACTCATTTTTTAACTTTGTCGAATTTTTTAAAAATATTACATATTTAAAATTTTCATTTTTTGTTGGTTCATGCGATAGAGAGATATTCAAAGAATATTCATGTAAAATTTCAAGTAAATCGGCTGATTAAAACTTGAGATATTATGGCGACCGCATCGAAAAAAGTAGTTTCGAGAAAAACGCGTTTAAAATTTTACGTTAAGCCTAAACCGCTCGAGTTGCCGCGACACTAAAACGGTTATAACTTCGAAAATAATTTGAATTTTGAAAAATCCTTTTAGGGAGATTTTTTGAATATATGAACTATAGGATTATGAAAGAAAAAAATTTTCGATTTTTTCAAAATCCTAGACTAGAATACCCCCTTAAGCAGATTATAACTACGATTTTAATTAAATAATAAACTTTATGTTTTTTTACAAAAAAAAAATGTATATTTTAACTAATTAAGTTAAACATCTAGCTAGTAGTTAACCAAGTTGATTTTTTGCTTTAACTATCTTTATATTTTTCCATTTAAATAATTAACAAATTAAAAAAAAAACAAAACAATTAATATTTTTAGCATTTTACGCGCACTTTATTTGAAAGTCAACATTCGCATTCGCGAATATTGGGAAAAAATATTCACATTCGCGAATGCGAAAAATCGGACGTTATAGTTACATCACTGCTATGTACCATAACTACTATCGTAATTTCGTTAAGGTGACAATTTCCACATATCGCCACCTCAGTACAACAGTGAGACAAGTTCAAAAATACCAATTTTAAGATATACCACTTTTAAAACCACCAAAAACAGAAAAATTGAGTGCAACATTAGGTTTTCTCTGAATTAAACAGCTTCATGCGTCCAAAGGATATATCTCACTGTATGATTTGATTGATTTTACGCTGTGTTTTAGGATTAATTAATTTTAATACTTAAATATAGCTCCATATAAAAAAAAAAAACTATTCTTTTAGATAATACTAGACATATTAAGGTTTTGGAATAATAGAATTTCTCTTAACAAATCTAGAAATACTCTTCTTAAAGATGCAGCATAAAAGTTACTTTATGCATTATCTCAAAACTACTCTTTGCAGATATCTCACTGTTGTACTGAATGAGCGATATCTAGAAAAATCTCGGGTTCAACAGAAATCAAACCTATCACCACTGACGTATATATATATAGAACAGAGTTTACGGAGTTTTACCGCTACGCCTTTAAGAGATATTCAGTTTTCTACTGTTTTATCAATTCTTCGGATCTTGAAAAAGAAAACGCAGATAAAATTATTGAAAACATAGATTTATTGAATAAGCAACGAAAACAATGTTCTGTGTACACATAATGTAACAAAATTTTATATAATATAGCGATTTATAAATGCAAATAGATATGGAAAATTACAAGTAGGTACGTATAATGTATGGAACAGAAATGAACTACAAAAATGTGGAAAATACAGATGCGTAAAACGCATTTATAACGGCGACGAATTTTTTAAAATCGTATAGTCAATTCCTAATTTATTCGCAATATTAAGTTGAGCTGTAGCAGCATCTTTCAACGAAAACAAATGTGTCATTTCAGTCTCAGTTTTCGCTAATAAAATAGCTTTATCAAATAGTTCAACCGCTCTTTGTAAATTGCCCTGTTGGACTTCAATCGAGCCTAAAGCTTCATACGCGTATTCACATTTCGGGTCCTTTTCCAGAGCAGTGTTAATCAATTGGATACTTTTTTCAATGTTGTTCGTAGATTGTAAAGTTACGACGGCCCGTTGTACATAAACCGTCGCATTGTCTGGATCCACCATCATTGTTTTTAGAAAATATTGATCAGCTTCAATAAATTTTTGTTGATCAGCTAGTACTTGAGCATACATCGAATAGCTTTCAGAACAATTTGGAAACCGCTTAATAACATTTTGAAATTCTTCCATTACACTTTGGAGTTTATCTACATTCATCGTATTTAAAGCTAGTCGATAATCCGTGTAACATTTTTGGGCATAGGCCACGGCATAGTTTGGATTAAGCTCAATGGCCTTGCTGAAGTCATCAGACGCTTCCGAAACTTTACCTACGAGGAGATGATACTGTGCTCGGTGATGATAAACGTCACAGTTTTTCGGATCGATTTCAGCTGCTTTGTGGAAATTATCCATACTAAGATCTTGTTTCTCCACTTGCATGTGAAGAGAAGCTAATTTAATTAGCGCATTTACACGTAATTTAACATCAGCCGAAGGATTATCAATAACAGATTGGAGATCGGCGACAGCTTCGTCGTGTTTTCCAATTAATAAATAAAATGTACCGCGTAAAACAACAGCTTCCGTTTTAAACTGAGCTTCCGATTCACTGAAATCAATTTCTTCGGTGCATGCCGCAATTACGTCATCGTATTCTCTACATTTTAATAGTTGTAAGGCTTTCATAAAACCTTTACATTCGTTGGGATTTTCGCTTATTTCGAAATTTTCCAAACGATTCAAAATCGGGTCTTCAGTATAAGCCGAAAAATAAATTTTGATGAAATGTTTTGAAGGCATTACAGGAACTCGTTTGGCGATCGCTTCTTTAGCATGTACCGCTCCCAATTGGCGTAGTATCCGATCAGCCATGTAAAGTGTAGATTGGTTTTGGAATTTCTCCATGAAACAAACTGCTGTTATATCTTCGAGGGCCATTACCAAATCATTTGTATTTTCAGCAGCTCGGGCTCGACGAAATAAAGCTTTTGTGTACGAGGGATTTAACTCGAGTGCTTTTGTACAATCGTCCCGTACGGCCGACCATTTTTTTAACTGTTCAT
Organism: Sisyra nigra; assembly: GCA_958496155.1. Lineage (NCBI taxonomy): Eukaryota > Metazoa > Arthropoda > Insecta > Neuroptera > Sisyridae > Sisyra > Sisyra nigra. The sequence goes on from OY292314.1 coordinate 26,416,732, forward strand.
AAGCAGCTGCACGATTTTGGTAGAATGTCGCCAAATCAGATGTAATTTCTGGCGGACACATTTCAATCGCTTTGTTGTAATGAGAAATTGCTTCATCGTATTTGCCAGCCTTAAAGGCCACGTTACCATCGTTTTTATATTGCTGAGCTTGATTAAGTGGCGTTTTCGTATTTGTCGCGTTATTATCACCTGATGCAGCATCCAACGATGGTGATTTTTCAATGGAACTTGACACTTTTAATTTAGTTGTTTGCGAATTTCTTCTTAAATACCAATAACCTAACCCAATTGCACCGGTGGTTCCTAATGCTATCGCTAATTGCCACTTTTGAAAACCACCGACTGTACCTCCCGACGATATCATTTTTTTGTTTTATTAATTAAATTAATTTATTAAACGAAAATGGAACTATCACATTTAAATGCGAAATTATTGAAATTTATAATTCGGTAACTTGAAAGTGACAGTGCTGCACGACTATCTTCAGGCCAAAACTAATTGTTATTCACTTCATTTCGATAGTCTCAATGTTTCGAATACGATTTCATCATTTATTTTCAAATAATTAATATTTTAGTTCGAAATTTTAAAAATCAATCCAAAAATTAAATTAAATAAATAAAATTCTACTAATATGAAGTTACTATGAAAAATTTGATCAATGATAATTAAGATTTAAAACTTTGAAACGTTACATTAATCTAGAAACATAAGATGCAGTTGAAAAGTTCCGACTTCCTGTTGAAAATCAGTATCAATTATTAAATCTAAGATTGTCATACTGATAATAAATTGTTCCTATCAAGTTAAGAAAACTTTTGATGTCTTCCTACAGAATGGGAAGATATTAATTAGTCAACTTTTACCCAAAAAAAAAGTTTCTACGACCCATTAAAATAAAATGTCTTTATGATTAACTCTTAAAGGAAAAATTTTCGGCCCTAAAAAAGGCCATGTTAACGATGTTTTGAGATTTAAAAAGAAATAAATTTACTTCTTTTTCGGTGCAGCTTTTTTAGCTACTGATTTTGGTTTCTTGGGTGACGCCGCTTTTTTCGGTTTGGCTGGTGATTTTGCCTTTTTGGGGCTCTTTGCGATGGCAGCTTTCTTGGGTTTGGGTGCAGCTTTTGGTTTAGCCTTGGCTGGTGATTTAGCTGATGGAGATGCGGGTGCTTTTTTAGGTTTGGCTGCGGCTTTCTTGGCTGGCGATTTCTTAGCAACGGCGGCCTTGGTCTTCTTGGCGGCAGTAACTTTGTCTTTTTTGGGACTGGCGGCTTTCTTTTTCTTTTCTGCCTTAGGTTTCTTTCCTTTTCCTTCGGCGGCTGATGAAGCCAATTTGAATGAACCAGAGGCTCCGTGTCCTTTGGTACGAATTAAAACTCCACTATCGACACCGGTGTTGAGATATTTACGGATGAAAGGAGCCAATTTGTCGGGTTGAACTTTGTAGTTAGCGGCGATGTATTTCTTTATAGCTTGAACTGATGAACCACCACGTTCTTTTAAATCCTTGATAGCTTGGTTAACCATTTGCGATGTCGCTGGATGGTTAGGTTTGGCTTTAGCAGCAGTTTTCTTGCCAGCTGCAGCCTTCTTGGCAGGAGTTGATGGAGCTGGAGTAGCTTCAGCAGATGAATCGGCCATTGTTAATAATACTTGGTTTACTAATCGTTCGGTACGAGAGAAACAAGTGAATACAAGTCGTGAGCTCCAATCGCTGAACCAAGTATGTCGGGAAGAACCATGCAGAAAACGTATTTCGCTTCGTTCGAAATATTACTCGCATCATTCCAAATTGAGGATTTTTTTTTAATTTTACTTTAATTTAATTAAAATCTAATACTTATTTCAACAAAATATATTTTTTTATAGAAACTTAAATGACTCATCCTTCGAAATATATTTTTTATACAACTTAATATTATAGGATAACCCGTTAAAATTTTAATTAAATGTGATAACTCATAGATTCATACTTAATTTTTTCTCGGAAAAAATTAAATTTTCCTATTTATAATATATTTTTTCACTTTAAGTAACATATTTTCTTAATAACTAGTCATTAAGCTATCTATATGCATATATAAAACCATCAAATATTTCATATTTCATTAATTACAATCAAATATTTTATCCCTTCACGCACAACACCAAATTGTGTATTTTTCATGGAAGAAAAATAAAAAAAAATATATTTTCTTCATTTTTTTCTTGAACCTAAGCTTTATTAACAATAGAAAAGCTTAAAACTTAATTAAAAAATATAAAACAATAAATTATTTACACCATAAATATCATTATTCACATTAAAAAATAATGTAAAAAATTATTCGAAATTTTAATATGAAAATATGAGACTTGTATGGTTCGACTCAAAATTTTAATTAAAAAAAATTACTTTGATAATAAATGTTTTTATTATATAACCATTAAGTAATTTACTGTCAAGTTTCGTTAATATTTTAATTTTAACAAGTTTATAATGTTTATTGCAAAGAATCAAACATATAGAAAGAAGTTAGCATACTTTTATAATTTTAATGACTAAACTTTTATTGAAATATTGCTATTTAAAAAAATATATATTTTAGCTTTAAAAACTTATTGAAAAAACTTAATAAGGGATAACAATATTATTTTTGTTAGTAAATTCTTTATTTGCATTATCTTATGGTTGATAATTGAACAAATAAGTAAAATAATATGATTGAAACACTAACTAAAAATGCTGTTATTATTTATTAAAGAAAAACTAACGGAAAAATTAAATTGCAGGCTCTTTATAATCTTAGGGTAATTTTTGGTCAATATCAATTATAATAGTATTAACGATATTTACACAATTAATTGTAAGTGACTAAAATACTTAGATTTTCATTATATAAAATTTATAGAGCATCTCATATGTATTCTAAAAACAATTTCGGCACTCTGCCTAAAAATTTAAAATAATCTTTTGATGTGACACTGAAATTACGTATCAAAAAGTTTTTTTTTTTATAAAAACTGCGTCCATATTTGAAGTATTGCTTTAATTCAGCATGGTATAGTAATTCTCCAAAAAAAATGATGGGAATTTAATTAAATATATAGCGTATTTGTAGTTTGTATTCATATAATGTATTAAAATAAATATAAAAAAAAACATCATGATCATATTCCGAACTTTTTTAAATATGTACCTATTTATTAAATTAATTATTCGAAAAAGTAATCACCAATAACTGATAACAATACGATATATTACATTTGTTTTTGTAGATTTCTGCTCTCTTCAATTAGCAATAAAAAATAACTTTGGAGGATTCAGTTCGCAGTTTCTACAATAGTAAATTCTTAATTGAATCAGCGCATACTTATCAAAAGATGTTTAGGAATTAGGTACCATCAGGTACCATCAATTTTGTAACTATATGTAACTTATACTCTACACTCTGCAGTATTACCTAAATTTGTAATATTTATAGCAAAATTCCAAATTGAATTGAGTTGTTTGCAAGTTAAATATAGAACCTATAGTACCTATCCTGTTTTAAATTAAATAACGCTTTCCAAAGTAAATGTAACTTCTACAGGCCAACTGAAATCTCATTTTATTTCAATTGTGACCATTTCCGTTTCATTCAAAATTAAACATAATTAAATAAGTTCTCTGCAACCCCTGCAACTATGTTTTTTTTTTTTTTTTTTAATATTTTGACTCATTTAGGACAAATTACATTTCAGTTTTTAAAGAAAAAACTATGTGATTTGGAAATGTAATAGTGTGAATAAGTAAAATGTAATATGCTGTTTAACTTATGTTCATCTTTGCTTTTTAACCGACTTCAAAAAAAGGAGGAGGTTCCCAATTCACCTATATTTTATTTTATGTGGGTTACCTAAGAACTTTTGTCTAGGATTACATGATCCGAATTCTATTTTTTTTTTATTTTGAAATCTGGTACTTCTCATATTATGGCCCCATATTTTTTTTTCTTTCCTCTTTAAATTGGCCATCAGGATCCAGGTCCTATAATCCAATTTGCTGGCCGAAACTTGGCGTGATGGAAATCACTCCCAATGGAGGAACTTCCTTATTGTGCAATTTGGTCACCAGGAACTCTCCTTTTCAGTCTTCTGTCTTTTTGGAGTACCAAAAGTGGCACCATTAGTGGATTTGGATGACTGTGCAGCTTTTCAAAGTGGTTCGTTGTGCGAATAGCGATTGTATCAGTTACTGATGGGATGTGCAGGCCACTGCAAAGAGTCTCGTTTGTAACATACCAAGGGGCATCTACCAGTTGTCTCATTATTTTTGATATGGCCCCATATAAATTTAATTTAAGATCTGACTAGTAGTTCCTTCTGATTAGTAGTATCCTTAACAAATTGTTTGTGAGAACCGTAAACGTAAAATTACGTTATTCGCAAACTGTGCATAGAAGGCAGAGATCGTAGAAATACTTTCTTATGGGCTGGTGGTAAACGTAGAAAATACGAGTAACTAAATGTGTGTATAGTATACAGCCAGGAAATTTGTGCGAACAAATCGTCAGATTATTCGTGAAACGCCCGCTCCCGCCAAAATGTACCGACGCAAATCGCCCGCAAACAATGTGTTAATAATACGTATTTTATTGAGTTCGACTACATTGATGATGTTCTCATTTTATTACTTGTCGAATGTCGATGTAAAATGAACAACATAATAAGAAAAGAAAATAAACAAAAATTATAACAAAATAGAAAATTGATTTAAAAATAATCTTAAATAAAAAATTCCCTCAAAAGTTAACTTTTACCAAACAAAATTTTGAAGTCGGTTTTCTATTTTGTGTAACAAAAAGTTCAATGCTTCTTGTCTATTGCATCAGAAAGCATAATCGCCAATAAACGCGGTAAACTGAGTCCATGTACAATTGTACATGATTAAGTAAATATAGGTACATGTTATACATATTTAGGTCAGTCAAAATCGACATAAAAATAGCTGAATTCGCAAAAGATGATGTATTTCTGATTTTTTAGTACGTTGTTTGGACCCATTAGGGCTATATATTCTCAAGTTTGCAACTCTCAAAAAGTTTTGGAAAAATTTTTATAGACGAAAAATCGTGAAAATGTTGACCTTTTTTCAGATTCTGCTCGGTATCTCTTAATCCATGCATTTTTCTTCGAAAGCTATTCTATACGTTTTTTAGGAGTATTAAATGTGTTACAAGTTAAGCCCCACCGGAGCTCTGTAGGTCAATTGGTTACCGAGCTACGGCACTTTAAAAATAGACTAGCTTTTTCAAAAATTGTATATTTTAGTTTTAGCCCTTTTTTGGATCGAAGTTGCGTCGAAACCATTGATTCTACGAGCTAAACATACGAATATATTCTGTAGGCAATTTAATTAGCTTTAAATTAAGTGCAGAGCGGGGTCCGTAAAACTCGTAGTTATTTCAAAATCTTAAAAAAAACATAAAAGGTAACATCGCATTTTCCCAGATATATACCTAAACACATTTTTGTTGCATGATGTGATTCTTAAACATGTATGACCTCGGCTGGACTCGCATCCGGATTGCCAGTCGGTAAGCTCCTGCCCCGCAGAGCTCCTAAAATTCCACTCTTGTAAGTGCAAGAAAATAGGTACTGAGAGGTGGCTGCATTTGCCTGAAAGCATGGCTTAGATGTTCTGCGATGTGTGCTACTTGCTCTAGGGAAATGTGCAAAACTGCAATGAAGAGGACGACGGTGACGAGCCTAAAAAAAACCCTGACGATTCACCAATACTGGAGTACCCACCAAAATTCGATTTTACCTTATATGGATTCTCCAAGATTTTGAAAGAACTACGAGGCTTACAGGCCCCACTTTGCTCTTAATTTAAAGCTAATTAAATTGTTTGCAAATTATATTCAGAAAATTTTGCTCAATGGATCAAGGGTTTCGACGCAACTTTGAACCAAAGAAGGTCTAAAACTAACATTTTCAATTTTTAAAAAAACTGGCATATTTTCAAAGTGCCGTAGCTCGGTAACCAATTGACCTACAGAACTTTGGTTGAGCTTTACTTGTAACACATTTAATACTCTTAAAAAACGTATAGAATAGCTTTCGAAGAAAAATGCATTAACTAGGAGATACCAAGCAGAATCTGAAACAAGATCAAAATTTTCACGGTTTTTCCTCTTTAAACATTTTCCCACAACTTTTTGAGAGTTGCAAAGGTCTCAATGTTGCGAATACGATTTCATCATTTATTTTCAAATAATTAATAGTTTAGTCTGAAATTTTAAAAATCAATCCAAAAATTAAATTAAATAAATAAAATTCTACTAATATGAAGTTACTATGAAAAATTTGATCAATGATAATTAAGATTCAAAACTTTGAAACGTTACATTAATCTAGAAACATAAGATGCAGTTGAAAAGTTCCGACTTCCTGTTGAAAATCAGTATCAATTATTAAATCTTAAGATTGTCATACTGATAATAAATTGTTCCTATCAAGTTAAGAAAACTTTTGATGTCTTCCTACAGAATGGGAAGAGATTAATAAGTCAACTTTTACCCCAAAAAAAAAAAAAAAATAGTTTTTCTACGACCCATTAAAATAAAATGTCTTTATGATTAACTCTTAAAGAAAAAATTTTCGGCCCTAAAAAAGGCCATGTTAACGATGTTTTGCGAGATTTAAAAAGAAATAAATTTACTTCTTTTTCGGTGCAGCTTTTTTAGCTGCGGATTTTGGTTTTTTGGGTGATGCCGCTTTTTTCGGTTTGGCTGGTGATTTTGCCTTTTTGGGGCTCTTTGCGATGGCAGCTTTCTTGGGTTTGGGTGCAGCTTTTGGTTTAGCCTTGGCCGGTGATTTAGCTGATGGAGATGCGGGTGCTTTTTTAGGTTTGGCTGCGGCTTTCTTGGCTGGCGATTTCTTAGCAACGGCGGCCTTGGTCTTCTTGGCGGCAGTAACTTTGTCTTTTTTGGGACTGGCGGCTTTCTTTTTCTTTTCTGCCTTAGGTTTCTTTCCTTTTCCTTCGGCGGCTGATGAAGCCAATTTGAATGAACCAGAGGCTCCGTGTCCTTTGGTACGAATTAAAACTCCACTATCGACACCGGTGTTGAGATATTTACGGATGAAAGGAGCCAATTTGTCGGGTTGAACTTTGTAGTTAGCGGCGATGTATTTCTTTATAGCTTGAACTGATGAACCACCACGTTCTTTTAAATCCTTGATAGCTTGGTTAACCATTTGCGATGTCGCTGGATGGTTAGGTTTGGCTTTAGCGGCAGTTTTCTTGCCAGCTGCAGCCTTCTTGGCAGGAGTTGATGGAGCTGGAGTAGCTTCAGCAGATGAATCGGCCATTGTTAATAATACATTGGATACATTGGAGCGTCGCGGACGCGGTCGAATGGGTCGCGGGCGAGTAGCTACAGACCCGTGTTCAAAGAAATTTTTCGCCAAAGTACGAATTGTCTTGGCGGAAGGCGCCGAATGTCTCCCATATTTCTTACGATACGCACGCACAGTTTTCACAGTTGAACGATTGTTTTCAATGTACAGCGCTACAATTTCAGCCCGTTTTTTTGGCGTAAACCGATCCATGACTATAATGGCATAGACTGACGTTTCAGAATCTGGCTGATTTGTCAAAATCGGCTGAAAAATGGCGGAGTTATTCAACATTTCAATAGGCCCTGTCTAGATGGCGCACCCTGTACTTGGTTTACTACAAGGTTATTAGATACATAAGGCATGGGAGGGACACTCAGTGTTAAACTGCGGTAGCTCGTGGGGGTATTAGTACGGCGCGTTGTTCTCAGAGGCGCTAGTGTCGTTTTTTTTTTGACTAGCCGCGCGCGATTTGAATTTTGATTTTATTTATTTTCTTATTTATTTATTTTTTATAATGAAAATAAAAATAATTAATTCGTTTGTTATAGTATAAATATTTTATTAAGAAAACAATATATACATTTTACATAGAAAATACCCACAAATTAACAACTGCGACAACAAAATATTATTATTAAATAAATTATTACTTTACTCGAATTATGCTGTAGCTGTTATCATTCAGGGATCTATTTTGAGTTTAGGGATGAAAATAACGTCTCCATTTCTTGCATATTCCTGGTTTTCACGAAATCTGGGATTCACGCACAACACCAAATTGTGTATTTTTCATGGAAGAAAAATAAAAAAAAATATATTTTCTTCATTTTTTTCTTGAATCTAAGCTTTATTAACAATAGAAAAGCTTAAAACTTAATTAAAAAATATAAAACAATAAATTATTTACACCATAAATATCATTATTCACATTAAAAAATAATGTAAAAAATTATTCGAAATTTTAATATGAAAATATGAGACTTGTATGGTTCGACTCAAAATTTTAATTAAAAAAAATTACTTTGATAATAAATGTTTTTATTATATAACCATTAAGTAATTTACTATCAAGTTCTGTTAATATTTTAATTTTAACAAGTTTATAATGTTTATTGCAAAGAATCAAACATATAGAAAGAAGTTAGCATACATTTATAATTTTAATGACTAAACTTTTATTGAAATATTGCTATTTAAAAAAATATATATTTTAGCTTTAAAAACTTATTGAAAAAACTTAATAAGGGATAACAATATTATTTTTGTTAGTAAATTCTTTATTTGCATTATCTTATGGTTGATAATTGAACAAATAAGTAAAATAATATGATTGAAACACTAACTAAAAATGCTGTTATTATTTATTAAAGAAAAACTAACGGAAAAATTAAATTGCAGGCTCTTTATAATCTTAGGGTAATTTTTGGTCAATATCAATTATAATAGTATTAACGATATTTACACAATTAATTGTAAGTGACTAAAATACTTAGATTTTCATTATATCAAATTTATAGAGCATCTCATATGTATTCTGAAAACAATTTCGGCACTCTGTCTAAAAATTTAAAATAATCTTTTGATGTGACACTGATATTACGTATCAAAAAGTTTTTTTTTATAAAAACTGCGTCCATATTTGAAGTATTGCTTTAATTCAGCATGGTATAGTAATCCTCCGAAAAAAATGATGGGAATTTAATTAGATATATAGCGTATTTGTAGTTTGTATTCATATAATGTATTAAAATAAATATAAAAAAAAACATCATGATCATATTCCGAACTTTTTTAAATATGTCTATTTATTAAATTAATTATTCGAAAATGTAATCACCAATAACTGATAACAATACGATATATTACATTTGTTTTTGTAGATTTCTGCTCTCTTCAATTAGCAATAAAAAATAACTTTGGAGGATTCAGTTCGCAGTTTCTACAATAGTAAATTCTTAATTGAATCGGCGCATACTTATCAAAAGATGTTTAGGAATTAGGCACCATCAATTTTGTAACTTTATATGTAACTTATACTCTACACTCTGCAGTATTACCTAAATTTTTAATATTTATAGCAAAATTCTAAATTGAATTGAGTTGTTTGCAAGTTAAATATAGAACCTATAGTACCTATCCTGTTTCAAATTAAATAACGCTTTCCAAAGTAAATGTAACTCCTACAGGCCAACTGAAATCTCGTTTTATTTCAATTGTGACCATTTCCGTTTCATTCAAAATTAAACATAATTAAATAAGTTCCCTGCAACCCCTGCAACTATGTTTTTTTTTTTAGTATTTTGACTCATTTAGGACAAATTACATTACAGTTTTTAAAGAAAAAACTATGTGATTTGGAAATGTAATAGTGTGAATAAGTAAAATGTAATATGCTGTTTAATTTATGTCCATCTTTGCTTTTTAACCGACTTCAAAAAAGGAGGAGGTTCCCAATTCACCTATATTTTATTTTATGTGGGTTACCTAAGAACTTTTGTCTAGGATTACATGATCCGAATTCGATTTTTTTTTATTTTGAAATCTGGTACTTCTCATATTATGGCCCCATATAAATTTAATTTAAGATCTGACTAGTAGTTCCTTCTGATTAGTAGTATCCTTAACAAATTGTTTGTGAGAACCGTAAACGTAAAATTACGTTATTCGCAAACTGTGCATAGAAGGCAGAGATCGTAGAAATACTTTCTTATGGGCTGGTGGTAAACGTAGAAAATACGAGTAACTAAATGTGTGTATAGTATACAGCCAGGAAATTTGTGCGAACAAATCGTCAGATTATTCGTGAAACGCCCGCTCCCGCCAAAATGTACCGACGCAAATCGCCCGCAAACAATGTGTTAATAATACGTATTTTATTGAGTTCGACTACATTGATGATGTTCTCATTTTATTACTTGTCGAATGTCGATGTAAAATGAACAACATAATAAGAAAAGAAAATAAACAAAAATTATAACAAAATAGAAAATTGATTTAAAAATAATCTTAAATAAAAAATTCCCTCAAAAGTTAACTTTTACCAAACAAAATTTTGAAGTCGGTTTTCTATTTTGTGTAACAAAAAGTTCAATGCTTCTTGTCTATTGCATCAGAAAGCATAATCGCCAATAAACGCGGTAAACTGAGTCCATGTACAATTGTACATGATTAAGTAAATATAGGTACATGTTATACATATTTAGGTCAGTCAAAATCGACATAAAAATAGCTGAATTCGCAAAAGATGATGTATTTCTGATTTTTTAGTACGTTGTTTGGACCCATTAGGGCTATATATTCTCAAGTTTGCAACTCTCAAAAAGTTTTGGAAAAATTTTTATAGACGAAAAATCGTGAAAATGTTGACCTTTTTTCAGATTCTGCTCGGTATCTCTTAATCCATGCATTTTTCTTCGAAAGCTATTCTATACGTTTTTTAGGAGTATTAAATGTGTTACAAGTTAAGCCCCACCGGAGCTCTGTAGGTCAATTGGTTACCGAGCTACGGCACTTTAAAAATAGACTAGCTTTTTCAAAAATTGTATATTTTAGTTTTAGCCCTTTTTTGGATCGAAGTTGCGTCGAAACCATTGATTCTACGAGCTAAACATACGAATATATTCTGTAGGCAATTTAATTAGCTTTAAATTAAGTGCAGAGCGGGGTCCGTAAAACTCGTAGTTATTTCAAAATCTTAAAAAAAACATAAAAGGTAACATCGCATTTTCCCAGATATATACCTAAACACATTTTTGTTGCATGATGTGATTCTTAAACATGTATGACCTCGGCTGGACTCGCATCCGGATTGCCAGTCGGTAAGCTCCTGCCCCGCAGAGCTCCTAAAATTCCACTCTTGTAAGTGCAAGAAAATAGGTACTGAGAGGTGGCTGCATTTGCCTGAAAGCATGGCTTAGATGTTCTGCGATGTGTGCTACTTGCTCTAGGGAAATGTGCAAAACTGCAATGAAGAGGACGACGGTGACGAGCCTAAAAAAAACCCTGACGATTCACCAATACTGGAGTACCCACCAAAATTCGATTTTACCTTATATGGATTCTCCAAGATTTTGAAAGAACTACGAGGCTTACAGGCCCCACTTTGCTCTTAATTTAAAGCTAATTAAATTGTTTGCAAATTATATTCAGAAAATTTTGCTCAATGGATCAAGGGTTTCGACGCAACTTTGAACCAAAGAAGGTCTAAAACTAACATTTTCAATTTTTAAAAAAACTGGCATATTTTCAAAGTGCCGTAGCTCGGTAACCAATTGACCTACAGAACTTTGGTTGAGCTTTACTTGTAACACATTTAATACTTTTAAAAAACGTATAAAATAGCTTTCGAAGAAAAATGCATTAATTAGGAGATACCAAGCAGAATCTGAAACAAGATCAAAATTTTCACGGTTTTTCCTCTTTAAACATTTTTCCACAACTTTTTGAGAGTTGCAAACTTGAGAATACATAGCCCTAATGGGTCCAAACAACATACTAAAAAATCAGAAATACATCATGCTTTGTTAATTTATTGCTGATTTTGACTGGTAATTAAGATAAATTGGATTGAAAGCCAAGTTTACCGTCTAATTGTATAAAACGACGATATTAGTATCCCTAAATCTGTATAAATAAATCAACATAATTATAGGCTTGTAATCATTTTTCTTCGTGTTTCTAATTTCATTTCTTTTAATGTTTTTAAATATTTTTAATCATTCGCATTACTCTTTATACACTTTTTACCCCTTTTATTATAATTTTTAACCAATAGGAATCATTTGAAGCGCCACGTGCGGATAAATGAATAAGTTTAAAAATTATATTGAATTGCATTGAAAATTATATCCCAAGTTAGTATAACCTTAAAAATGGCATCTATTCTACGTTCTTCTAAATTTGCTCGATATATTGTGGGATTTACACGAAATTTTACTCTAAACCCACCAATTGAAATTGAACGAAACACCTTACAAAATGGCCAATGTATTTGCAATAGCATTTTAACGAGGTAGGTCTCTATAAAAAAAGTACCCAAGTTAACCTCAAATACCTCCTTTCTTAAACGATAAATTAAAAAAATACGATATATTCAGATCTCTAGCATCGCAAATCGCCGCGGCTCACAACACACAAAATGATCAGTCGCTGGAACGTAGTTTACGTCGTCTCGATCAAGACGTGCGTCGATCAGGTCGGATATCTCGACGGGACATCGAAGATGTACTCGAAGAAATTCGGTTTTCACGTTCTGCATCCAGTTCACAGTCCTTGCTTGTAATTCGATGTTGTGGAAATCTGGTACCAGAAGAGAAACCAACTGTGCGTACTCAACTTGTGCAAGAGATTTGGAAAACTTTAAATAAGTTGAATGTTCCGATGGATATATCTCATTACAATGCCCTGCTGCGGGTTTATTTAGAAAATGAATATCAATTTTCACCTACACAATTTTTATCGGAACTAGAAGCCAAAAATATTGAACCTAATCGTGTCACTTATCAAAGATTGATCGCACGTTATTGTCAAGATGGGGATATTGAAGGCGCTACACAAATTTTAGAATATATGCGAGAGAAGCAATTACCAGTAAATGAGAACGTTTTTAATGCTTTAATCATGGGACATAGTCACGCAGAGTAAGTATATGAACTTTCTATAAGTATATCAGTACCGAAATGTAAACGATAACATTGAAGTCTATCTGATCTCAGTAATTTTAAGCGGGAATAAAAAAATCTCAGGATCATCTTAACGACTTAGAAAAATGGCATTCATTTCATACTTTTTCTAATCAACATCTATAGTTAATAAAATAAAATTTTTATTTTAACATACATAAAAAACATGCAAAATATTAAAAGAAAATAAAGTTTTTACAAAAATTAATTATTTATAAAAGTTAATTTTTTTATGCGTTAAAAATATAAAATTGAATACTACAGATGCGCTTGCATAACGACCCTAAAATTAACCCTAATGAAGTTACTAATTACATCACCCTTAATTCTTATGAAAAGCTACTAAAAGAATAAAAGTAGGGATATCTACCTCATATGACAAGAGTGGAGAACCTATAGCACGACAAAAAAGTTTGTTGGGCACACATAAAATATTTTTATTAATCATATCGAAAATTTATTTTGATTTTAATTTATATTAACAAATATAGACTCATCGACAAAAAATACGTAAGGTATATAGGGGAAGTGAGCTCAAAACGGGTAAACAGTATTACGCTCCTGTATGAAGCATTAGCATTTTGTGCGCGTGCGTGGAGATTTGTCTAATCCTGAAGAGCTTTGATCAGCTAACCTCGAGCGCCGGAATTGTTTACAAACATAGGAATTCTAAATAAAAGTTTTTTTGCTAATTATAATTAAAAATTTCAAGTTAAGTATGTCCTGATTAGTCGAAAATTGTTATCATTTTCGTTTTGTTCGTATCACCGTTTTATTTTAGATAGATATAAACAATTTAAAATGAAAAATATGCAGAAAAAAACGAAAATTTATATATGCCTCGTTTGTGGTGATCCGTATTTAGATCCACCTAAAGAAAACTGGATCGAATGTGGAGATTGTAGAGAATGAGCTCATGAAACCTGTACTCCTTATTCTGGCATAGGACATATTATTGTGATTTGTGCCAAGAATGAAGTTCTGAAGCATTTTAGTTTCAGTTTACTACCAGTTTGTATTTTCTATTTGATATATAATTGTAATAATTATTGTTCTATATTACAATATTAACATATTTGATTTCTATAACAATAGGTAACTCTAAAAGTCTGATGAAATAAGTATAAAATTAGTGTTCATCTCTATCGACTAAATAGCCTATAAATATTGAGACTCATTAATTAAATACTACGTAAATGCAGTGGCGGATTCAGGGGAGTGGTCACAGGGGTCATGATCCCCTTCAAGCTTTTTTATAAATAAAAAAAATACTAAATTAAGTTTTCTATTCAATTGTCTACTAAATACTAAACGTAACAGAAATTTGGTTGTTTGGTTCGCTGTTCTTCCCTTCCCTTAGCGTGAATACCGGCCATAGTATTAATTGTTTTATACATTCAAGTGTCAGTTTTCTTTTCTCTATAATAACAATATTTCATTTTAAAATAGGCACATAGAAAATAATTATCAATCAGAGAGAAGACTGAGAGAGACAGATCGCATGAATACACGTGCTGCCATCTACTCCGAGTAAAGGGGTTTGGAACTATTCCTTAGTCAGATTGTGTTCCTTTCTCCACCGGTCTATACTCGGAACGTCTAAAGCCATAGAGAAGGTTCTCTCTGTCGAAACATACTCGGAACACTTTTCTTCTCTCTCATGAGCATAGATAAGTCGTAAGCTATCGCAAAATAAGTCGAGCTATAATTCTTAACTGAAATACATTTAATGCATAAAGACGTATAAAGAAAGCAATATTATATTATATTATATTATATTTGATTCTATTATTTCCTTATTTTTTCGAGACTTCTGCAACTTCTGAAATAATAGAATCAAATATAATATTGCTTTCTTTATACGTCTTTATGCATTAATAGTATTTCAGTTAATAATTATAGCTCGACTTATTTTGCGATAGCTTACGACTTATCTATGCTCATGAGAGAGAAGAAAAGCGTTCCGAGTATGTTTCGACAGAGAGAACCTTCTCTATGGCTTTAGACGTTCCGAGTATAGACCGGTGGAGAAAGGAACACAATCTGACTAAGGAATAGTTCCAAACCCCTTTACTCGGAGTAGATGGCAGCACGTGTATTCATGCGATCTGGCTCTCTCAGTCTTCTCTCTGTATCAACTATGTAAGATGTAATATAGTTTTTAAATATATAGGACTAAGTCAATTTTCATTGTGTTAAATTCCAGGCTAGTTAGGGCATATGGTAAAATGTCTTTTTATTTCTAGCTCCTTGGGCCATTCGTTGACTGTACTGTATCAACTATTAAGTTAAATAAGTAGTAGGTTCAAATTACAAACCTATTAGGTATTGTTTTTAGCCAAGAAGCTCGTTTTTGAGAGATGTATTTTTAAAAATTTCCCGGAGAAGGACCCCCGGACTCCCACGTCAGTGGGGAATATCCCCACACCCTCCGGTAAAGACCCCCCACCAAGCTACATCCTAAAACCGGCCCTGCATAAATGAGTAATATTAATACGTTATTTTTATATAAAACGAAAAAAAAATACTTAAAAGTTCTGTAACATCAACAGAATATCCTTCCATTACCTATGTAACTTTACTTTCATGTGAAGTAAAATTTTCTGTCTAAATAAAAAAAATGCCATTTAAATTTGTCATCGCGCTTTTGGCGTGACGATTATGTTGGCTAGATTTTGCTGCCTGCATATGTATATTATTATATTACCACATTTATTAACGATGTCACGTTAGTTATTTAGCCCTTCGTTTATTATAAATAAGAACTATGTCGATAAATTGTTATATTTGATCCATTTATAAGAGTGACGGAGTATTTATGGAGTTATTTATTTTTAGTATTTTTACTTTTACTAAGAAAGATTTAAATAGAAATAAAAAAGGTTTATTAATAACACCGCTACAAAAAACATAAAAAGTTTCTGATCCAAATGTGCGATATATGATTTCCAGTTTAGCACGTTGAGCACGAACATGTGTACAGTTTTCCTACAATATCCTTCAATTTTCAAAAGAATCCCTAACAAATTTTCAGAAAATTGAAGAGTAGTGGAGAAAAACGGATTAAAAATTCGCGTTCAACGTGAAAAAATATATCGGAAATTATATATAGTGCAGATACTTTTATTTCTATCTGAGATAAATCTAATATTTCTTCTATTGAGTTAGTACCATTTCTTTACAATAAAAGACGTAGTTGTAACTGACACCCACCAATGTTGTTTTAACTTTTATTTTAATGTAATAATATACATTTTTAGTGACATGGAATCGGCTAAAGGGATGCTTTCTGTAATGCAACAAGCTGGATTACAACCTAGTGCTGATACATATACTACACTCCTCTGTGGTTACGCTCGAAAAGGAGATATTGAAGCTATTAAATCCACTATACAACAATGCGAAGAAGCCGACATCAGTTTACTCGATAAAGATTATATGGACATCATTTTTGCATTAGCGAAAAATAACCACGGTCAACACGTTTCATTTTTACTAAGCAAAATGCGGAAATCAATTGGATATAATCAGGATGCGATAAATTTAATTTTAAAGTTGACTAATTTTGGACAAGAAGATATTGCCATGGAAGTTTTTAAGACAATGCCTAGAACTAGCCGAAACGGTGAAGAAACTACTCCAGCTGGAGGCTTTTTCATTACACAATTAGTTAAAGCTAATAGACCCACTGAGAAAATTTTATCGATTTGCCAATATTTATTAGAAACCGATTTAAATCCTCGCGCCTTACTAATTGCAACAGACGCAGCTTTGCACGAGTGCAACGAAGAATTAGTTTATGCCCTGTTGGATGAAATGAAAAAACGAAATATTCCAATTAGACCGCATTACTTTTGGCCGTTATTAGTACACAAAGCAAAGAATGGCACTTCAGAGGACGTAGCCAATGTTCTAAGAACGATGACGCAAAAGTTTAATTTGAAAATTACTGGAGAAACTTTACGAGATTATGTAATACCAAATTTGAAGTTGAAAAATACAGAAAAAGTTATTCTTCTGCTACGAGATGCTGGCATTTCAACAGCTTCAGCTTTAACGAATATAGTATATTACCATTTAGTGGAACATAATTTACAAAGTGCTGCAGGTGTTTCTAATTCATTCAATGCATTTTATGCACCTTCAGTATTTCGTCGTCCACTAGCTTTGGCTTATATTGCTACAAAAGATACTGAAAACTATATAAAGGTGCTCCATCGAATTGTTTCCAACTTACATCGTGCCAACACTGTTTCAACATCCGAAGATAACGAATCTGGTTCTGAATCAACCGAAAAAAATACATTTGATCCTGAAGAAATTACAGGACTGTTCGTGATAGATGTTGCGGTTTTAAATCGCCAACAAAGCGTTGATAATGTTACTAATATTTTGAATGCCTTGGTGGCATCTGGACTTGGAATCAGTAATAAAACGGCGGAACAACTGCACAATATTTTGGCTGAACGACTAACTCCAGAAATTTCTTCTGCTCTCGCCAAATTAACTTCAGGTATTTATTAAATTATGCAAATTATGTGTTCATAAGACCAGTAAGGGGTCATCCATAAATTACGCCACACGTTAAGGAGGAGGGAGGGGGTCGACGAAGTTTGACAAGGGGGTGGGAGGGGTCCTAAATTTCGTGACGTCACATTTAAAAATCTATTTTAATCTAAGTGTTGAGTAAAACACGAACTTTGAATTATTAATAAAAAACTTAAAAACATATGCAACACTATCTGTAGAAACATAAGGTTCAAATTATTTTGTCGGCCACTTGCTCTATACTACACTAAGAAAAACATTTTCTTCTGACAACTGAATTTTATTTACGCCAACAAAATGATTTGATAGCCCATTGCCAATCAAATATTTAAAATTAAGATTTAATTGTCCGAAGAGAATATTTTTCTCGGTGTAGTGTTACGCGCCGATACTATTGCCCTTTGATAAATGCCGCTAAATGCTGCACTGTGCCTAGCGGTTATATTGCTTTTATTTCATTTGACAATTGACTTTCAAGATGATTAAGTTTGATCATTAATTAATATAATTAGACGTTTTTTTTTTAATTGTTGTTAATTTTATTAAAAAATCATTTAAATTGAAATAAAACAAATTTTGGAACTGCTGTTTTAATGCAATAATTATTTGTAGATGTAAAATTGTAAAATATGTGACGTCACACTAAGGAGAGGTGGGTCTCACAAGTGTGACCAGCTGTCACAAGGATGGGGAAGGGGTCAAAAATCATGAAAATTATTGTGACGTAATTTATGGATGGGCCCTTTTATTGCATGTATATTTCTTAACCAATGGTTATTTTGGAACATATTCTATTAATTTATATATGTGAATGCAAAATTAGGTAAAATTTCACCATCAGGACTTTTTTTATTCACTAAATAATAATGAATATAATTCATAACTATTATAATAAGTCATACTAAAACGATTTCATAATTCATTAATTGCTGAGATATCGTTGAATAAATAAAACGTCACTTTTTTAACACCGCTATCGTTGAACTTATTTATATAGCATTTAGAAAAAAGAAAGTTTATGGTGTGATCATTAGTTCGAGATTTGAATATTGTATGCTTAAAATTTTTTTTCGTTGATTAATTCTAATTCGTCAAAACTTCGAATATTTGTAGCATATACATAAGATATTAAAGTCATAGAAAATATAATAATTATCCTGGAAATCCTAGAATTATCAGAGAGTTTTTAGATTATGTCTCTTTGTTCACATCTTGTCTATCAAAATTGAAAGTTTCTCCCGTTTCCAATTAACTAGTATTACGCCTAACACAAAATACAATTACAATTTTTTAAAAAATTTTGGGAATATTGAAAATTCATACATATTATTAATAGATAAAATTTATTTTCAGACGATCTTCCGTCCCCAAAAACCTTAGAAAAAGGTACCGTATCTTTACCTCCATCTGCTGCATTTTTAGAAAAACTTTTAGCAACAGCAGAAGAAAAAGGTGAAAACACCAATGGCATTAAGCGACAATTGCTTACGCTATACTGTAAAAACAAAGAAACTGAAAAAGTCAAAAAGTGTGTCGAAGAATTACGTTCCGATCCCAAATTTGAATTAACCAGCGGATTTTACGCGCAACTCATTGATTATTTCACACAACTTGAAGATTTAGAAACAGCTTTAAGCTACGCCGACGAATTAGCCAAGAAACACCCCGAAGCCTCCATTGACGATGTTAAAGTCATTAAATTAGCACATTTAATGATCAAGAACAATCGATTTGATGAGGCTATTAAATACATTAGTTCACAAAAACGGAACCGAAAATTAGAAGAGCGATCCTTTGGTTATAATACAATTTGTTGGAAGCTTCTTACTACTCTAGCCGATGAAGGCCGAGCAGAAGAACTTCAAAAGTTGTTTGACACTTTAGTCGAGAATGATTTCATTGAACTGAATAATGTTATGCTAGGGCCATTGGTCAAGGTTCATTTAGTCAATAAAAACATTGATGAAGCTATGAAAGTCTTTGAGAATGCTTGCAACAAACATCGATGTACGCCATGGAAAAATGAGCTCACTTGTAAATTGATTCAAAACGAAGACGCGGTAAACTTACAAAAATTAACAGATCTAAGTACAAGTATTCATGGAGAAGTTAACAGTTTATATGATTTAGTTTTTGCTTTCGTTGAATGTGGACGAGTTCGTCAAGCTCGAAAAATTCTAGAAACTCCTGGATTACGAAATCGTCAATCTCGTGTTGATACAATTTGTGAACGTTATAGCACCGAAGGACAAGTTGATCCTTTAGAAGGTCTGGTTGAAGCGACTAAAGATTTACACCATATTGATCGAGCAAATATTTTTCAACATCTATTAAACACATATATTAAGCAAGATAAAGTTGAAGAGGCGCTTGGCTTGTGGACTCGAATGCAAGAAGAAGATACTCAACCAACGGATAGTTTTCTACTAACATTAGGAAAATATTTGAAACACAAAGGTGTACAAGTACCATTTGTAATGCCTAAAACGAACAATTTAAAACCCGAAAAGCAAGTGGTTCAATCAAAGTCAAAACCACAACCTGTGAAAGTTTCAGATGATTTATTTAATTTCCGCAAAGCTATCAAAACAGCAAATTTAGATGAAGCTCTTCAGTATAAACAAAAACTTAATACGAATCAACTAAGTGTTCTTGATCAGTCACTGTTAGTTGAACTATTAGTGAAAGGAGAACGATTACACGACGCGAAAAAACATGTCATTGAAATGCTGAACCAAAATCTTCATCCCATACCACGTGTATTTCGGTTCTTCTTAAATAAACTGGCTCAGTCCGGTGATTGTGAAACTATGAACTTGATTGGAAAACGACTGGACCAAGATGTTAAAAAAATGGTTTCATTCGATAATAGATTGTGTCACGCCAATATTGTCGCTGGGAAATCGGCTGATTTTCTTAAAAAAATGGAAACTGATATAATCGCTGCAAATGGAGATCCTAATAAAATTCAAGAGTTAGCCAACGCCTTTCCACGGGGAGGGATTCTCGGTATTTTAGATGCACATCCTGAATTAATTCCTCAGTGTAAGTTGCTTTTTTTAACTTGTAAGTTAGTTAGAACACCCTTCAAGTTCTTTTTATCCTTATTACATCTAGTTAAGCTGCGAGCTATTGGTTTTTGATTTTTTAAAATTTTTTCGAAAACTGCTCAACAATTTTTTTGTTTACTATATAAAGTTCTTATTATATACGAGTAATTCTTACTATATAGTTCTTAGACTCATTAATACCTACAACTTTTACTTGAAACTTTTTCCTGGGAAAATTCAAATGAGGGTGGTTCTAGAGTAAGGGTGGGAGTTAAGAGGTTGTATACGGAATAAATGTGTTATTTATAGGGATATTGATATATTATTCTATTTATATTTTTTTAACGCCGGATGAAAGAGCCAACCCAGTAGTTACACCAGCATAATAGAAAACCCAACGTTTGTATATTCTATAGACTTAATACTTTCGATTGGTATTAAATTTATTCGTTAAACTCATGAGTGCAATATTTAATAAAGTCATTTTAAATGTTTAAATAATCATAATAATGCCAGAATTTTTTTAGCTAACCCTCTACGATATATTCTTTAACACACTAAATTAAAACTAAAACTCAGAACTATTAAAACATCAAGAAAAGTGTCTACATATTATGTATATGTACATGTATAAAAAAAAATTTATTTGGTCCATAAATTATATGCAATTAATTACAAAATTAAGAACTAAAAAATGTTGCGTACCCTATCATCAGTTCCTCCTCTCCTACAGAAATAAATATTTAAAATTAAAAACTAATGAAGTACAACTATTATGAGTTTTTTATGTTGGGAAAAAGGACCGAAGAAAAACGCAAAGAAGTTTTGAAATAAATATTTTAATCCCAAAATCAATTCTTTTCAAACATTCCTTATAAGTTAATTGAAATTCAATATAAATTTCGATTTTGGAATTGATAATTTGTATTATCAATAAAACAAATTACAAATATTTTTCATAGGATTGGCTTTCAATTTCATAAATAAAATGATTTAATTTTTTATGCAAAAACTCAATACTTCAAAAAAACTAATTACTAATGATTTTTTTTTTCACTTTTTAGTTGAAAAAATTTCAAAAATTTATGCTGAAAATGGAATAATCTCACCGCTGAACGTATTATGGATGAAATATTTCATTGAAAATCGTGTAGAAGAAAGCAAACGAATTTGGGACGAGCATTTGGTTAATACTCCGCGATTGATGTTCCAGAGGGTTGTACAACAGGCACGAGATACAAAAGATGATAAACTGATACAGCGTTTGATCGATCAACTTAAAACCGCTACAATTAGTGAAGGCGCCCTCGGCAATGTTTATAGTTGCCTATTAGACATTTTAATTTCAAAAGAACAAATGGAAGAGGCACTGAAAGTATTAAACACTGCTATATCCGATATATCAGCAGAGAATATCAATAGAACAGCCCTGTTACGGTTACAAAATGGCTTACAAAAATTAGGGAAACAACTACCTTGCCCAATACCAACGAAAAACGCCAAGAGTAGCACATCATCGTCCAGCGATGATGAGACGGAACCAAAAACAGAAAAAGTGCATAAATCAACAGTTTAATTATATACAGAAATTAGTTTTAACATAGATTTTTTTCAATTTTTATTTTCGTTGTATTAGTAATAAAAGACTTGTTTAAATAAACCATTCAAACTTATTTTTTTGTTGTTTAAATTTTTTAATTGAACACATAGTACAGTATTCCTTGCCTAACTTAATAAAACTCTTAACATTATTTAAAGGGACCAGCTTCATTCTCGAGTCCAAAAATACGATTTTTATGAGCTATAGCCAATAGAAGCTCACAACGTAAGATGCGGCAAATTAGCTTTTCAAAACTGAACGCATTTTTCTCAAAACAGCATTTTTGCAACTCGTGACCAAGATAACTCAAAAAATATTCAAGCTATCGAGCTGCATTCTTAACATCTGTTTTTAATCATAGTGTTGGTATTTTGGTACATAAATGGATCAATTTTTAAGTCTTTAAAGACTTTGATTATATATAACAACAAAGAATAACATTGAAATTTGAGAAATGAGCAGGTCTCCTTAAAACTAAATTTTCTTGGTCATACTCAAAATCACAGTGAGCTTACGAACCTTTAAATTCTTAACTGATGTAAGAGCTTAATAAAATATTAAAACAATAAATATAGTAAGAATAAAAGTGTCTCCTAGTGCAAAACCGCATACCAGAGCCACAACGTGAGTGGCGAGAGCGGTAGCTTGGCACCAGGCCCCGAGTGATAAAAGGGTCCCACAATAAAATCAGTGAATAATAATGATGCCGTTTTAGTCTTGAAAATGTTCTTAGTAATGCAGTTATGCATTTCATTTGTATGGTTCTTTAATTTTTCACAAATTATAAAGGTGATTATAGGTTTGTTCGCGGATCTGATACTGACCGGATAACGAATCAATCCAAGAGAATTTATGATAATCGCCAAATACATACACGCTTACGAACTGAATAAGGGTTATTTTTCCGTGAACGAGTTTGAAAACGTTCGGAAGTAAGACGAGGATTAATGAGAACCCACGAAAATTGTTAATTGAATTTAACGTTAAGAGCAAAGGAAAAAATCTAGCTATATTTTATCAAACTGCGCATGAGTAAGAGAATTGAATTTTTTGTCCTAAAAAACCGAGAATCACTAGATCCAAAGTCCCGTTTCTCTTTCCTTTTCTTTCAACTTTAAATTCAATTAACAATTTTCGCGGGTTCTCGTTAATCCTCGTTTTACTTGCAAACATTTTCAAACTCATTCACGGGAAAATAACCCTTAATCAGTTCATAAGCGTGTATGCGTTTGACGATTATCGTAAATGCACTTGGATTGATTCGTTATCGGTTCAGTATCAGATCCGCGAACAAACCTTATATAAATTTGGGGAGGGGTATCCTTTTGCACCTAGCACCGTAATATCACGGCACTGCTCTACATGTTGTATCGCAGCGACAACGTTACAACAAGAAGGCTGAAAAAGATCAAGTCAATGGACCACGGCAACCAGTGGCCAAGCCTGGGAACAAGAACCAACCGAAAGGATTGCTACCGTTGCTACCCACCACCAGCGAATTTCTTTTATCAAAGAAAATTGACTAGATGAAGCACAACCCAGTTGTTATATTAAAGAAGAAAACAAATATTTTAAATCTTGACCACTTATGAAATATCTTTATTGTTAAAATTTTAAACAGTTTTTAAAATATTTTATCTAATTTTCTTAGTTATAAATATCTATATGATTTATCATTACATTGTTGTCGAATATTGCAAGTTTTCAATTAAATCACATTTCATATGTATTTTCTTCGTTGAGAAAACAATCACATTCTATAATGGAAAAATATAATTATTAGTCTTTTAGTACCATGTCGATGAACATAGTAAAAGAATTCAATTATATCAAACAATCGATCATTTGATTTTATTTCTTGTATGTAAAACGGCAATACGACAACTAAACAAAAATAATATTTTATTTTACAGATAAGTTTTGATGGCGCTTTACAAAAACTTCTTGTTATGCGACAAAAACAACGAAAAATAAAAAGAAAGCTATAAGCACCGCAAATATTTTTATCATTAACCATCGATTTGACGTAACTGATTGAAAATATTTTAAAATTTGCGTGTGAGCTGCATCAATGTTCATTTCAGCATCTTGAACGTTGATATCTATTCGTTCGACCATTTCTTCTTGTTCCTTCACCATGTGGGCAAGTTGTTGAAATATGCCTCCAAGTTCAATGATGGTTGATTCAATGTTTTGCATAGTCTCAGCGCGACTTTGAAGATACGTGTCGGTTTCATCGTACATTAACATCTTTTGCTGTTGAAGTTGTGACGACGAAGCTGGCACCATCGCCCCTTCCAGATTTAAGCTCACCTATAACAGTTATTCAATATATTATTTAAATGTATTATACGTGGAAAACGCTTAAGACGAAATTTGATTTGCACGAAATATAACTGGGGTCGTTGCATTGTACGGTACAAGCCATATGCACTAGGTTTTTATTATTTTTTGTTTCCCTTATTTTGTCTAAGATTGATAGCATTGATAGTAGGTACATATTAAAATAAACATTTTAGTACCAAAAAGAGCTCTTAATATCATTATTGAAATTCGCCTAAATCCATACTTTCATTTTCCATTTAAATAACACATAAACATTTTTTTATTTCAATTTTCAAACTTTGAACAGTTCATCGTAACAAAAATCTGAAAGAAGGCATTTAATGGACATTTAACGCGCTACAATAAAGGTCCTTATAACAGAGTTGGAAAATATTAAAACATTTTAAATAGTGCTCTTTTTGAACTTTGATATTTTTAAAACAGTTGATCTGAAGAATTTTATTCTAAGGACCTTTTTTGTGGAGTGTGACTGTTAATTTAAGACCTCTTTTTTCAGATTGTTGTTACAATCTTATGAAAAAAAAAATCCTGTTATTTAAATGGAAAATGAGAAAAACGAAAAAATGGATTGAAGCAAACCTTAATATTGACATTAAGAGCTCGTTTTGGTACTAAAATGTTTGTTTTAATATATACTATTCGTTTTTGAGCAAAATAAGAAAAACATTTTTTTTTGGCACGCCCTAATGTTCATACAGATTGAAGAAGTCAGTGGGCTCGAGATGCTTTATCTATGTGTTAGTATGCCGCCAGGAAAAAGTTTTGCAAACAAATCAGGCAGCTAAAAGTTACTACTGCATCCCCTCTTTTAACCCTTAATGAATCGAGTTTTTTCTTAAAATCTAACTATGGTCAATTTAAAAATGTGCTAAAGAGTTCATATTTCATTCCCTATTTTTAACTCCTTTTAAGGTAGATTTTTTGCGAGAAATTAAAAAAATTAACATCTTAAGTCATATCACGACTGTCTACCCACAGAAAGTTTCGGTAGGTTATCTAGTTCCTAGTTCTTAAATCGTTATATTTATGGATTTGACGGGAATCAAACCACTTGACGCATTCAGCGGAGAGAGCAACGGCTCTAAAAATTCCACCAATAAGTGAACTTTTTTGGTTTTATTTATTTTTTTTTATTTATGTTTTTCATTTTGTTTCAAAAAATTCATTTGTTAGTTTTCAATTTTATTATCGAAAAAAGTGATTTTCCAAATAAGTAGGTAGGTAGGTAATATTAAGATTTAGTCGAAAATTTAGCTAATTTATTTTAAATCGTTGCCAAAAAGTTTTTCAAAGTGCAAATAGAAATCACCATGGGAATAGGTTTACCATAAAAACCTCACTATACCCTTTCATAAATCTTTAGAAAAAAATTGGTTGTCTGTAAAGTCGGTTGACGGACGATAGTTTTACGTGATAACATCATAAAAAACATTGATGAAAAATTGCATACTTTTATGAATTGAATTATTATCACTGAATTGTCATTATTTTGTATAATACAAAACCCATAAAAAAAATTCAGGGCTTTCATTGGGATTCGAACCCAGGACCACTGGCGTATAAGGCAACTATCTAGTCCACCACGCCACTAAGTGACCTTTTTAAATCTTGTTAAGTAAATTGTAGAAAAAAAAACACACACAAAACACGTTGCCTAGGACTCAACAATTGCCTCTCTATCGCTTGTATCGCGTTCTCGCTTGCACTTACAGCCTCAAATGGAACGTGACACTTTTTCAGACTGGCTGTCGTAGTTCATCAATTTATAAGACGTTGTCACGTCAAAAAATTGGTTGTCTTTAAAGTTCGTTTACAGACGATAGTTTTTCGTCATACAAAGCCATTGATGAAAAACTGCATACTTTTATAAATTGAATTATTATCACTGAATTATCATTATTTTGTATAACACAAAGAAGAAGTTAATTGGAAATTAACAATTTTTTCAAAATGAAATCAGACTGAAAATTATGAAGGAAATCAATTAAATCTTATTAAGTAAATTGTAGAAAAAACACAAAACACGTTGTCTCGGATTCAACAATAATATCATTACAATAGTATCGCGTTCTCGCTTGCACGCACAGGCTCAAACAGAATGTGACACTTTTTCATGCAGGCTACCAAGTGTTCCTCAATTTATAAAACGTTAACACGTCAAAAGAAAACACGTAGTCCGTTTCGTACCAAAAAAATAATATTTCGATACCTTCAATTTTGTCTTAAGCATTTCCAGTAAAATTGGCGTTTAGCGTTGGACATTATTTACACGTATAAGCAGTTCATATAGGTATCAATACGGTGACCATTTGTTTCTTCTACTGCTGGAGTTCCCAACCTCGGGCCCGCGGGCGCCATGGCGCCCGAGGACCTATTTATTTGCGCCCGTTATTATTCGACCGCAACAGAATTTTTCATGAACATTATTATAAAATATAATTTTTTGTTTATTTGTTAATTTTTTATTACTGTTGATGTAATTATGGTCAATTGCACATATCCTTCGATTCAATATATTGTGCCCGCCGCTTTACTAATATTTTAGAATGTGCTCCAGGGTACAAAAAGGTGGGGAATCCCTGTTCTACTGCATACTTCATATTACATACATGTTTTAACTGCAAAGCATAAATTAACTAAAATTTTAATACAGTACGCATATCTGTTAAGATTCTAATATTGTAGCGATTTTTTCGTATCTAAAGATTCGATGCAATGTCGATTTTTTTATGGATTTTGTAAAAATAAATTAAAGAGCAAAGGTAAATTTACTCGATAAATTTCTTAATTTTCGGTTTAGAAAAGATTTTAGACCTAAGACGTAAAAAATCCAGCTGATTTGTGGCGAAAACGCATATTATATGATATGAAAACTAAATATACAGTACAAGTTACATAATTTGACCTCTACATAGACTGTTTATTGGTGTATACAATTTCCAACGCTAAACGCTAGTTTAACCCCGTTTTCCATTTATAATAAAAAAATATATACATGTTCATCTGCTAGTAAAACACTGCCTTGATGATGTCCCTGTACAACAGAAGGAGGTAAACTACTCGATATTGGACCCTGAGAAAATTGATCGCGTCGATGCTTTTGTTGCTTTAAACTTTCCGTTCTGCTTTCTAAGATTTGCTTGAAATCGGTTGACATTGAAGCTAGTTTACTTTGTAGTGCTAAAACAACACTGCTCGTGTGTGACATTAAATGTTTTCCAGTATGAGAATTTTGTTGCAACTTTGATATCTCTTGTAATCGGGCTATTTGCTGGTTCAAGCTATTTAAATCCCCTTTAATTATATAAGTGAGTTCTTGAATTTCAGATGAACGATCGTTAAACAACGATTTTTCTTTGGCCACTGAAATGAGTTTATGTTAATTTTTTTCATTTTTGTTTTTAATAATGTACTTACATAAAGTTAATTTTTCTAATTTCGTGTATGTACTAGCAATATTTTTTCCAATTATTTTTGCAATACTCATAAACTCGGAATGACTTCGAATGAAAGCAGCCTTGTGGGGATCGCGTGGAATTGTAAATCGGGATGCATTGCGACTTTGTAACAACCGCACCGTGTTGGTGAATTCAAGAGTCCGATCTTGCGACGTTGTCGTCATTTCGTCAACGTTTTGTGAACTATTTCTCTCGTGAAAATTACTACTTTCTACATCATATTGATTGGTAACGACTTGATTTGGATATGGGAAATTTCTGTTATTCGTAACTGGTTCTGGCTGGTTCCACAAATGTGTCGACTCATTTGTTAATAAAGATTGGGTTTGTTCTGATTCAGAACCTGGACGCCTCCTTCGTGCAGGCATTGCATTTTCAATTCTTTTATTCACCAAATACTATTATTTATATTTATTTATTAACTTAATTGCAATCTAAACACACTTTTTTATGATTTTCAACACTTATTAGAATAGTTTATGATTAGATTACTTGAATAAATGTCACAATATTTTAATTTTCAATTGGGAGATTTTTTATTTAAGAAATTAGAGAAATCTATTAGTCAATGTCGTCAATGTGGCAAATAAACGTCAGTGAAAGCCAGTTCTACCAACTTAATTTTATTCGAATCAAATCGTGAGTGTTCGATCGTTTTCGGCATTTATCAGGCATATTTTATGTTTTATGTAATTCAATGGTGGTACGACTGTTTAGATTGAAGCAATAACAAAACAAAAAAAAAGGAATAAAAAGGAACAAGAATCGTCGTTCTTGTTCGGTAGTGAAGATCGACAAGATCGCGTTATTTAAGTATGGAGGAAGAACTGCGTTGTCCTGCTTGTAAACAATTCTTCAACAACACTGTTTTATTGCCTTGTTATCATGCGTTGTGTTTAAATTGTGCTTTACATTTACAACAAGCGGCTTCGCAAGTTCCAGCTCCTGGTGCTGTGAATGGTGCTCTTGGTGCTGTTTCAACAGCATCAGGTAGTTTATCAGATAACATTTCAAACGATTGTAGCAGTGGTTCGAGTGCTAGTAGTGCATCAAGTGGCGGTGTTTCGTGTGGAAATAATTCCACGATTGAATCAAATGATCTCTATCAGGAAGTCGACAAGCTTTCGATCGTGAGTGAAACGGACAGCGGTGTCGTTTGTAATTCCCGACCAAACAGCTATGTAGGAACTCCAAACTTACAAGGCGTTTTGTTATTTCCTCCATTAACTACAGTCAACTGTGTGCTATCATTATCCTGTCCAGTATGTTCGAAATTGGTATATTTTGATGAAAACGGCGCACATAATTTACCGAAATATCGGATCATGCAAAATATCGTTGACAAATACACGGAATTGAAACAGGTCACGCTAAAATGTCAGATGTGTGAAGGCGAAGCCCCTGATGAAGCCACTGTATTGTGTGAACAATGTGACGTTTTATATTGTGAAAGATGCCGTGAAATATTCCATCCTAGTCGGGGTCCATTGGCGAAACATGCCCTGGTGGAAGCTGTTCGAGGAGCACAAATTCAGCGATATCGAGCTTCCGTATTGGAATTGAACAACTGTCCCGAACATGACCAGGAGCCACTAAGTATGTACTGTATGGTTTGCAAAGTTCCTGTCTGTGCTGCTTGTCTTCATGATACTCGTCATACATCTCACGATGTCCAGGCCATAAATTCAATGTGTAAAGCCCAAAAGGTACTTTTTTTAAAATATTTTAAGATTTACCGCAAAAAATATTTAATAATTTCTTATTGATTTGTAATGAAACAAGAACAAAATGAATTGTTCTTTAAACGCTTGGTGTCTTCCAAAAGTAATCATAATAAAAATATACTTATTTTCTTTACGGTAGTTCACATTTAAAATATAAAAACGATTATTAGCGGTGTAAGAGAAAGCGTAAGCCTCGCACACCTACTTTGCATATCTATTATATACCTACTTAATACTAGTTGTATCTACAACTTACGATTCGATCAGATCAATTAGCTCCAGGATATATATTTACAAATTTTAAAAACCCATTCATTGATAATTGATTTGATACGGTAGAGAAAAGTTACGTATTTTTAAAAACTTATTGTAGCCTATAATAGTGGCTTTTAACAAAATTTTAGTTAAATATGAGAAAAAATATTAATAAACTATTTTTTTTGCGTATAAAATTTTGCATTTTTATATTATTTTTTTCAATTTAAAGTTTTCCTATTTATTTTTTGCCTTATTTTAAAATTATTAGCATATTTTTTTGGTGAAATTTTTGCTCGAACACGTTTTTGTAAATATTTTTCCTTAAGAATGAGTCTCATGAGTCTTTTTCTCACAATAAAAAGTATCTTAGTAAGTAAAAGTAGCCAGTTTTCGTCTTGCAAAATTTTATCAAAATCTGTTATCAGCTAAATATGTATAGTTTTAGAGTGATCTTTCCGTAGAAATGAGACATTTTCCCGCTTTAAAAAGTATCCTTAATAATAGCCCGGATAGTCAGTTACTATCACGTTTTCGTGTGATACAATAACAGCCAGACAAAAATTGTTAAAATTATTAAATGTATAGATAACGACTTGCGGGACTTACATATGGACAGTTGGAAAAATTGTTGAAGCTTTGATCTTGATTTTTGGAGACAGGGTGGTATAAGAAATATTAACAGAGAACGAATTTGAGGGCTTTATGAGTATGTTATGAAAACTACTTTTGCTTCAATCCACATCCAGGGTCGTGGAAAGAAAATCCGAACCCGGAAGAAAATTTCACCGGGCCCTCCCTCCTTTGTATGTTTTCTATGTATTTACAAAGTAATAATTCCTTGCCCGCTGACTGTAAATTTTGTTTTATCGAATTATGAAAAGAAAAAAAAACTGTTTTTTTATAGTACATATTTTTATTTTTTTTGGGCATTTAAAGCTGCTTTATATAGGTTAAAGATTTGTTCCAAAAGAAAATAAAGCTGTACAATGTACGTTTTTATTTTCAACTAGAACCAAATTTATATCACGACTGTGTAAACATAAAAAACAGTGCCCTAGCCTTTGATTAATGTAGAGTGAGATTATCTTTCAGCGCCCTTTAGGAAGCTCTGGTTTCAGCTGTGCATAAAAGAGCTATCACCGATGTAAATTAACAAGACATACATCTTGTGGACTAGGTTCGAGGCTAATCGAACTACTTCATAGAGATAGATTTAGCTTTCGATAAAATCAGACTTAGTATTTAAAAAAGCTCGTATATGTAAGGATTTATATCTAGATGTAATCGATGGAAACCCACAAATTTTGCATCGTCTCCTTACAGATTTTCAGAAAACTAGCCTAGCGACACTGCCTGCGTCTTTCATAAGATGCCAAAAAAATTTTTTTTTTGCTGAAAAAATGTTTTTCGCATTTGCAACCGCTCCTCTCGCTCTATCCCTGGTAACGATTTTTATTTAAAATACAATTACTCTAATAATAATATAAAACAAAATACTTAAATTGCTAAAAACTCAAGAATATCATTTTTGTAATATTGATCTTGAATAACTAGTTCACGACGTTTCCTAGATCTGTGTTGAAAGTCCCCGAAAATTTCTCACACATTCTCGTAAATCTCAATCTTACACACGAGGAACTTTCAAGCTGATAAGTTGATGTGTAAATCCAAAAATAGATAATCGGGTTAATGTTCCCTTTTTTTTAAATACACTATAAGTATATTTATAATATAGATTGGTGTTCGTTATTTTTCATCTAAATATCGGCGTCTAATCTAACAAACGAACAAGGCATCTTATTATTGTGAATATTTATTAAATGGAGAACCATATAATGTAAATAGTTACTATACGTTTATAATTGTTGCGAAAGTTTTGTAATATGTAAATTGTATAATCTATTACATTTTTATAGTTTTTGTTTATATTATTTGAAATTAAATTAAAAACATTTTCTATCGATGTAATTGTATTAATTTAGATTTTTCGTATTCTCATAGCAAGAACTGGTCTGGTTTTCTTCAATTATAGTTTTTGTACAGAAAAAGAAAACCATAACAGCAGTAAAAGTTTTTTAAGCATACGAGTAGGTTTTCTTTCAAACTTCGCACTTTGCGTAACATAATTTTTTATATCTTAAATTCAATTAGGAGTTCTAATTAAATTATCGTTTTATCATCGAAATATTTAACTGTTTCACTTTGTAAACAATTGGAACAATAAGTGAAATGTAATTCTTTAAATAATTAGTTTTAATCCTTTAGTTATAGTTAT
Source organism: Sisyra nigra (assembly GCA_958496155.1). Classification (NCBI taxonomy): domain Eukaryota; kingdom Metazoa; phylum Arthropoda; class Insecta; order Neuroptera; family Sisyridae; genus Sisyra; species Sisyra nigra. The sequence goes on from OY292314.1 coordinate 26,449,041, forward strand.
TAATAATTATCTATACTAATATATAAAATTAAAGAGTTTGTTGGTTTGTTTGATTGTTTGGTTAAATGCGGTAATCTCTGGAACTACTGGTTCGAATTGAAAATAAATAATTTCTTACAATGTGGTGGTTAATTGAGAGTCAGAAAATAAATAAAGGCTACCTTTTATGTTAGAATATAGCACGGTTCCCGTAGGATAGGATAAGAATTGTATCCTTCAAGAACTGAGTATTTAAAAGGAGTTTCGTGAAAGTTCATAGATAATCGTTTTAACGAATTTTCCTCAAGAAGGGTTGGTCTACCTTTTATCCAGGAAAAATGTACGGGCCCGTGGGCTGGATACGTTTTTATTTTTCATAGAGCAAAAAAGTGACATAATTGTACTCTTCCCGTGGGATAACAAGACAATTGTATCTTACAGAAACCGTGTATTTTAAAGAAGTTTTGTTAAAGTACGTGAAATAGAGTTCTAGCGCATTATCCTCAAGAAGGCCTGATCTCTTTTTTATCCAGGAAAAATGTACTTCTCCCGTGGGATATGTTTTTGTTTGTCATAGAGCAAAAGATTGACATTATTTTTTGCAATAGGGTAGTTGAAAGGTCAGAGAATAATATAGATTATTATTTCGTATGATAGAATAATGCACGGTTCCCAAAAGATAGCATAACAATTGCACTTTTCCTGTAGGAATCGTGTTTTTAAAAAAGCTTTCTCTAAAGTTCGTGAAATAGCGTTTTAACACAATTTCTCTAAAAAAGTTGAAATAAAAATAACAATTTTTACTGCAAAATATGATTTTTAATTTAACCTCCGTTAACATCGATAAATTAATAATGAAAATTTTGAATTATTGAAACTTCTTTCATTGTTAATTTTTGAATGTCTATAATGTTTAGAAATAAACGTGTTAAATTATATTCAAACAGCCAACAATTACTTCACTTACCCAACTTTTTGAACTATTGAAAAATTTGAACTTGGCGAAAAACTCAGTTAAATATATAATACATTCAACATTTTCGAATTGGTGTGCTACTTAAAGAACACAAGTAAAGGTATTTTATAATATTCATAAAAACGTATAGAACCTATAAGATAGCTCTTCTAGATAGCTATATGGAATATCTTCCTGGAAAAGTAGTTTATCGGATTTTCATGAACTTTCTATGAATCAAAGATCTAGAAATATCTATCTGTCTTTTTTGTTGATGGGATGAAAGTTTCTATTATTCAATCAGTATAATTTAGATACGCTCAGCGAAGCGGGCGGGGACCAGCTAGTAGTTAAATAATTGTATTGTCATAATTGATACAATCGTGTATAGAAAATTTCAACTCAATCGAGTGCTTTAAAATGTGAGAAAAAAGCTTTTAAAGTTCCAACTAGTTACAATATTAGACATAGTATGCCGTATAGCAGAGGTTCTTAAACTTATGTAGTCCGCGGACCTCTTCTTGAACCAATTTTTTTTCGCGGACCCCATCCCAACTCTAGGTGTTTTATATAGTTTTTGAGACTACATTTCTAGTTAAATAGGTCATAGGTTATTTTAATACATAAACAGTTTTGTGCACTTAGTAAACAATTTTATTAGCATATACATTATGCATAGAATAAACACAGTTGTGTATACAATAATAGTATATACTATTAACGAAACAAATAAATTTGTTTTTAGATGGTCACTCTCCACTTGGTAGGTAGAGACGTGGTGTACTAAAAAGACACATTTGAGGCGAAATTCGCCCATCGAGATAAACATACAAATTATGTAAATGTCTATTTAAATTTTTAAATTATGACGATAATGCTCGCGGACCCCAGTTTAAGAACCTATGCCGTATAGCACATAGTTACAATATGAGTAGAAGAAGACCTATTAAAATGTGTGCTTATTTATTAGATCTTTATGTTAACATTTGTAAGTCGAAACCAAATCTTAGACCCATGGAAGACTACATAAATATGTGTTTATGTAAAAAACTATAAAAGCATTTTTTTTTCTTAAAAACCAAAAAAGTTTTAAAAATACTTAAAGTAAGTTAGTAAGTAAGTAAGTTATTTAAAGTAACTTTCAAAGGTGTTAAATCAGTGATTCTTCAACTAGCTCTGTGAAGTTGGCACCGCCAAATAAGAATTTTCAAAAATACAGTACTGTCGTTCCAGAAAAATGTTGCGTTTGTCCGCCCTTGATGAAAAACCAATCAATAGTCCAACAGTTGTCCATGTTTGTCTTGAGATACTTTTTGTTTACCCACCCAAAATTTTTTTAAAATTTAAATTCGCATCAACTACTATGGTCATTAATGACCGTCGAATACAAAAACCTATGAAAATATATTGGGTTTTCATTGGGATTTGAACCCAGGACACTGGCGTATAGAACAAATATCTAGTCAACCATACCACTAAAGGACCTAATTTAATAATATTTTGAATTTTTCATTGCTGAATATACAGGATGTTTTGGAAGTGTAGATAATTTGTAGGGTTGTACGTAGTTTGTAAATTTTTCCTGGGCGAACGATGGACAATCGACTGGTTAGGTATTATAGTTAAAAAAAACTTTGTACAAACAATTTTTTTCTTTCTTTAACTACTATATAGTAAAGGAAGTAATGTAATCGGGTTAAATTTTCCATTTTGAATTTTCACCGGAAATACACGTTTTGAGATCTCCTGAGTTCGAAAAAGTAGTTTTTCAGAAAAATATCTATGTGACAGCTAGTTCCAATCGAAAGCTTTGTTCGAAATTCACAAAACTTGGAATTTTGTCTTCTTATTTCAACTAGTCGTGCCACGAAACTTTTAGTTGAAACCAGTTGACGGTTTTGATCGCTTTTTTTTAAACGGCTCCGACAATTTGCCTTAAACTTACTATAGTTCTTAGATTCATCAGTGGCGGAACTACAAATTTTGCCCCCCCTCCGCAAAAAAATTAGATCGGCCCCCAACCTTATATGAATTTTTGCTTTTCGTATCTAGCGTCCCATATTTTAATTTACCACCGATTTTCTTGCGAAAGATGATCCTTCTTATAATTTTTTTCATATCAGGTGTAATATTTTGTTTTGAAAATTAGCATTGTCCGTTAAGAATAACGACAGTTTCTTAATATCCTTATTCGTAACATCTTGGTCGGAAGCCATGGTATTTTCATAGTTATTCAAATCAATTGCAAATTGTCCTTCATTTCTAGGTGTAGTACTTTGATTTTTTAGTTTTAAGTCAGTTGGATTAATTTTTTTGCTATAAACTTGTTCAAACACCTGTTCATCTTTAGAAGTACTTTGATATCCTGTGATCGTAGTAAACGATTTAAGAAAACAGGATAATTTTGGTATTTTTGCTAAACGTTCCTGTTCCTTTTTCAATTTCTCTCTTTTACTGCACCGTCTCTGCAGCACCACTAGTACTAATTTTCTCAACATTTTTGCCCCCCCCCCCCCCTGCGTCGCGGGGTCTAGTGATATGGTAGTTCCGCCACTGAGACTCATCAAGGTCTACGCGTCGCAGTAGATTTTTTTATCTTTATATAGGCTATAGTTTGATGAGAAATATGAGCAAGAATTGGGGTCCTATTATAAGAATGAAATTCTAATTTAAGGACTCATTGAAAATGCTGAACTAGTTTGTACTGAACGAAATTAATTTAATTTTTTTCCAGACTGAATTGTCACAAAATCTTCAACAACTCTCAGAAAAGGCTCGTTCTACAACGGAATTCATTCAACGTCTCAAAAGTATGAGTGACAAAGTAAATGTAAGTATATTCTCACATTTCTAGTAGTAAAATCTTTTTCTATATAACGACAGCAATAAAAAAAAATAACAGACATTTTCAAAATATAAATAATGTATCTACACATTTTAATTATCTACATTCATTACCAGAACATTTTTAAAGGAATTTTCTAAAAAAGATATATTATGATGACCACATGCACTACATGTTATCTAAAAAACTTCTTTGCTCTTTGTAATGATTGATAATTTTCTTAAAATATGCATGTTTCTTAAGTTTTTACTGATAGTTTACTTTTACTTAAGTTTTTTTTATTTGATAGTCATCCAGTTCTAATCATCTGTTATGAAGTCAGTAATTTGTAAGATTAATAAAATTTTATTGGTCATAATTTTAAGAAAAACGATGACGAACATTTTATCTTATGCGTTTCAATTTAAAACATAAAAAATCTTATTTTTACTTAAAAATGTATCTTTCATTGAAGTTAATATAAATATTATCTTTTTAAGGACAAGTCGTTAGAATTTGAGGCACTTGTGAGTGCACAATGTGACGCTTTACAGGCGGCAATTGAAGCTAGAAAATTACAGCTATTGGAAGCCATTCGACAGGATAAAGACACACGCTTACGTGCTTTAAAGGAGCAAGTGAGTGCATGTACAGGCCGTTTGCAACAAACGACAGGATTACTCCAATTTTGTATTGAGGCATTGAAAGAAACGGATAGTACAGCTTTTCTTCAAGTACGTTTGTCTCAACATACGATTATAAGATATATTCAACAGCACTTTCTTTTCAGGTTGGTTCAATGTTAATCACTCGTGTGGCTAATACAGATATAACTTGGCATAAGAATATGCAAATCAATTGTCCTCGAGTTTCGCCTAATTTCGATTTAACACTAGATGATAAGGCTGTAATTCGAGCCATAGATCAACTTAATTTTATCCAAATGAAACGTAAGTAAGAATAAATATATACGTAATGTACGGGGTATAGAACTAATAAAAAAAACGTAGCACTTATAGTAAAAGCTCTGAACCTACATCGACCTTCACCGAGTTGATAATAGAATGAAACATGATAAAATATGAATTTAGTTAATTAGAAAATATATTAAAAATGGGTTGCCTAAAAAAATCGTGGACCGAACTTTTTGCAGACAACCCTGTATCAACGTGTTTGCAATAAAACAGCGCTTATGTTGATATAAATTTTTTTCTATTATTTTGATGTTGCAATATTTTTTTATATAATTTTTCAGGCAACCCATTTTTAATATATTTTCTAATATACTAAGTTCATGATAAAATAGGTTTCATTCTATTATCATCTCGGTGATGGTCGATGTAGGTTCGGATCTTAGACTATTAATGTCCAGAGAGAAGTCTTCTCTCTGTAATGTCATTCCCAACATAACTAAACCTTTTTACATGTTTTAATAAAAATGAACAGAAAAATCAATAATATCATTAAAACATAACCCTAAATTTTTAATGTTTAAGGATAATTCTGAACTAAGTTATAACTAAAAGAAATTATTCCTTAGAAGTTAAACTTTATCATGCGTTTTATGGAATAATGTAAATATCTGACAGAAAAATTACAAAATCATTAAAGAATATAATTTTTTCTGTCTGAGGATACTTCGGTTATAATAAATAAATTAATATACTTATATGAGCCGTTCAGAGCACACATCGATTAACTCCGTAATGCAAAAAGTTGAGTAAATTGTTAAAATAGACTTCCGAGATACATTGTCTCTTATGGAAAAACTAAAAAGCAAATTGTCATTTAGAGCTGTTATTACGTATTATTAGAATTTTTTTCGGATATATAAAGTTAGGAGTCAACCAAGTGTTTTGAAATGAAAATTTTTAAAAGTTGAAAAAGTGGAGTTAATCGATGTGTGCACTGAACAGGGAACAGCTCATATGTCGATGTATCGATATTTTTTCGACAAGCCTATGTCTAATCCTCTTTAAGAGGAATAAGATAATAGAACAAATACATTGAGTTCACAGCTCCTGGTGACTAAATTGCCACTCTATTAGCCAGTGACCCTAGGCAAAAGCGTCATTGAATATAAAAACATTTTTAACTGTTGAAAAATTAACATTTGACATGTTTTACTCAAATGATTAAAATTATTAAAAAATGTTGGTATTCATTAATTATTTCCATCTTCCATGCTTACATTAGCGGCTAAGGATGGAGAGGAAAGAGTTCCAGCAGGTACCCAGATATAATCTAAGTTTTCATTTTCACATTTTTTTTTTTTTTTTGTTATAATTATAATATTATTTTTATTATTTATAAAAAATGAATATGGTATATGATTTATATTTTAGCTCCCAGTGCTCCAACAATAATTCTCGAAGAATGTAGTGCCGAGAACAATTCAGTGACAGTCGCATGGCAACCTCCTGCACAAAGTTACGTTGAAGGTTATGTACTTGAATTAGACGATGGAAATAACGGGGAGTTTCGGGTAAACGAATTCACAATTTAAAAAAATCGAATTTACATATTTTTCTTCTTCCTATAGGAAGTTTATTGTGGCACCGAAACTATTTGTACGGTTGATGGTTTACATTTTCATAGCCAGTACAACGCACGAGTAAAGGCCTTCAACAGTTCCGGTGAAGGAGAATATAGTGAATTAATCGGGCTACAAACTGCCGAAGGTATTTTGCATATATATTATATCTTCGTTACAGTAATGCTTCATTTCGGAAAATTTAGATCTTCTCTCGGTCTTTTTGTTTTTTTCTAACTAGTTATTAAAAGAAATAATCATAATGATTATAATATGATTGGAAATTTTTACAGTTGCTTGGTTTACATTCGATCCATTACTCGGTCCCGGCTTACAGTACAGTGAAGATAATCAAACTGTATGCGGAGATGGATGGGAACATCGTGTAGCACTTGGAAGTGTTGGATTTTCTCGTGGCATACATTACTGGGAGTTTACTGTTAATAAATTTGATGTCGACACAGACCCAGCTTTTGGAATTGCGCGAATTGACGTAGCACGAGATAAAATGCTAGGAAAGGACGACAAGGGTTGGGCCATGTATATTGATCGGCAACGATCATGGTTTCAATACAACGGCAGCCATGAACGACGAGTAGAGGGTGGAATCCACGCCGGAGGCACCGTCGGGGTATTATTAGATCTCGATCGACATACGTTAACGTTTTACGTGAACGAAATACCTCAAGGAGGAGTAGCGTTTCGAAATTTATACGGTGTTTTTTATCCTGCCGTTAGCGTAAATCGAGGCGTAAGTCTCACGCTACATACAGCAATTGATGCGCCATCCGATGTTGAAGATTCTCCGTGAATATATGTTCAATAACAGCACTGATCGCACATAATTACATATTTACAAGTATAGATGACTTCTGTCAATATAAAATCATTACTCTTCTTTTGACATTGAATCAAAATTTTATGATTCACAAGCGAATTAAACGGGGGAAAGGAGAATTCAGGGTACTTAACAACAAATAAAAGCATTTTATTTTTGTATTTTATCCATTTCGAGTTCAACATTAGTATCATTCTTATCGACTAGGATATTGTATAATTTTTGAAATTCAAAGAACTGAAATATATCCTAGCTATCCTAGAATTCTTTGGATTATTATTATTACTATAAATAAAAACTTAAATGTTTAATGATAAGTTCAAATGAAGACTCGTTATCATATCCATCCAGTCATTTCGATAATTACTTCTAACGCAATGACATAAAATTTTGATCATAAATAGTTTTTAGTTTTCATGTTGTATTATGCAATATTGTGCGTGTGTTCCTATTGCTGTCGTTTACAGCCACAAGTACTCCAGTTAGAGTGGACGGATCGAGACCAAAGAAAACTTCATACTAACACCGCTGATAAAGTAGTAACGCTTTTTTATTGTGGTAATAATAGCTTTGTTCGCGGGTGTGCTTCCGAACCAATTCAAGAACTATTAGCTAATTTTTTTCTACTGAAGAATAATTTATTTCTACTCTTATTGTATAAGTATCTTAAAGTTAGGCATATCACAATTTGACAAAAATAAAACACCCTTTAAAGGTAAAAATAGGGGATGAAATAGTAACTTTTAACTGGATCGTCAGGTTTTGATTACTTTTTGAGTAGGTAGAATATTTAGAAAGTTTTATTTTACTCTTTTTAGTTCCTTCTTTTAACGTCAGATTAATTTTTTTTTAAGAAGTTTTTAATTTTTAGTGTAAATATAATATTGTTAACGTCAGATAAGTTATACGGATTTTTAAAAGCTTTTTGTAAAAATCTATTCTTGTATCATATATGCACTTATTTATTAATAAGTAATATGTTGTATTGTTCTATGTTTTTATTTTGATAATCAGTTTAATTTTTGACGTGATAAAGTCTTATAAATTGATGAACTACGGTAGCCAGTCTGAAAAAGTTTCACGTTCCGTTGGATCCTGTGCGTGCAAGCGAGAACGCGATACAAGAGATAGAGAGGCACGATAGAGTTCTGTTACTAGAACGCCACCACGCGAGCTTTTTCGAGAACTTCTACAGTAATCTATACCTTGTTGAATCCTATACAACGTGTTTTGTGCTTTTTTTTACAATTTACTTAATAAGTTTTAATCGATTTTCTTCATAATTTGCAGTCTTCATTTTAGAATAATTGTAATTTTCAATTAATTCCTTCTTTGTATTATACAAAATAATGACAATTCAGTGATACTAATTCAATTCATAAAAGTATGCAATTTTTCATCAATGTTTCTTTATGATGTTATCACGTAAACTGACTTTACAAACAACCAATTTTTTTTACATAGGTTCTAATTTAGAGTTGGGTCAACGAGGTAATTTCCAAGTGCTAGAAAAAAAAATCAACATTTTATGATCCAGTTAACATTTGCTATATCATTTCCTATTTTTAACCCCTTGGAGCGAACCTTTTTGTTTGCAATTAGAATATTTAAATCGTTTTTATAGCTACTCTTCGTTTTTTGGTGCTTTAAATTGCTTTAACATATGAGGTCATATAACGACTGTTTAACACAGATAATTTCTGTTGGTAATTTCTATCTTAGATGTAGGATCTTATAACTAGAATTCAACGGGGATCGAACACAGAATCTTTTAACACATGGAGTGAAGATCAACTGGCCTAACCACTGCTCTAATAAATGAACTTAACATTTACTTTTTAAAAGTTAATTATACAGTCAGAAAGCACAAATAGCCATTTTTCAAGAATTTTTCCTGAGAAAATTTTTATGTGTTAATAATGTTTAAACTTTAAACAATATAAATATTAATTGTGCACATTGGCCTATTTCTGATTTCGAATACATAATAGATACAAATCAGGTCTGTTATTGAGGACTAAGAAGTTTTGAGGATTTTGATACTTTAAAGACTTAATATCAGCTAACTGGAGCCAAAATGATTTAAATCATAACAGGCTGTAACAAATATTAGCTACGTCTCTAAACTACAGCATTAGGAAACACGCATAATATTATATTTAGTGTTGAAATATATTTTATTTTGTACTTAATAATATTTCATCGTTCTGTACGAAACACTAGAAATATAAATCGTTTATCATTCGTATTAATAACGGTATTATGATTTAATTAAGGTTTATAATTATTTATTGAATGTACTTTATAGTTTTTATTAATATATTATACATACATACACATGTCCATAGGCAATATAATGAATTGATGATAATGTTAAAAAACATTAATTATTTTATAAAATGTTAATTTATTTCGTTTTTGAAATATTTAACAATAATCAGCACAAATCATACTTTTTTTCATATTAACAAGTAGTAAAAAGAACTGCTTCAGATACGTTAAATGCCATTAAAAACGGAGCTTTTAAAAAATATTTATTTTTTTTTTTTTTGTTTTCAGTTATTAGTAAAATATAATTATTAGATTTAAGCACATGAGATAGTTATATTCCACTATTTGGCAACTAATTTCAAGTAAATAGTCTTAAAACAAAATACATACCTAATTAAATAAATTTGTAAATTGAAAATGTCTTACAATATGAGACTTAGATGTTACTTTTCATGCACAATTAATACATTAACCAATTATTCATATTACCTTGACTGATACTGACTGAACTTAAATGTTGATGTAGTTCAATATCAATTTAAATGAAAACCTTGTTAATTCTTACGAAATGGTCTTTCAACTATCTATTAAATTACTATATTATAAAAGTTCGTTTTCGTGCTTCCGGATTTTGTGTTCACGGTTAATATTTACATTTCGGTTTTAGACGCTTTTAATAATTGGTGTTGGTTTGTTTACGAATTTCTAATGATAAGTTCCAGTGATTTCACTTATATGAAACAAATTTCCTTTACATATGTCCAATCTAGTCTTACATTTATTAATAATACTATGCTTTCGAAAAATTTGAAAGTGTATAATTTAGTTTACTATGATTTATTGCTATGTATTTGAAATTAACTTATATACATATTATACTTTTGTATTTTATAAATATTTAAAATGCTCGATCTGTAAAGTATACAGTTTAATAAAAATGTATGAAAACGTATAGTTCCGATTGGCAAATTTTCGTTATTTTATTTCCTTTCTGATTTATTTAGGTTGTTTGAATGGCAACGTAACTAAATTAAAGTAGCTCATTATGGAGGCTGTGCATCCTTGAAAAAATTTAAAAAAGACGTTTGTAAAAAGTACGTTTTGAAAAAATTCATAAATAATTCATAACAAATCTTGATTTTGATCTACACAAACTAAAATTTAATATGGATTTGGTAGTTGCAGTACAATAAAAACTGATAAACAGATTTTAGGTCCTGTAAGTTAAATTTCAGGGCAGGAGACTAAAAATATTTTAACGTTTTAACTTAGTATGCTCGTGTGCTTCTTTCAAAAGAATACAATAGCATTTTGGAAAGATAGACATAACGCCTGTCGAGATAGTAAAGGCAATTTCCTAGACAGGTGCTGGCTTTCATTAAAAGCCTGATGCTCCCCTCTAAAACGAACAGCGGGTCACATCACAATAGACCTCATTGTGAACGTTGATAAACGGGAGGGAAAATGTTGGGGTCAGTGATTAAACAATTCACATTATTCGAACATAGATCATAGCGATTATAGTGTGCAGCCATATATATAGTTTTACCTATATAACATAAAAATATAATATATATGAAAATCATAGTATGTAAAAGAAAATACAACTTTTATTAACATATATCTCAATGAAAGCCTAAGATGTTTTTTCATGGGTTTTCGGATTCGACGGTCGCTAATGACCATAGTAGTTGATGCAACCTTAAATAACCAATAAAGAACATTTCTTACCGCTCTAACGCAGTTAACTTTGTTTAACTTTCACGCCTCACAACAGAAAATGTATAGGCTCATCAACAAAAAATGGGAAAGCATTAATGACTCAAAAAGAAAAACAATATATAGTTATTTCACTAGTATAATATATACCTTGTAGCTATTTCTTTTTGGTTTATTTAAGGTTGCATCAACTACAAAGGTCATTAGCGACCGTCGAATCCGAAAACCCATGAAGAAAATATTGGGTTTCTACCCTAGGACCACTGGAGTTTAGGGCAACTATGTAGTCCACCACGCCACTAAATGACCTCGCGTGGTTATTTAGCTCAAGTTCGGTGGGGATTTTTAAAAGCAAAAGTATTTCTTTGTAATGTTTTATTTAAACACTGCTTGCAAATATAAACAAGTTTAATGCCAAAATTATTGATCAAAATATAATATGTTATGTGTGGAAATTGTTAATGAAATATCAGGACCCTCGGGCGTTTACTGTCCCTATTCCAGATGGTGAATCGGTACATTAAGTAACTAAATTTTTAATAATCCATTCGGTAACAAACGTCTGGTAATACTACATACCAGTGATGTAATGAATGTACGATTTTTCACATATGCGAACGCGAATATTTTTTTCCAATATTCGCGAATGGGAATGCGAATGTTGATTTTCAAATAAAGTGTACGTAAAATGCTAATTGTTGTAATTCATTTTTTATTTTTTGAGTTTGCTAATTATTTAAATGGAAAAATATATAGTTAAAGCGAAAGATCAACTTGGATATAACTACTAGAAGTTTAACTTTGGTAAAAATATCTTATTTTTTTATTTTCTGTATAAAGATATTATAAATTTTATTATTTAATTAAAATCTTAGTTATAATCTGCTTAATAAGTACCTACAAATCTTACATTATAAATTGCAACAAGACTCATCAGACCTAGAATAATATTACTACCAAGTTTGATTAGACTCTCAAGTTCGCTTTTCATAATATATATAAAACATTTAGATATGGATTTTTTTAAACGTAAGGAAGGAATTTAATTTTTTATTTTAGTTGTGATTTTTTCATTAGTAATTAAAGTATATTTATAATATAAAATCTTGGGTGTTTCCACAACAAAAATTAAAGACGTTCTATTATAAAAAATGCTGAATATAATTTTTTGTAATACATATAACATGTTATAACGTCTTTAATTTTTGATGTCCAAACACCCAAGATTTTAAAATATAAAGACTGCATTTGCATCAAATACTAACAGAAGTTTTATAAAATTAAAATCTACGTTTGCTTCAAAAACGGACTCTTAGCTTTTGACCAATCAGATTCATGAAATTAGTCACGAGGTCTAATTATGACCAGTAAATTCAACCGTCGCGTCTTTATTTTAATGCATTTACTAAGGCAATTCTAATAGTTTAGTATGGTGATATTAAAGATAAGGTTTATAGTATTATTAAATCTTATAAAACAAATTAGAGAAATGGATTCCGCAATTCAAGAGGTATCACCCACAAATAAAAGGATATTCAACCAAAGTCGCTCCAATATACCCTACGTGCAATCTTAGTATAATCAGAAATAGTATCATAGGAATAGTATACCTACTGTTTTGTAACGTTTATTTTTTAAGATATACCTAGGTAATCTTTAAAAAAAAATAAAAAATGTACTGATGTTTTTTAAGTACACAATGCAATCGTTGGAATCAAAAACAAATACATGCCTACTTACTAGCCGTTCGGTTCAAAGCGTACATATAGCCATAATATGGCAAAATAAACATACTTACTGTGTTTGTATTAAACACGGACAAATTATTATTTTTACAACAAAAACGAACATCCCATTTTTTATAGAGAAAATTTAAACTGTTCCCTTAATGGTATAATCAGGATTTTAAGATATCAAGTTCAACACTATCAAAATTAATTTTTACTATCAAAAGTTTAAAAAGTAATGCGGTACAGAAAATCAGTCCTACTGTAAAATCATGAGAAAGCAATATGTCCGCCTTTGATATGAACGGCCTCTCATTTGACAAACCAAAAGGAAATATATATGGAATGATAACAGAGCTGATGCCATTTATATTTTTTTTATTTCTTAAAAACGTTTGAATAATTAAATGAGGGATAAGTTTTGAGTATTAATTTAATATATCCGCCAAAGATTCGTGTCTTTTCTAGTGAATGGACAAAAATAAGCGAATATTCGTTATATCACTACTACATACAATGCCCTGCTTCAAATATCACGATTTCCAACTGAAAAAATTACTTCTTACATTAGTAATTTTTTTTCAATTAATTTTTATGGTGATTATCTTAGATAAGATAACTCTTTAATGAAATATTTGTGGTCCCTGAAAGGGACCGAAATGAGAAATAATACGGAAATTTAAGCACGTTCTCCTCGAATACGACGAGCAAGCTGGATATCTTTAGGCATGATGGTGACACGTTTGGCGTGAATGGCGCACAAATTGGTATCTTCAAAGAGACCAACCAAATAAGCTTCACTGGCTTCTTGAAGAGCCATCACAGCCGAACTTTGGAAACGTAAATCAGTCTTGAAGTCCTGGGCGATTTCACGAACAAGACGTTGGAAAGGCAATTTACGAATCAACAACTCAGTACTCTTCTGGTAACGACGGATTTCTCGAAGAGCGACTGTTCCAGGACGATAACGATGAGGTTTTTTAACTCCACCAGTAGCTGGGGCACTCTTACGAGCTGCTTTGGTGGCAAGTTGTTTGCGTGGAGCTTTGCCTCCAGTCGATTTACGAGCGGTTTGCTTGGTACGAGCCATTGTCGAAGAATAAAATTGAAATTTCACTTCACTAGATGAGAGTTCAGTCAAATGATGAATTTCGACCGATTTGGCGCTGTATTTATAGTGCCATGGAAAATGTTACGGCTTCATAAGATTTTCATTGGATAACAAACATTGAAATGGGCGGGGCGTCGTTAGGCAGCTGATCGACCAACAGCTGATCGAATATTCAGTTAAGGGCAATAATAATTATACAATTTCGTTTCCATTATTTTGTATAATTTTAGTGTTATTATATTAAATCTAATTCTTTTTATAATTTATGAATCATAAAAGAATAAAATGTAAATAGACAATACGTTAATTTATCTTCACTCCAGAGAACGAGATCATGTTTAGTGTTTTGAAAAGTAAACTTGTATATAACTTTTGCAATATCTACTTAATTTTTAAAATTATACAGAAATAAATTTATTTACTTGCTGTATGCAGCTAAACAGTTATAATATCTTTAAGCCTGAAAAGAAATGTAAAAACTTCATCAGGAGAAATAAAAGCTTGTTTTTTTTTGTAAAATTCTGAAAACACAAATTTAATAACATTGAAACTGGCCAAGTTTCATGTTTTTAAAAAAATAATGGTAAATTTTAACATGAATATCAATACAAACAGAACAAAGTTTGCATTAGACAATTTAAGAAAGTTAGATAGATAGATAGAAATAACATGCTGACATTTTTCAACTATACGGTAATTTATTTTTATAATGATATAAATTGTATATTAATGAAATATACATGCAAATATAATATATATTTGTTTATTTCAACTCTATCTTTTTTTAATCTTACCAAAATGGAACCGTATAAACTTTGAGCAATTTTAATTGTTCATAAACATTCGTTAATATGTAGTAGAAATTATATTTTATTAACAAATTATTATCGTTTATTTTTACTGTTTACAGAATTCACAAAGCCTACTGTATTGCATATGTTCCTGTGCTTGACGCTGATAGTTTTTTTTTTATGACCCAGCGATAAAAATGACGATCTCAGACAAAGAAAATCTACGGAACGAATCCCACATCAGTTAATTTTTTTTTTAATTTTAAATATACATTCGGTGTATTAAACTTACAGTCGTGATTTCACGGGAAGTTACTACTAATCTTATAAAAATCTAAATCGGTGTAATGATTTGTAATCACATATTTACATACGGATCGCATTAAGAAATATTATTTAATTAAAAAAATATTGATAATACAATTTGGTTATCTATTAATAGAGATGCAACGAATAGTGATTTAATTAAATAATATTTTTTAACGCGATCCGTACCGAATATTCGGCTGTTTCATTTACGAGTAAATCGTATTACGAGCCGCATTATTTTTTATTAAAAGAAAGAAAAATGTAACGAAAACTGAAATTGATTTTTATTTAAAAACTATTCGCCTAGATTGGACGCTAGACCAATATAAGTAGTGAATTCTCAACTCAAAGCAGGTTCCTACGCTAGCAAACTTTACTCAAAATGTATTGTCTACTGTCAGAAGGTATATAGGTTTTCAGAAGCCGGTATATTATACTAGGAAAAACGCAGTCGTCTGCTACACAAGTGCAGAAAAAATTGTTTTAATTCATCATGATTTATTACGCCTAATAAGTTTTCAATTTTAATTTGAATATTTATAATTTTGAATTAAATATTTATTTTTTTATTATTTGGTATGGTATTCGGTATTAGGCCGAATAACGAATATCAACAATGCGGCCCAATATTCGTTGCATCTCTAGTTAATAAGCATGAGGTGTACAAGACCATATTATGTAGGTTATGTAGTATGTACATATTTTTAAAAAAACCGCTATAAATAACGACGATCTAAAATATTTAAAAAAATTCTCAAGAAATAATAACTATTTTTCGACCATTGTTTGCAACGTCCTAACATCAAATCCATCAAATTTAAAGTTAAATCACAAAATCAATTTTCTTTTGACATGGAGCAAGGTCTCAAACGCCTCAAAGATGGAGTCTCAATTGGCTGGCCGGACTAAATTTTTTTTTCATTTACGTACCACTTGTTCATATTTTGACATACACATTTGATAATAATGTTTCAAGCAATATTATATTGCTTCTATTTGTAAATTTGTTTACGTACATTTATATCAACGTAATTGTACTATTAAAACCGTAATAAATTTGAGGTTATGTTTATGTAAAATGTTAGACCTATTAGACAATATTTCTTAGCAATAACGAGTAATAATTTGGCCAATTCATCCTTTGCTGGATTTGAATACTCCATTTTTAGTTAATGTTGATAAGACTGGAAAATTCAGAACGTAGTTTAATTGTCATGATGACTCAAAATATGAAAAGGATGAGGTCAGATTGAGAAATTATGCTTTTAATAACATCCAATTAATCTACTATGAATATTAAAATTACATCCCTAAATTGTTAGGCACTAAGATATTTACATTACTAGAATGTGTAGTACACATTAATCAATGTTACTATTTAGGGTAATACATGATTATGAAATTACAATAATTGATAACGTCGATTAAGTCAACTCTTTGGTAACTGTTTTGCGACCCCTAAGCGGGGTCTGGATCATAAATGTTGGTGATATAAGTCACTTAACCTCCAAAACCGTACAAAGTACGACCTTGGCGTTTCAATGCATAGACAACATCCATGGCGGTGACTGTCTTTCTCTTGGCGTGTTCAGTGTATGTTACAGCATCACGAATAACGTTTTCCAAGAACACCTTCAACACACCACGGGTTTCTTCGTAAATCAAACCAGAAATACGTTTTACTCCACCACGACGAGCCAAACGACGGATAGCAGGCTTCGTGATACCTTGGATGTTATCACGCAAAACTTTGCGATGACGTTTGGCGCCACCTTTTCCCAAACCTTTGCCTCCTTTTCCGCGACCAGTCATTTCGATAAAATTTCAAAGTTAAACTATTCACGAGTGAACTTAGAATGATAGCTCACAACCACTTTGCAGAGCTTATATATCCTCAGTGTGACTCCGCCCATCAAAACTCAATACACCAATGAAAGTTGTTATAATAAATCTTGCATAAAATGTACATTGGTTTTCATAAAAATTAAAAAACTGTTAATACAATTTGTAGATCAGGATTTTGGAGATGATCATTGATCATGAGTCAGAATGATCGGAAAGGATCAGAACGAGTGAACAGTAAACAATAGTCAGAGAGTTAAATCATAGACACAATAGAGTTAATTCATTAGACCAAGTCTTTGGAAACAATTATCAGTGACCCACATAATGATGCTGGCAAAATCGTTTAAGGTTTTGAAAAAAATAAAATGTAAGAGAGAAGACGGATGAAGATAATTCGAAAATCCCAAAGGAAAACAAAGAAACGAATCCGTCAATAAACAACGACGAAAGCTCGGAAGACGGTAGTATAACCGATCCTCAAGGAGCACCGGCAAAATACAAATCAGTTCCCATTGTCGTCAACACAGTTGACATGAACGACACCACTATCAAGAAGATCTTATACCATGAACTAAGTCAGAAGCGACAAGCAACTATAAAATACTCAAGAAAACCCTTGAAAATATATCCAATCTCGGAAGAAGCCAGGAAGGCTATTCTCAGCGGCTTTTCAGCAGAATCCGTTCCAATTCATACATTTGCGACACCTGAAGAATTAGATAAAAAAATTCGTAATCAAAGGTTTACCCAACCTCAACGTAGACACAGTCACAAGCTACTTTATTGCTCAAGGAATAAAACCGAAATACATATCTGTGGTGAAAAGCAAAACTGGGACCCCACGAGAATACTCCGTCTATTACATGGCAATGGATAACTCCACAGATCCAGTGTTAATTTATAACATCAAGACCCTACACTACTACAGAATCAAGATTGAAAAATATGTCAATCGACGTGACGGTACTCAGTGCTACAATTGTCAGGGCTTCGGTCACGGCTCAGCTAAATGTTAGAACAAACCTAAGTGTGTAAAATGTGATCTTCAACATCTAACAAAAGACTACAAAATCAAGACACAGCCGCTATCGGTGCGAACTGTAAAAAAGCTCATCCAGTCAACTTCACGGGCTGTGAAGTATATCAGCACTATCTACAAACTATTCAACTGAAAAGGCAACGACAACTTCAAGGCGTGAAACCGGTGCAGGCTTCATCTACAATTCAACCTCGAGGACTATTCCCGACACTGCCAGAAACATCAGTGGTTCTAGGCTTCTCTCCAGGTCCCCTTGACAACAATATTAAGAACACAACTCATCTAGACAGGTCGTATAATAAAGTAATAAACACAAATCATTCACCAGTAAATGTAAATTCAAACTCAAGTCCAGTAGAGACAGAAAATTGTAGAATAGTAGTTGATTTAATGTCAGAACTTAATACGTTAAACTCTTTCGTTTATATATTTATATTCCTTACAAATCTTAGAATATTAAATCAAACATTAAAAAAATAATACAAACTAAGCAGCTCAATTCAGCAGCTTTAATTCAATTTGCGGGGATGCCCAATTTTCTCTTTCAATAGGATTTGAAGATGAGTAACAACTCAAAAAAAAAATTCAAAATAGGACATTGGAATTTTAATGTCTTGCTCAATAAATTGGGCGCGTTGCATAATTTCATATATAAAAATGACATTGACATAATACTAATAAATGCTAAATTCACAACTAAAATTAATTGCAATTGAATTCCACAATAAACGCTGGGATAACAAACAAGAAAGTCTAAAAATATCTGACAATTCTATTTGGAAAACCGCAAAATCACTAGCCTCAAAACAAAACAACCCCGCGTCTACCCTGCATGGTCCGAAAGGCTTGGTATTCTCTGATTTAGACAAAGCTGATGTTCTCGCCCAATATTTTAAAGCGGTTCATCATTTAACTGAAGATTGTGGTGATATGGAAACGGAAAGACTCGTAAACAATGCTTGTAATAAATTAAAATCAACCCTTATAGACCAAGATAGTATAACTCTTACATCACCTAAAGAAATCTTTAAAATTGTTCGGAAAACCAAACCAAGAAAGGCGCCGCGCCGAGCCCAGATGGAATCCAAAATCTAGCCTTGAAAAATTTGCCCAAAAAAGCCTACGTCCATCTAACTTGCATTTTTAATAACTGTTTTAAGCTATCATACTTTCCTTTCTGTTGGAAAACAGCCCAGTATACCTGCATTTCACAAACCAGGGAAAGATAAACTCTTTCCTCAAAATTACACACCAATTAGTTTGCTACCCACACTAAGTAAAATTTATGAAGTAGTCATTCTTAAATCTTAATAGAATTAAATCATTTGAAAACAACAAACGAATTCTCATTAGCGAACAATTTGGCTTCCGAGAACAACGTATTACTGTCCACCAACTTGCTCGTATCACAAAGTATATCAGCACAAACTTCAATATCAATAAATCAACAGCAATAACATTTTTAGACATGGAAAAAGCATTTGACACCGTCTGGCACAAAGGCTTAATCTACAAACTAATAACCTTAAAATTTCCTTCGTATCTTATTAAATTGATAAGCTGCTACTTGATAAACAGACATTTTAGAGTCAATTTTAACAATACATTTTCTAATCTCCAACCCGCTGTAGCTGGAGTCCCACAGGGTTCCATACTGGACCCTATGCTTTTCTTATACTACATTAATGATCTATCAAAAAACCAGAAAACGAATACAACAATTATTATTTTTGAGTCATTCTAATGTAACCCACATGTAGGTACATTGTATTAAATTCATAAATAAAGTCACATTTATCATCATACAATTTGTAAACTTGTTAGTTGTTAATGTCATTATTATAAATTTTTAAACAATTTTCTTGTTAATATAAAATAAAATCAAACGTTCTATTTAGTTTTGCAGACAATGGTACATATAATAATAAATATATTTTAAGCATTAACAAGTTTTTAAACGTAAAATGGCGTAAAATTTAAAATTAGCAAACAATGTTAATGCATACTACAACATGCTATTAATAATACAATTTGAGTAAAACCGTATTAATTTTTGAAATTTAGCCTGTCACATCTACTTACAATAAGTGTGGCATGAAATATGAGTACCTACCTATAGCAGTAAAATTTCGACTTATGAAGGTTGAAGACAATTAAAATATAAATACTTTAATGGCTGTCGCATTTTTTAGAGAAATAGAAAAAAAAAACACTCTTTTAAAATTATTTATTTAGGTATATATTAGCTTGACTTGGTAAAGTTAAATCAAGAATAGTTTCCAGTAGGAATTCAAAATATTATCTCATCGTTTTGTAATTAAAAATTTTATTAATATTTTTCATGATTATTTACCAATTCTTAAACATATTCTACAAACGAATAAAATACAATTGGTGTGAGATAAAAAAGCTTAAACAATTTTAGTTGTTACGTTTCCTATTATAGGAATAATTTTACACACTCCCTAGGAATGATCTTATTTTCCATTTTTATCTGGTTTGATGTATTTTTATAAAATCGAACTTTTAACTATTATTACCTACATGTTTTTTACTTTCTTTTTTTTTTTTGTTATTAACTACTTATATATAGTAAAAGAAGTATTGTAATCGGGTCGAATTTTCGAATTCGAGCTTTCACCAAAAATAGATTAAGAGTGCCGTTTCAAAAGGGCTTATTTCCACTAAAACATTTTTTTGGGAAATTGAATAAAACTGTTATATGTTAGAAAAAAATTTGTTTCTTATTTTTTTAGTAGGTATTATTTTAATACAAACTGACATAAACTTGAAGACACTGCTACCATTTTTGTAACCCCCTACAACTGGATTTATTTTTATTTGAATTTTGGAATGACAGTTGGAAATAAGTCTTTTTGAAATGGATTTTTGAGAAATAAGCTGTTTTGATCTGGACTTTATAAACACTACTTTTCCCTTTCTCTCGCTACTATGTAGTAAAAGAAGTATTGTAATCGGGTAGAATTTTCGAATTAGAGCTTTCACCGGAAATACATGTTTTGAAGTCCCCTGAGTCCAAAAAAAGTGGTTTTTAGAAACATGTCTGTGTGTATGTATGCCAGAGTGTGACTGCCATATCGTATTGAAAGCTTTATCCGAAAACACCAAACTTGGAATTTTCCCTTCATATTATATCTAGTTGTGGCGCGAATCTTTTGGTTAAAATCGGTTAACCGAAAGCTCTACTTTATTCTAGAAGTTTTTTTTTTGAAAACGGCTTCAACGATTTTTTTAAAGTTTCTATAGTTGGATCATCTGAAGCATCTGCACCTATATATTCCAATTTGGGGCTCCTCCGCCCCCAACAGGATCCAAAAACCCGATCCGGTCGAAGATAGCTTTAGCCGTAGGAGATGTGTGGGCCTGGTGAACCGCTAATAGGGGCCAGATTTTGTCACCCGTTTTCATCCGATGGATGGATTTGAGGGCGAGTTTTTTTCTCTTGAGTTCCTCGAGGAGAGGTTCGTCTTGAAGCGCTTCGTTGACGCCTCGAATGACGACGATGAGGTCTCTGTCTTAGGACAATTGATTGGTCGTGTACTCGATGTGGTGTTTACCGAGGGTGGAAAGTATGGCCCTGAATCTTTTGACGGTTTCAGGGTTGACGAGGATAGCGTCAGAGATATTTTTGGCAAATCGGATGGGGATTTCGTCCTTCCCGATGCCGGCAAGAATTTTGGGCCATATCTCTATACGAAGGATGCGGATTGGGGGTGGATTTTTCTCCTTGGGTTTCTCTTCGGGTTCTTCGTCCGAAGAGGAGGGTGAGGTGGTAAGAAAGTCGTCACTTTCTGAATTGAGGATGGAGATGGGTATTGTTGGGACGCGTTGCCGTTTCGGGTGTTCCAGAAAATGCTGCCTCGACGATGCTGGTGATGTTCCGTAGTTCTGCCAAGAATACGGCCAAGTCGCTCTTACCCATCGACGAGATGTCGGGGAATGAAAAGCGCTCAGCCATCTTTCGTAACGTGAAGGAGAGAACTCTAACCACTTACGAAGTCGATGATAGCTTGTTAATAAATAGCGCAATTTGCGGTATTTGTCGATGAAGTTTTTTGTCGAAGAGATGGCCTGAACACAGTACAATATTGATGGTTATTCAATACCGATGTAGAGTTGATGCTTGTTCGATTCAGAGTGCACCGGTATAGACACTATGTTAGCTAATCAGTGTATTAATTAAATGTTGTAGTTCACTTGATCATGATGGACAAAGATACAGCTAGGGAAAAAATATCCGACGGTGAATTAATTTTACGCCGTAAGAGAAAGACTGCCGAGAGAAGTCGTGCTTATAGAGACAGGAAAAAGGCTCTTGGTGAGTTTATTAAATTTTATAGTAAATTTATTAGAACTTTCTGCTGGTGCATATGTTGACGTATGTTTTGTCGGAGCGATAGGTTTTTTAGTATGTTTGTGTTAGTCCGTAGCCCTTTCGTCCAGAAACAGTTTCTTCGCCATAACAAACTTTATTAAACGTTTGAACAAGATATTCTTGAAGTAACTTTACAATAGAAAACAGGTAAGTGATCGATTTAACAATGATAAACAAATTAAATAATAAAAATAACATTCGAGAATAAACATCAATACATAATGGAAATTCAATCTTCAACCCGAAAAAAAGTTCTATCGTGATTTTCGTAAAACCACACAATAATTTATTATAAATTAAAGCACATTGCAATTAACATTTATGTATATTGATTGATATACTTTGTACTATTTTCAACAAATGTATTAATTTTTTCATATAAGCTTTTATAATCTTTGTCAATGATAACCCTTTAAAAATTATTTTGCGGCCCCCATAGGGGGCCTAAATTAAAACGTTAAAGAATAAAAATTTTACTTCGAACTAGTATATTTGGTGACGGCTTTGGTTCCTTCACTGACCGCATGCTTTGCTAATTCACCAGGCAAAAGAAGACGTACGGCTGTTTGAATTTCCCGACTGGTAATAGTCGATCGTTTGTTGTAATGGGCCAAGCGTGAAGCTTCAGCTGCAATACGTTCGAATATATCGTTGACGAAACTATTCATGATAGACATGGCTTTGCTTGAAATTCCAGTATCAGGATGAACTTGTTTCAATACTTTGTAGATGTAGATTGCGTAGCTCTCCTTGCGCTTACGCTTCTTTTTCTTGTCAGTTTTTGAAATATTTTTCTGGGCCTTTCCGGCTTTTTTGGCGGCTTTTCCACTTGCTTTAGGCGGCATGGCGAAACGATATTAATGCGGATCAAATTCTCAAACACGAATGTAGGGCGGCATGTGAGCACTCCTTTATATTTAAATAGAGTGTACTGGAGTAACTTTTATACGCGATACTTGACTCTTATTGGTCGAGGTATTTGTTCATTCAATAACACTTTTCAGCTAGAGCCTGATTGATTTTTGAATATGTAAGACAAATATTCATTATGGTATGTGCTTTATAAATTAAACGAGTAATAAATATTAAAACTAATTTTTCTAGCGGCTTAATAACCGATATTTTTATAAAACATTCAATTGGTGTGAAAATTTTAAGAAACCTTAATTTAAATACTTAGTTCTCAATCCAAATATATAAAGGTTATATACCTATTAAAAAAAAGATGTACATACCTAATACTAGTTGTTTTTCGGATAATAAGAATAAAGCATTTCTGGAAGTTTGTCAATTTACTAATATTATTTAATTTTTATATAATCTATAATCAATTTTTCAATATTATGATACAAAGTTAATATTTACAAAGCATATATGAATTTATTCGAGGTTTTTTAATGTTAATTGTTTATCATATTAATTATTTTTTAAAATTCTCGAATTTGGTTTTTACAAATTATTTTTAATTTAGTAATTTATACTTCTATAAAATATAATTTTTAACTCATTTTATTAAATATAATATGTATTTACTATTTAGTTTTCTAAGCCTCAAGTCCGCATTGAAGCATAGTAGTAGTTTTGGTGAAACTGTACTTTTACTGTACGCTCATTGGTGGAACAGTAAGTTCATTCAAACCAATAAATAAGTATAAATACTGTGTTGCAGAATTTTTGGAGTCATACTTCATTGTTCACGCAATAGATAAACGTATATATTTCTCAATATGTCTGGACGTGGAAAAGGTGGTAAAGTGAAGGGAAAGGCAAAGTCTCGTTCCAATCGGGCAGGACTTCAATTTCCAGTTGGTCGTATCCATCGTCTGTTACGTAAAGGCAATTATGCCGAACGTGTTGGAGCTGGAGCACCTGTGTATTTGGCTGCAGTAATGGAATATTTGGCGGCTGAAGTTCTTGAGTTGGCCGGAAATGCTGCTCGAGACAACAAAAAAACTCGTATCATTCCTCGACATCTTCAACTCGCTATCCGTAACGACGAAGAGCTAAACAAATTATTGTCGGGTGTCACCATTGCCCAAGGTGGTGTTCTTCCTAACATTCAAGCTGTTTTGTTACCAAAGAAAACCGAAAAGAAAGCCTAAATTTCGACGTCCATCAATTATAGGTCCCTTACAGGGACCGCAATATGAGTTTTTGGAGAGAATTATCATTAAGACATTAAATTAACCCTCTATCTGTGACATAACATTTTTATACATTACCTCTGACCATCCCTAAATATTACTCTTACACTTTTTAGAGTTATGGAAAACGACTAACTTTTATTATGTTGTTTTGCTTCCATGACCATGAAAGCAATAAAAAACATGAACAGAATTGCTTTTTATTCTTACCAATTTATGAGCTTTAGCTTTATGATTTTTTCGGGTAAATTACACTGATTACACCACTTAACATAACGTTAGTTGAGTCTACACGTAATTTTTACTGCAAACCTTTCACAACAAAATTAATTTTAAAAAATAGGACAATCACCAAAATTGTATGCAAATTTAGGTGTTCACTTTATAGATTTAGCAAAGCTACTGAAGAATTCAAAATTTAAATGGGTGGGTAATTATACCTGCCCCCCAAAATAGGGTGTGGGAAATTCCATAGCTGTAAAAATTACGGTTATCACAGGTAAATGGTCAACTGTTTTACATTAACTAATATATCATTATTATATTATCAGTGAAAACTAAACGTTGGGCGAATTAATGGCAAAATATGAAACTTATAGTTATTTTAAAATCAAAAATACTGTAGACATGATTAAATTTTGGAAATTTAAACTGATTTACAAATATTACTGTATAATACAAGCCAATTTCTTAGATCAGGGCATATGATTTACTTAGTAAATGTTTTCAAATATTTAAATTCTTATTGGCATCTAATTTTTTATATTAACTTATTTATATGAATTTGAGACGATGAAGGAAGGGTGTAAAACTACTACTACTACTCTACTACGGTGTAGACTATTCAAATATTTAAGCTTAGCTAAAATTTATCATTTGCGACTTAAACAGAACGTAGCTGAAGCTCCTGGCACATTAGAATGATAAAAAAAAAAATATGCGGATAGCTTGATTGGGTTGCAATTGTGGTTATGTAAATATGGAAAAGATTATCAACTATTATCCAAATAATTATAATAACTTATGAATATATATAAAATTAAACCTAGGAAATAATTTGTTATTAAGTATATCAGGTGTTAATAACACGTATGTAAAAGATTAAGAATATGCAGTGTATGACAGCGATGACATAAATAGTCATTCCTTGTGTCTCTCTGTATTGTGTTGTATAATATTTCAATATTTTTCTATATAATATATTAATATTTCATACGTTTTATACATTAAAAATAAAACGTTCTTTATAAAAATTCGTTAAGGCATAAAATTATGGTGCTATTAACGCAGTATTTATGCAGATCAGTGAAAACATCAAAAGAATTATACAAATACTTGTTACGGTCTTGCCAGAAATTACCTACAAAGGCTCAAAAACATTACGAATTTCAAATTAAACAGGTGTGATATTTGCAACCACAAAGATTTGTGTGTAAATGAATTTGGGAATTTAAAACAAAATTTATATTTTAGAGTTTTAAACAATACAAGGAAGAATCAGATTCAGAGAGAATTAAAGAAATAATAGAAAAATCTATTTTAGACGCTGATTGGATTTTGAAAAAGGTTCTAACCGTTCTAACTTTCAAACATATATAAAATGAAATGATTATTTATGATACATTTTATTTCAGTATTCCGTCAAATAAGAGTTATAATATGGACGGAGGTGGAAGTACACAGCAGCGTACACAGATACTGGAAGAACTAAATCTTAACGTTCCTGTGAGCTCGTTTTGGGATGCTATTTCTTTGTGGGAAACGAATTCTCATTTTATTAATCGCCGTTTGATTGGTTCAACGACAGTATTTGATGGAAAACTCATAATCGAAAATAATAATTTCGCACAATTTATAAAGGAAATAATTACACATAAAAATACAATTGATAAAAATACACAATTTGTTGATTTTCTGAAAAATATTTCAAGTGTATTAGACATAGATTTAACCGATTCAAATGATATTTCAAATAGTAATTTTGATGGATTATATATAAAAATTATTTTACTATTACCAAAAAATGAAAATTGGCAGCGACAATATCAAATAGATATAATAGGTAAGCACATTTTGGGTTAATTTTAGAAAAATGTAATATGACAGTTATTTTGTATTTTCAGAAAGGAAAAACCAAAAAATTTTTATTATACCGCCATATGGTAGGGACATGTTATTAGTACCATCATTTATGTACGGTTTTCAGTATGTGGATGGAAAGTTAATCTTATGGAGTTCAACTACTGAAAACGATCAATGTAAAAGTATACAATGGCTAAAAGAAAAGGTCTTTCCAAAAGTTTGTAAATGGTGTGAAGAGGCAGAACAATTTGAAGCACCCATCACAAGATCTTTGTCTCTTGTTCCAATTGAAGAATACTGTTTCCAATATCAAGAATTAAAAAAGAAATATGCCGCTAAAATTATTGAGGTAAAATATATAGCTTCTAGCGCTTCTAGCTATGGAAATGTAAGTTTCCTGGAAGAATAACTTAAAAATTAGTAACATTAATAAAATTTTATTTTAACAATTTATTATCTTTTTACACTACGTTTCATCGGTGTTATTTTTATTTTTTATTTTTATTTAATATTATAAAAAAAAAATATTTGCCTATCTAAAATTTGACACCTAAAATTTTGAATTGTTAAATTTATATTCAAATTATATTTGGTATAACAATTTTCAAGATACCACGTGATGAAGTCGGAATAACACCAACAAAACATAGTGTAAAAAGAAATTTTTTTTTTGGATATTTATAGTTGTTTGAAACGTCCAAGGTCATCAGCGACTTATATAGTTCTATAATTCTCACTTTTCACTCACTCATTCATGTTGAAATACAGTTGCATTCACCCTTGATCACATTTATACACTCACGAGTCACATTTCACTCACAAAGTTTTATAGTTCGGTGAGAAAGTTGGCCTCTCTGAGGAAGTTCGGGCATGTTGAAATTCCCTTTCTCAGTATTCAAGCAGTCACTTGAGCTTTGTGGCACCGACCATTTCCTTCTGAGGTTCTCCGTTTCCTGACATTCCAGCAGCAGGTGTTTTACGGATATATCGTATCCACACCTGCTGCATCGCGGTGCTGTCCTGATGAAAATGTGATTTTGGGTCAGTCTTGTGTGCCCCACCCTCAGTCTGCAAAAGCTAACCTCAAGGTTTCGTGGTAGCTCTTGCATACTAAGGTGGATCCTCTAATTTTATTGAGCTTTTGTGGTTGGGACCGTCAAAAACCGTCTCACGTTTCCGCTCTTAGCTCGCCATTTGTAGCTTTTTTTGCTGCTAAGTCTGCTGGGACATTGCCGGCGATATCCTTGTGCCCCGGAATCTTTGTTAATTTTACCTCCCTGACGTGGAGCTCTCTTTACTTGCGTTGAACTTGTGCCACTGTCGTATTTTTGTTTTCTCTACTCTTTATGACTTTTACGCATGATAAAGAGTCAGAGAAAATGGCTATCTGTTCTTCCGCCGGGCCTTTCTCTACTAGTTCTAGGCATTTCAAGATCGCTTTGGTCTCACACGTGAAAATAGAGGACCCATCTGGCATTCGTAATCTGATGGTACCACTGGAGGAAAATATTGCGTATCCTGACTTTCCATTATACACACTGAGCCATCTGTGTAAAATCTTTTGTGGTCTCGGTACATGGTGTTTTCCATTTCTAGTTGAAGTTTTTGAAATATTTGAGGGCTGGTGTTTTCTAGTGAGTATTTGGAAAGTGATAGGTTTTTTTTTGGATTTCTCCCACGGAGGGGCATCAGGCAGTTTTCCGGTAGCTGGTAGTGGTGATTTTTTTATTTTAAAAATAAAAGAACTGGTCTTTTCATCTGATAATTGCTTAAAATATTAAACTATTAGGACCTGAAAATTAGTATTATAATTAATTTGGTTTATTTAACCATTTTTTATGAAGATTTGGCCTGAAAACACGGATCCATTGAAGTTTGTGTATGAAGACGTTGCAATCGCTACTTACCTATTACTACTCTGGAAGCATGAAGCAGAGCAAAAGAAATTAATAGAAAAGCAAACCTTTGTTGACTTAGGGTGTGGAAATGGTTTACTTGTTTATATTTTAAGCCAGGAAGGGCATGCCGGCAAAGGAATTGATGTGCGAAGTCGTAAAATTTGGAAACTTTATCCCGCAACAACGAATTTAGAAGTATATATAAACAATATGAATGTGTATTTTTTATTTATTTAAAATACAATATTATTTTAGGTAACTACAATTATTCCCAGCAATAAGCATATATTTCCAAACACAGACTGGATTATTGGAAATCATTCTGATGAATTAACTCCATGGATTCCTGTGATTGCTGCTCGTAGCTCGAGCAAATGTCGTTATTTTGTATTGCCTTGTTGTGCTTACGAATTTAATGGAACCAAATATCAAAGAAAAGATTCTTCTCGCAGTCAATACATGGAATATTTAGATTACGTTCAAAATATCTCAGAAATATGTAACTTTGTTACATACAAAGATAAGTTACGAATACCTTCTACCAAACGAATATGTTTAATTGGATTCGATCGTCTTAATGAAAATAACGTTGATTTACAAATACAACAATTTATCGACAAAAAATGTGATACCAAATCCGACGATGAGTTGTGGGTGAAACAATTTATAGCTCGACCAAGTGTAGAAAGTGTTCGTAATTGTACTAAAGTCGATAAAAAACTTACAGAAAATATTGTTCAAAGAGTGACAAAAAAATTACTTGAAACCACCAATTTTAGTACAAGTGAATATGATGAAAAATGGAACTGCGGAGGAATATTGAAAATGGATCAAGTCATCAGTTTAATTAAACCCGAAGAATTGAAACAGTTAAAAAATGAATGTGGCGGAATTCAAACGCTGTTAAAAAATCATCATTATATTTTCAAAGTTGTTCAGGGAACTGTTCAATTTCGTACTCCCGTGAAAGCAGATCGCAATTCAAAATTTGCAAAAAAAACACAATGTTGGTTTCAGGTAAATCATCCGAACGGATGTCCTGTTAAAGATGAAAATTGTATTTATAAACATGTCTAAATTTATTTTAATAAAGAGTTGTTATTAATTGAATTTTTGGTTTCTTCATCAATATTAGCAACTTCAATATAGAAATATAGGTGAAAAATTAACTGAGATTCCCTTATAAGGTAACCCGGGTAACCCATTAAAATAAAATAACATTACAAGTAACAATAAGTGGCAATTATAATATTGTCGGGGTCACTGATACTGAATCTGTTATAAAAATTGTTTAAAAATTTTCCACGAAAAGTGGAAAAAGTTTCTTTTTTTTTTGGCAGAAGTAAGGTGGGGAAATCTTCTAAAGACATCCAGGAAAATGGGTAGTGTCGGATTTACGTATAGCGCCTACCGGCTAAAACCCCCACCTTACTGGTCACCAAACATTTAGAATATAAACCAAGTGATGAGAGAGGTCCAGCAAAGGATTTGCAGGACACGGACGCCAGAGGCAAAGCTAGAGACTTGAGGTACTCAAGGAGACCAGATGGCTGGGCCTTAAGAAACGGTCGGTTTTCTTGCATTTGAAAGCTACAAGAGAGCTGATGGTAGGATTTTGGTGGCCAGAAACGGACCGCCGCAGATTTGTTTCGTAGATTCGGGCCGCTTCGGGAATAGAAGCCAGTTTGGTTTCCCGGAGGATTTGTTCGTTACGAACAAACCAGGGAAAGTTGAGGGCGGAGCGTAGTAGCCGCATGTATGTGTCGTTCAGCTTTTGGATCCTGTTGGAGGCGGCGGAGCCCCAAATTGGAATGGGATAGGTGCAGATGCTTCTGATGATGGCATTGAAGGCTCGTTTCTTGATGGACTGGGACACCTTTGGGTTGTTGAAGAAGGGCTTCAGGCCGACGAAGGCTCTAATAGTCTTGTTGCAGGTGGCGGTTATTTGTTTAGTCCAGGTGAGGCGTCTGTCAAAGATGACTCCGAGGTATTTGGCAGAGTTGCTCCAGTTGATGGGGTGACCATTCACGATGAGCTTGGGTGGTTTGCGCATTCGGCGAGAGAAGAAAACGGCTTCAGATTTGGTTGAGTTGATGTCGAATCTCCATTTCCAGTACCAATGGAATGATTTGTTGAGTCTGGAAGCGGAGAAAGTTTCTGTTCTCTCGTCGATCTTCTTAATTAAATAAAGTAACCAATTACAAAAGCGCGCTAATGGAATAATATATTCCAGTCAATGAAAGTTTGTAGTTTGTGGGAAGGAATAGATAATTTTTGGCTACCGGATCTTGTTAAGACTCCCTAGTAGGTAAACATACTATTTATATTCCTGGCGGCCTCCTGAGGGAGGGTTAAGAAGGTCCCGTTTTTCATTTATATCTCGAAAACGGTATGGGCTAAAAATTATTAATATTAAAGCTAATTAAATTTGCAACAAATTTGCTTCTATTCATTTTATCTCTATTTCTGAGTTTTTTTTAGATATAGCCTGGGGCCTAGGCCCTGAAAAGTTGCAAACTCCGAAAAAAAATTACCACTCATTTTTTTTCAGTTTTTTGTTTATAGCACCTCAGCTCTTCATTTTACAGTGAAGTCCTCTGGAAAGAAGCTTTAGCGCATTAAATTTTCTTTAAAATGGTCTCAAATTTATTATATAAACGATAAACGTTTGGTTTTGTATAATATGTGCGCAACTAACTATTTATATTATATACACAAAAAAATATTATAAAAAAATGAAAAACCGACTTCAAAATATATAAAAATTCTTAAACAAAAAATGCGCTTAAAAGTAACATAATAATGGCGTATCCTTGCAGTATCTACAACTTACAAATTATTAGGATGATACAATGTACAACTATTGTTATTTTTGGAGTTGGTGTCAGCCAAGGAAATACGACTATATTGGTACTTAGCAAAAAACGAGAATACCTTATGAAAATTATTTTTCAAATGAACTTTTAAACAATATACTCGTACTGTAACAATATCTAGCGACCTTTAAACTACAAAATACCAATACCAACTAAACCTTTTTAAAATTTTTACAAATTACTATTAATATTTATTTTTTTGACTGACACCAACTCCAAAAATAACAATAGTTGTACATTGTATCATCCTAATAATTTGTAAGTTGTAGATACTGCAAGGATACGCCATTATGATGTTACTTTTAAGTGCATTTTTTGTTTAAGAATTTTTATATATTTTGAAGTCGGTTTTTCATTTTTTTATAATATTTTTTATTTCTCGCGTTTTAGTGATCTGAAGTTTGATAATTGATTTTATTTTCTTGAAAATGGTTAACCTTCCAAACGCGCTGCTCATATGACGCCGCGCCGTTTAATATTAAAAGTTACTACATCATCCCTTTTTGCCCTTAAGGGTTGAAATTTTTTGCTTTTAAATGTAATAACAAAACTAATACTCATCCCTCGATTTACGCGGTAGATACGTTCTCAGAGAAAACGCGTACATCGAGACTTTTCTTTTTCGTTGGTGGACACCATATAAATTAATTCTTCTTCGTCTAATTCATTATTAACAAACAATTCATCGATGTCACTAAATTCCAAATTCTCCAACCCTTGTCTCAAACGCTTTTGTTATAGTTAAAATGTTGTTAAATGTTTCATCTCTTGCTGGAATCATATGATCATGTTCAACTACTTCTGACCATACTGCTCTCCAACAAGCATTTAATGTCGACTTTCTGATTTCTTTATTTGCTAATCCTATATATAAAAATGTTTGATTTTTTTTAAATGTGATGTTTTCCGAATCGCGTAAATCGAG
This sequence comes from Sisyra nigra, assembly GCA_958496155.1. NCBI lineage: Eukaryota > Metazoa > Arthropoda > Insecta > Neuroptera > Sisyridae > Sisyra > Sisyra nigra. Next base: position 26,481,303 of record OY292314.1, read on the forward strand.
GGATAAGTGTACAATAAAAATATAAACTTTAAACTCTTTATTAAATGAAAGTTAATAGAAACCGTAAAAAAAATTAATTGTCGCATAAACAATTTTTAATAGTCCCTGTGGACTAAAAAGTTTTGATGGTTTTGTTGTTTTATTAACTCGACTGTAATAAAAACAAAAATTAATAATATATAAAATAATGAAAGGAGAAAAGGATTATTGGGCAACTAAACGAAAACAAAAGAAAAATAAAAAATTTCTATTTTTCCAATGTGTATTTTGTATGAATAAAGTAAAACAAGATGTTTATTTATATTATTCCAATCTTGTTAGCGACATCAAGAGCATCATAGTCCCGGGCTAATCGAACGTACGCCTTCTTTTTGCCATCGGGCCTGTAAAAATATCACATTTTACAACCAAGTTCATCATCCTATAGATACGACTTTTTATTAATCAACTATATTATCAGTGGGATTTAGTTGTTTTCATAACTTATTTCAAAGAGATTCCACAAATCATCATTTTAGATATATTCGAATTGTAATTGTTCTATTGAAGTTTGACTCACCTAATTAAAGTATTAACTTTGGCTACATCAACATCATAAAGTTTCTTAATTGACGCTTTAATATGATGTTTGTTAGCTCGTGTATGGACAATAAATACTAGCGTATTGTTATCCTCAATTTTCTTCATCGCTGCTTCAGTAGCCAATGGGAATTTGATGATGTTACATGCGTCCATACTAAAAACCAAATAAATTAAAAAATATTTAACAACACTGGTCATCCGTATTTTTGATTTTACCGATTTCTATTGGGGACCGATTTACGGGGATATTTAGGGTTTCTCGCAGGACGAAGTGTCTTGGGTCTACGGAAGTGTACCGAAGTACGGATTTTTCTTGTTCGGGTTCCATTGAGACCTTTCAAAACCTGTAATTAATGTCAATATTACATATCCATGTGAAAGTTAAGAAATCAAGTACTAACTTTCTTTTGCACTTTACGAGCTTTAGCAACTGTTTTCGCTGGAGTGGCAACAGTTTTTCCTCCTTTTTGATCTTTCGGAGCAACACCTTTTTTGGGTTTAACAACAACTTTAGCGGTAGCCTTAGCAACTTTAGGTTTCGCTGCGGTTGTGGTTTTCGGGGTTGGTTTTTTGCCAGCTGCAGCTTTACCAGTAGCTTTTCCGGATTGTTTGGCTGCTGGTTTGGCGGCAGTTTTAGAGGCTGGTTTCGCAGCAGCTGGTTTGGCCGCTGGTTTGCTGGCTTGTTTACCAGCACTGGTTGTCGATGTTTTTGATTTGGATGCAGCTGGGGCAGCCTTCTTGTCAGCAGCTTTTTTGTCGGCTGGAGCAGCTTTCTTCTCGGCTGGTGCAGCTTTCTTGTCTGGTGCGGGTTTCTTGTCAGCTGGCTTCGTCGATGTTTTGCTAGCGGTTGCTTTTGCTGCTTTCGGAGCTGCTGCGGGTGCAGACTTCGTAGAAGCAGATGCAGCTGGTTGTTTCGATGAAGCACTAGCTGCAGGAGCTGATTTTGTCGAGGTGGTGCTAGCGGCAGGTTTGGCCGCAGGCTTTTTCTCCGCTGGCTTAGCCGCTAAGAAAAATAAACCGAATTATTAAACTGGGCAAACTGTTTACACATATTGGCAACTTTCAAAAACTTGACTCATTCACATTATTTCATCTTTAGTTTAAACATGTGCTTTAACATAGACCTCGTGGCCGCCTAGTTTTCACTTGGTTATATTTATGTTTCTAACACTCGTTTGTTGTATATAATATGTTGTGTATTAAACATGCCTCCATTTAATTTAATTTAATCAATTAGAATTATTAAAACTTACCGGGTTTTTCCGTCGTTTTAGGTTTAGTTGGTGCCATTTTCCACGTGAATAATGGCTGAAAAGGAAAGAGCGAACTTCCGACTGTTGAACACACAACTCTGAAGAACTGTCACGCTACCTAGCGGTGGAAGTAGATGTAGCAGTATTTTAAATCAAAATGTCACTAGATTATTTACTAAAAGCGCTAAATTTAAAATACATCAAATTCATCTACTAATGCAACAATGGATAAGCTTACAATAACTTGCATAAAATCAGGAAACTATAATATTTAGTTTATATAATATTAGAGTACCAAATTTAAAATTTAAACGTAGAAGTGTATTAATTATGCTTTAGTTTAGAAAGTGCATCATTTATTATTTGTATCTACCGATTTGTATTATCGGGATAGAAAATTGACAAAATGTAGTTTTCTAATATAAATTATAAGTTTCTAAATATACAATTAATGTAAATTAAATTAAACTTAATTTCTAAGTTATTTGTACATTTTTTCGATATCAGTCGAGTTAACAAAAGGTTCACCAAATACAACTTTTGCTTGTCAATTTTATTTAGGTATATTAGGTAGGTATATTTAGCCCTTGGAACGCTTATTGAAATCGAATATTGATATAATCTTACGAGGTTTTACATTCTAAATTGGACATTTTATAAACCAAATTGAGCTAGTTACTCATTAGATATTAATATGTAAAACCTCTACACTTAAGATTAGCTTACAATTAGATTAATTAGAACTTTATCGAAAAGGTATTTTCGAAAATTAAATTTTCTGCTAAGAATTTGTTAGCGAGCTTCACAAACTATTCAAATTCGGAAGATGTAATAAATTTCAATACAATAAAATATTTTAACAATTAATAGAATTTATTTATTTTATTATTTTATTTAATTTACTTATTTATTTACAGCTCAACAATCGTTTAATTCACTGTTTAACTTCATTTTCGATTTATAACTGATTCACTATAGTGAAGCTGATTGTTAGCTCATTAACTGTTTATATAACTAACTTATTTTCCCGGCCTTCCCGGTGTCCCGTTATATTTATGGGCCCAAACATGCTTCCAGAATATTCAAACTCCAGATAGTTCCATTTCTGGCATAATCGACCCTAATTTTTATTGTCTATCCTTTTTTTCTTAAATCAAAAATCCTTAAAGAAACTTCTAGATTCTAGAACATCTTTCATCTTATTGTGCTGACCGCTCTCCCAATATTTACTTTTCTTTATGTTTTCTTCTATTTACTAAAATCTTAGCCATGTAACAATATGCACAAAAAAAGATGAAGAACGCTTTTTGTTTGCAAAAAAAGTTAATATTTGTTTATATAGTAGGTATATATATATTATATATATATATATATATATATATATATATATATATATATATATATATATATATAATGTTTATATTGTGGATTGTGCTATTACGTTTGAGAGTTTTTAGTTTTAATTTTATAGTTTTTTTTTTCTAATAAGTATAGTTCTGTTTGGAGCAACTATGTTTTAAAGGGTTGATAAAAATATTATAGTGTTCAGTATTATATTATATATATATTATATTATAGCTTGTAGTGTTCAGTCGAAAAAGAGTGGCTCATAATCATCTTACATTAAAACTCCATGACAACGTAATCGAACGCGTAAAAAACTGGTACTTCTTAGGTCTAAAATTTGACGAGCGACTTTCTTGGATACCACATATTAAAGACCTAAAATCCAGGTGTTTAAAAACAATGAATGTCCTAAAAGTGCTAAATCACAACAACAAGGGAGTAAACAAAAACCACCTACTTCGAGTATATAGATCACTCATCAGATCAAAATTAGACTATGGAAGTATTGTGTATGCTTCGGCCAAACCAACCTGTCTAAAATTGCTAGACCCTGTACATCACACAGGCATCAGACTGGCTCTAGGAACATTCCCTACATGCCCAAATAACAGCATTCTCGTAGAAGCCAATGAACCAGGCCTCTACCTTCGAAGGGAATTGCTTATTCAAAAATTCACTCTAAAAACAAAAAAAAACCTGAATGCCCAAAACAAAATAACTGCTACCGTCAACTACTTAAATAATACTCTGTACTCCAAGACAAACCTCCCAAAGCCCCTTTCAGCACGAGCAATAATTGGCTCCAGCCTCCACAAAATCCCCATACCAAAATTTGGCCAAAAAAAATGAGCCGACTATCCCACCCTGGATAGAATTCAAACCCAAAACAGTGAAAAACTTAGAAAAACTGGGAAAAGCAAATTCACCAACTTCACTACTAACCCAAACATTTAGAGAAATTAAAAATAATTATAACAATCATAAAATTATATACACCGATGGTTCAAAAATTAATGGAAAAACTGGATGTGCCTGGATCTTGGACGACTTTGAAGACCTGGTAAAACTAAATAAATATTGCTCATCCTACACCACGGAGCTAAAAGCCATCTACAGAGCTTTATCCTATATTCGCGAATTAGAAAACAATAGTCAGAATTTTATCATTTGTACTGACTCCCTAAGCTCCATCAACGCTATCAGGGGAAAAAGCGACGAAAACCTAATAGAAAATATCAAATCATTGATCTGGCAATTGAGTCCTAGAGTAGCTTTAATGTGGATCCCGGGACACATAGGCATTGAAGGGAACGAGATAGCTGACAAAGCAGCTAAACGTGCCATTACTTCAGAAGTTCAAGACGACGAAATAACTTACTGGGACGCCCTAACGATTATAAAAGAACGACTGACTAAAAGCTGGCAGAGAGGGTGGAATCTATCATTCGATAGACTGAGGCTGATCAAACCTGAAGTGGGGAGGGTGACAAACTTCGGCAGAGTTAGTAGAACGGAAGAAATCGCCCTCACAAGACTGAGAACAGGCCACACCAGGGCTACCCATTCCCACATCCTTTCTCGAGAGCCTGCACCGAATTGTCGAAGTTGTGGGGCTCGGATAGATGTACCGCACCTGGTTTTCCCAGGTCCCAGCTGTGACTTGTCCTTCAGCCAATCAGACCTGAGGGCTGATCTCGACCCGGAACACCCCGAATTTGACGACAACTGGAGGAGAATAAAGAACTCCACCTTCTACAAAACCCTCTAATTAACCATCAAATAAATGGATTGTTATCACTGTTACCATTGTTATCATCGTTATGTCCATTGTAATCATTGTTACCACTATCCAGCCTATATCAAATTTTTTTTTCTTTTTCTTCCAATCTAATATTTTTATCAAAATCTAATTAATTTACTAGGCATAGTACTACTATGCGCAGTCGCTAATAGCCCTGGAAGTTGAAGCGACTTTAAAAAAAAAAAAAAAAAATATTTAGAAAAATATTTGAATATTCACATGCATAACGTATTAGATACATAACATAAGTACCTATATAACGTTTATGACAAATATGTGTGTGAATATGTTTCTATAGAATTAAGTACTTATCTAAAAAGATACCTATTTATTTAGATTACATTAATAAGTAATTTTTAATAAGTAAGTACGAGAATAAAATTTTCCAGCTTGAAATTTTATAATGATTTAAGTTTCAGTCCAGAAATTAATTAATTTATATTTTTTATCGTAAGATTTTATTGTTTTTAGAATTAACTATAGTGAGTAATGCAATACGATTAGGTCAATTATAATTACAGTTTCATATAATTAAAGTTGCTCAATTTACGTAAAAAGATTTAATGAATCTCATTCATTAAACATAAAAACTTTATTTTAAATTTCCATATAATTTCTTAATCTATTACAATATTATACAAGAAATATTTTTCAATTATATGTTTTTCGATCATATTTATTTATTTTTTTTTTTGTCAAAAATTAAAGGAAAATTTATTTTCTTACAACTTTAATTTGACTAATTTGACTATAATTAAAAGCACACCATGATTTCTTTTGATATACTAAATATATTTTTTTACAAGCTCAGCCAATAAGAAAATGGTTACACATTGATGAGGATAACATTTTAGAGGTTCACTTTGGGACTTCTCTGAAGGTTTACATTTATCCTCGACTACTTAAATAATATTTAATTATGACCAACAAATAAGTGATTTAACATTGTGGACGTTTAATCGCTTAATGAAATTTGGGAATATTCTTGGGGGAGCTTTCTCATGAGCCTTCTTCGAGTTCTTCAAACCCCAAGAGTTCAATCTCATCCGCGATGCATTAAAAAAGCTTCTTGCCACATGCATGATGTAGTCCTCCAAATATGGCACATCCAGTTCTTTATAGATTTATAGGCATTTTGGATAAACCAGGGGAATCAGTTTTTTTTTAAACAATGAAATACTTCAGACGTAAAGAGCCAACATTGGAAACCAAGGGGAGGGAGGGGTATCGCTTAGTGTGACAATATGTGGCAAGGAAGGACGGGGGTCTAAGAGAACATAATGTTCGCAGTTCATCAAGTAATTGTGCTTTAATTTTTTTCTCGATTTTTTTAATTTTACGTTCTTGTCACGATAATGTGTAAATATATACCTACCTTAGTATTTTTAGATATGTGTTTGAAGCATTTGAAGAACCTGTGGAATGTTGATATTAAATTTAAAAAAATATTTATTTGCTTATTATATTAAATATTTGTTACTGTATGAAAATTGTATTGTTAAAATAGTAAATATTTTAAAATATCAATATTTATTACTCTATATGTATTATTATTATTTGAAAGGAATAACAAAGGGAAGGGGTCTAGCTTTCGTGATGTAATATTTATGGGGGGGGGTCGCAAAAAGTGTAACGCAGCGTGAAGGCTAAGAGGGGGGGGGGGAATAGTAACACTTAGCGTCGCGTTGTTTATGAACTAAGCCTAGTCTTCTTCTTCCCCTGAAATGTTAAAACTAAACAGATGTGGAAATAGTTTTCATCTCTATCAACAAGACCGGATTGGACATTAAACAAAATAAGCAACTGCCTATGGTGGAGTATATTTAAAATTATTATTTAAATAATAATACTATTATTCAACAAATAGCTTCAGTCTGCAAATAGATTTAATTACGGAGCGATCCAATACTACCTGATGAAGATTTCTTGGCAGTTGAAATACGGGATCAAAATACGATAGTAATCTGGACAACACGGCAAAAAATACGTTTGAACGTTTGTTCTTTATGTTTATAGTTTACTTATGTAAGTTATGTTGCATAAATAGTACCTACCACAATATATTTTATATATTGTATAAACAGTATAACTGTTCAAAGTCGGCGAAAAATCTAATTTGATTTCTTAGAGTGAGTTTTTAAATCTGATCCTGTCTAGCACACATTAGTTTGACTATGTTGACACTCGGTAGTATGTTATATTGGCTTACATTAAACATTCCTATATTAGGTTGATTAGGTTTATACGAGAAACTATCGAACTATTCATGATTAATATTATTCAAAATGAACATGATAAAAATATTATACCATATATCGGAATCTGTTATACCGGATCAACACCTGGAATACAATTTCGAGCAGTTTACTTTTGTTGCATAAATATTTTGACGAAATAAAAGTTGCCCATAGGCTTCATTACAACTTTTCAATCAGTGGCGGAACTACCAATTTTAGGTCCCCCCGCAAAAAATTAGACCGGCCTCCAACCTTATATGAATTTTTGCTTTTCGTATCTAGCGTCCCATATTTTAATTTAGCACCGATTTTCTTGCAAAAGATCCTTCTTAAAAGGCCCTTGAGGTCTAGAAAAGTTAGCAGATATTATCATTTTTTTCATATCAGGTGTAATATTTTGTTTTGAAAATTAGCATTGTCCGTTAAGAAATAAGGACAGTTTCTTAATATCCTTATTCGTAACATCCCGTATTTTCATCGTTATTCAAATCAATTGCTGTACTGCTTCTGTTATCAACATGTTCAAATTGCCTTTCATCTCTAGGTGTAGGTAGTACCTCTACGTAGTATCTACCTTGATTTTTTAGTTTTAAGTCAGTTGGATGAATTTTTTTGCTATAAATTTGTTCAAACACCTGTTTATTTTTAGAAGTACTTCGATTTTCTGTGATCGTAGCAAACGATTTAAGAAAACGGGATAGTTTTGGTATTTTTGCTAAACGTTCCTGTTCCTTTTTCAATTTCTCTTTTTTACTGTACCGTCTCTGCAGCACCACTAATACTAATTTTCTCAACATTTTCGGGCCCCCCAAAGCTTCGGGCCCTCAGCGTCGTGGGGTCTACCGATATGGTAGTTCTGCCACTGCTTTCAGTTCATGTCTCTAAGGAGCCTTGAAATATCGTATATCGAAAAGTTTTATGAGCAATGTTCTGAAACTCGCGGAACGAAGTCGCGGGTACAGATAGTATTTAATAAATTTCAATTCGGACACCATCTGATATTTCTGCTATTACCTAGATACCTAATACTTATATACTTATGTATAATTGCTTCCAATTGTTGCGTCCTATATTAAATTTTATTTTATAAATAATATTTAGGTATTTTTACACATAGGTATACTTAGGTATATATAGCGTATGTAGTATGTTCGTTTAAAATAAATAAATTTATGTAAATATTAGGTAGATAATAGATATATAGATTTTTTATTTATTTATTTCAATTTGTTATTTTATTTAAATATATATAATATAAATAGGTAAGTGATATATTATGGATTATAATATAAGCCACAAATGTATATGTATAAGTATATTGATATGACGTTGAACTTGAATATCGTTAATTACGTAAATGGATATATTAATAATTTAATATCCATAACAGTATCAGTGGTGATCATATTGCATTGAAAACATGGTATATTAATTATCATTTTGCCCTTATGAGAGTCAAATATATATCCCTCACACAAAAGACACCTGTCGTCTGACTACCAGCATAGACAAAATACAAACATTATTTTATACGTTACGTTGCGCTTATAACGAAAGTATTCTTTAATTTTGTTCGTCCCCCACTAAATGAGCCAAACTTGAGTTCTAACAAAAACTAGTTTTGTACAATCATGTGATTAAGACAGCACTGTTATTCAGCTGCATTTATTACCTAAGTTTATTAAGTATTTAAATACAGATACAAAAAATAATGTATTACGTATAAAGATGTTCAGTGTACAAACAATGTTGGAAGAAACACAACGTAAGGATAGATGTATTGAAAATTTTCCGCGAGCATTTAATTGGGATTATACGCCGTATAAACAATGTGACTTTAGCGAATATGTGTTAAACACTTGTAAAAGTATAAGGGATGTTAAGTCCCGTATGTCCACTATAAGAATTTGTAAAATGATTGTATTGGGAGATGTTGCCGTAGGCAAAACCAGTTTAGTTAATAGGTAAGTTTTCACTTTACATAATAATATCTACATATTTCTTAATCTTATACAAATTTACTTTCCTTTTTTATTTATCTTATATTTTTTAATAAGAAGATGTACAATCTACGCATATAAAAAGTTAACATCCAATTTTTATAATGATTTACTTTTAGATTTTGCCATCAAGCATTTGATACTACTTACAAGGCAACAATTGGGGTAGATTTTGAAGTAGAACGTTTTGATATTTTAGATATTCCTTTTAATGTTCAAATGTAAGTATAAAACGTATTCATTGTAAATAATAATACCTCGGAGTAATAATCGTAATAATGGCGTAATAATGGCGTAATATTTTTGGAGACAAAAAAAGAAAGAAATGATGAACCATCAAATTCTTAGAGAGATTATAAACGGATTAATAAAATTGGCTTATTCTTTTAGATGGGACACAGCTGGACAAGAACGTTTTAAATGTATCGCACAATCGTATTATCGCTCAGCTCATAGTAAGAGAAGACTATCTAACGAATTTTACTTTGTTTTATAAATAAACTAATTAAAACTCATTTACAATTTTCAGTTATACTTTTAGTATTCGATTTTACAAATTTGATGACGTTATCTCACTGCCAGAATTGGCTAGAAGAAGCAATTCGTGTATCAAATCGGCAACCCTATATTTTTTTAGTGGGCACAAAGAAAGATTTATTAGTGAGTGTGATTAATAGGATTTTTTTCGATGTAAATAAAACCGAATATTGTACGGTACAAGTCATAAGAAATATATAAAAAAGTTACTATAATTTTAAAATGACTATTGCTGTTCAAGTTTATTCAACATTTTTAATACGGCACTGATAAGGATGTGGAGAAATTAGTGATCGATAAAAACACTAGCTATTCGTACAATGCACCAAAACTAATTAACTAGTAGGTACTGTACAATGAACGATTTTATTTTAATCGAGAACAAACCTATAATAAACGTTAGAAATATTTTTGATTTAAAATTTCATTTAACTTTAGGCAAATGTTGTTTATACTGGAGTTGAAAGACATATTACAAAAATTGCATCCGAATTAAATGCAGAATATTGGGCAGTTTCCGCTCGAACTGGGGAAGGAATTCAAAAACTATTTCAAAGAATGACAGCGTTAGCCTTTAATGAAATTATTGAGAAGGAAAAAGACACGATTCGAGCCTTAGACATTGGTTCAGACTTAACGAGTAAATTATATAAATATGCTACCCATAAAACAGTATGTTAAGATAGCGGAGCTATTATTTTTGAATAGTTACTGGAACATTTAACTTTTGTGAATATTCTAATTAAAATGGTTTTGGTTTTTATACATATTATGGAGCAAAAGCTCGATTATCGAGTACTCAATTAATCGGAACTAGGGATGCTAGAAAATTTTGAAAATATGTGCTAAGTTAATATGAGTACACCGAGTCATAGTTTAACAGGGTGAGAGACAGAAAAAACAAAACTACAAGTCCTGTAGAAAAAAGTTAAATAGTAAAGTTGTAGATAATAATTAGATCTACAACTTTTGTACTAACACTTTTTTCACATAACCTCAAAATTGATGTGAAAAATTCCAATAACCTAGTTTTTATTTTTTTGTTTTTATCTTTAAAAAAAATTTAATGTAATTTTGTAAAAATTTACCTTTTAATGTCCCAAACACACTGTAATTTTTTTGATTTAAAATATTAATTTTTTCACCTTATGATGACTTAATATCGAAAAAACACCCTAATTTTCAATCGAAAATTCTCACGTCAAAACATCTGATTTTTTTAAAAAGTTGGTGAGCTTTTTGTTTGTTGAAACCTCTACTTTCTGATGGTGACCCAAATATATATATTACAATGTCAAATGTTCTCAGAAAATGCAAAAATGTTAAAGTATAAATTTTAATAAATTGCTTAAAATTGTATTTGTACAATTGTATTATGTACAATTATGAGCAATTTATTAAAATTTACACTTTAATTTTTGCATTTTCTGAGAATTTACCTTTTCCATTAGTAACGAAGTAACATTACTAAGTATTATACGGGGGTGGAACCGCGGAATACTTTTAGTTTCTTATATACGATAATGGACCAAAGAGGATTACTTTATCTATTCTATCTATAGACAATAGAAATACTCGAACTAGCTTATACAAATTCTATTTAAGGACTTTCACAACTGGATTCTTCGCGTATTTAAGCTCTAAGCACACACAACATGCCCGACATCCATGACTCGGCATCGGAAGTTGACCGAAATTTTAGATTTTTTCTCATATTTAATTATTTTTATTTGTTCAATGAGCTTCATGAAATATACTTAATCTACTAATACTGAACAAAACTGTGCTTGGATTCATAATTTGATTAAATATAATCGAACGAGATTTCTCTCAAAATAACGAAATCTTGCGAAATCGTTGTAAAGTTTATAGTTTTATTAAAAGATTAAATTGTATGGAATTTTATGTTGAAGATACATCTTAGTTTGATGCCAGGGTTTTTACTGTAGGCACATAGTATAATATAGTCTCGTTTCTGGGGTAATTCTGGAATAAACTTATAAAATAATCCAGAACTACTGTAGAAACATAGCTTACCTAAACATCACTGTTGTTAAATGAAAATAATATAACCATTGTAATGTATTTATTCGAAAATTACGCAACTTCACTATTTTAACTAATATTTTTTGTGGGTCCCATATAAAAATAAAGAAAGCTATTAATTATATTTAATTAATTTCAGATTTAAAGAACGATGAGATGAGAAGTTCTTCTCTACGCCATACTTGTGGAGGTTGCAACTAATTATGTACTATACTGACACTAAATATAAGAATGCTCTTGATTGTTATAAGAATCTATGTACATTGTACATTTTCTGACTTAGATATCTCATATTTAAGTGAAATTCTATTTTGAATTATTGTAAAATGCGTACGTATAATCAGGTGATTTGTTTTTGAAAAAACATAACAATAGTCATTTTTGTGCCATATATTTTTATTAATTTTTATAACAAATATGCCCTTTTATAATATATTGACTAGAAAATATGACGTTTCAATTTTTTTTTTAATAAAAAAATTAATATGCTAATAGTTGCTAATGCGATTAATCATTGCATTGGCATACATCATATTGAAGATTTAATTCAAGAAATTTTAGAAAGAAAATCTACTGACCTCAACAATAGTGTTTTGAGGAAAAATCGATTGATGTTTGAAGTGGGAACAAAACGCGTTTAGCTAGAAGAATTGCGAAAAGTTTTCTTTTCTAGAATTTGACTTCTGTTGTCTAGAAAATATGGGGAAATGTTGATGATATATCGAACTACGTATTAATTAAATAAGGAAATTAAATTTTTGAAAATGTCTAAATTCGTGCTATGTTTTAAGACAAAAGGAAAGCCAAATACTTAAATTTGTCTCTATTAACAAAGAAATTAGAATTCCGCATATAAAAAGGTTAAGGCTCTTTTAGATGCACAATATAAAGGCAGGCTATAAAGAGTTCTGTAGGGTTCGCATTTTTTAAATTGTTTATAAGGACTCTAAATTTGTTAAAATTATTTTTTCTTATGTCAGATCATTTCTAATTACCTAATATAGTAAAATTAGCAATGATGTATTTTATTTCATGAAATTAATTTGGTAATATACTAATTCAAGCAACTGACGGTTAAATAGTTCAATTTTTTAAATTATTTACAAATTGTTATTACTTGTATCATTGTTTTCTATTATAGTCATTCATTCCATCATTGTAGTCTATCTTAAATTCAAATTTTTACATTCTCATAATATTTCTACTGTTTAGCGTAACGGACAAAACGCTAAAATAATGGCTTTGGGAATGTCAAAACCATGCTAAAAAAAAGTGCGGTTTTCATTAAGAAGTGAAATGTGACCGATTTTTAAAAAATTAAATTCTGAACCCATTAATTTTTTAGGTAAACTAAAGCATTCAAAAGTTTACTGGACATCCTATATTGAATTTTTGTGCAACAACTAAAAAAATGGCCCTGGGGCAAATTAAAAAATGGGGCTTCACTGCTATGTAAACTGATTAGGTTTTATCAAATAAAAATATGAAATATACAAATACTTTAAAAATGCTAAGTTACTTAAGCTCTTTTTTGTGCACCGCAGAGCAGGTAATAAAATATTAAACAGTAACAACATAAATTACAATTAATACTTGGTGTAGGTTTGGCTAATAAAACAAAATAGAGAAGATTCAAAGGTTTATTATATTAAGGTCGAATCGGTCGGGCCTACCAACTGACTAAATAACAATTATATTTACAATTTTTCCTAGCTTTAGTTTTCGCAAAAGTATCAATGACTTAGTTTAAATCCAGGCTTGATGCGGTTTTGTTTTCAATTGCTATTAGAGATAAATGTCGGAGTGGTCGGAGTCGAGTTTGGCCCATATTATTTCTTAAATAATTTTTAATTAATAACTTTTGAATTTCTCTCAACTGAGTTGTCATGATTAAAGTGGGGTTGCAACCTGTCATATTTATTTTGAATATGGGAGAAATTTCCAAAAGTTCAGTTTGATCGAGATTTCTGGTAAGGATTCGAGGGCCCTCTGAGCTTGAGGGCCCCGGGGCACTGCCCCGCCTAGCCCCTAGGTAGCTACGCCACTGCTCCCTAGGTATTTTTTGATACACAACGCTTCATTTAATCTTTGCAAATTTTAACCAGTAAGTTAACCAGTATTTCTGAATAGCACATACGTTTGCTTAACCTAATTAAATTATCTTGATTCTGTCGCTATTGAAGATAATATTCAGGCTATGAAAATTTCTGTAACAACATATTTAGTTCATCACGCAATGATTATTTCTCATTTTCAGTTGGATTCAAATCGGGGTGCAATGGTTCTCCACTTTTATTTTGTTCTTGTCAAAATGATGATGAATAGATCAGAAATCATTTGTCATTTGTGCGAAAAAAAATCATAGCTATCATTTAGTCGCAATGGTGAATCCTAGATTCAGCCCAAGGTGATTCAGCCATGAAAAATAGACCCCTAGATCACTATAGACCAAATAGATCTATGACCCGAGTGCTCGTAATGTAAATCCCAACATTGCTTAAAATCAATATTTAGAAGCTTTATAAATCTCTTAAGAACAATAATTATTATTGGAAACACATTTACTAAAAATTATTTCAATTTGAAAATTTGAATTATTTTCCAATTATTGATAGTTATTTTAAAACTGTAACAATATCGTTTTAAAATGAACGATTTTTCAATAATAGATCTAACAAAGTTGAAATGCGGGGTATCCGAGGTAGTTAATTCTAGTGGGATATTTAAAATTATGCCTACAATACGGAAGGGTTCGGATAATTACAAGACGTCTGACAATACCAGTACTAGATGTATTATGTATTCCTATTAAGGCTGCTATAACTCTCAGACTACTGACCAGAGTTCTCTTTCATTCTAAAATAAAAAATAGAAAAAACACTGAAAAATGTTATTGACGTATACCTATTGCGTTATGATAAAACAATTGTACTATCTTTAAACATTTGGAGAGCAAAAATTACAGAAGAAACTGATATACTTAATAGGTATTTTGCCAGCAAAATCACGGAGTAGCAAAACGTTGGGATCATTATAGAGTATAGTGAATCATTGTAGAATACTCATTAGGGCCCCATATACGAGCATTCTTTCCCGACGTTCTTTCCGCTTAGTGCAATCGTGAAGGAAAGACTGACGGGATTCACATTCCTCTCATCCCCACTAACGGCAAGTCTTTCCTGCGATCATTCTTTTCAGGCTTAATCATGCCGTTCTATCACGTCGGGATTCATAATCCTCTCGTGGCCACTAACGAGAAATAGTAGGTAATCCGTTAGGATTGTTCACTGTATTTTCATCCGACGGGCAAGAGTGTTCGTGTATGAAAGGAAAGCGCGTCCTCTCACCTAATCCGGCAGTTTTATAGATGGAACCAGCGGGTTGCCACTAAACGCTAAAGGATAGGGAGCTTATTTGACCTATCACTTCTAAAACAAGAACAACAAACATACCAATTCAATTCACTTTAGCCGTAAAATCTTTAAAGTTCTTGTGATATTTTTAGTTTTCTCCCACATTTGGTGGGAACCGTGTTATTATGCAGCATACTTTATTGACAAGTAAACTATTTAATTTTAAATTTAACCTGATTTAACCAATAATAAACCAATTTACTTTAAAATTTTGTTGTTGTTGTTGTGCTATTGACACTGAAGTGATGATTAAATAAGAAAGTGGAGAGGAAAAAAGCTGACAACCCGCTGGATGGAACGTAAGGTGTTAGCCGTTACTGATATGGCTGTCGCTATGTACAGCTTGTACAGGGGAAGAAGAAAAAGAAAATGGATGAAAAGGTGGCTTCGTGATCGGGAAATGTTTAGTGAGATGAAATTGCTGAGAGAATTATCGGTTAATGAACGGTTAATGTCCGCGTCAGGGTCGTACTTTTTATATACTTGTACCAAAGTCTGGTGTTCTTTATATTTTAAATTTTTGTTTCCGTAAACTTCCTTATTGTTTAGTTGCCATAGTGCTGGGTGGGCTTTTATATACTTCAATTAATTCTTTAATTACGTGTTTTGGCACATTTCTAACGTCACTTTTATCTTCATGCCCTTGTGACTCCATATTAAAAACTAGCACTTCGAAAATCGGAATTAAAAAACTTGTTTATAAATGTAACTTGTTATAAATTAAACTCGAAAAAACGACACGCTTGCCACTTGAACGGGTAAGAGCTGAGCGGAAAGACGAGGCTCCACTAACGGCGTAAATTTTGAAACGCAATCCTTCCAAGTAATCCTGCTAAGGCTAACTTTCGGCGAACCCCGTATGGCACGATTTCCTCTCGTGCTCCACACACGAACGTTCTTTCCGGACGCAATCAACATTCTTGCCGGAAAGAATGCTCGTCTATGGGGCCCTGTTGTCAGTACAACTTGAAAAGTATTTTTTTTTGTATATGCATCTGTAGTAAATCTAAAATAATGAACAAATGACTTTTGTACAGGGACACAGATCTCAAAACTGGAATCTATCTCGGTGTACTGGGATGAATAGTAGCCCTGGCCAGGTACCGTCCACTTTATAGAAAATCATATGGCTTTTCCGGCCCTGGCTACCTACCTATATTAGATTTAAGTAGAATAAAAATCAAACGCATTTTTAGAGGCAATATTATGATTGATTACATTTAAGTTTGACTAATAATTATTAAATTTTGTAACATTTTTATTTTTTATATAATAAAAACGATATCAATTTCTTAGTTTGCACCGTCATGCAATAGGTATGCAACATCTAAATTGGCTTAACTCTGAAATTTTTTAAAGTGTCAATTTTTATATAAAATAGAATAAAAACAAATTCTTTGATTTTGTACAAAATTTCTTTTTTTTCAATTGAAATATCTCCATAAATTATTTTCTATGAATGATTATTTAATTCTAACCTAAAAATTGTCCAATTTTGTATTTGAAAAATATTCACATTTCTAAATGTTTTTAAGGGTTATAGTTCTAAGATATTATGAAAAACATTTAAGAACAATTTTAATAGTTACAAATGAATTTGAATAGTGACATTAAAATAATTTTTATGACACTTGTAAATATTATCTATATATTAAATGATATTATATACCTACATAGTTAATACATATAGCATTGATAATATAGCTATATACAAATTGTAGGTTTTTCTTTTAAGGAAATGAATTGAAGTAAGTTTTTCTTTCTGGTGAATTTCAATTTGTGAATTATCCGGTTAAAAATGAAGCCTCCATTTGAGTGGATTTTTACTGCTTATTTGTGTTATATTCTTTAGCCCTGAAAATGCTTCGTCACAAATGTAAATTACATTCATATACATTTACAATCTATTCGCTGTTTTAGTATTGCGCTGTCGTCAGCCAGACCCACTGATCCATCTAGGTCTGTGGAACTAACTCATTTTATATATATTTTTTTAAAACACTTTCTACATTTTAAACCTATATCAAAAACCTTTTAATTTCAAAGTGAAACATTCCAACTATTGTGTGTGGTGTTAAATTTCTAACTAGCTAACAGTTTCTAATTCGTGATTTCAACTTTTCATATTTCGCACGATTTTTTTTTGGTAAGTTTTGTCACATGTACCTACTACGTTTAAACGAGTTACGGTTTATATAAACTTGGGTGAAAACGAGATTACTTATTCATGTTACTTGATTTGAATGATCATTAAATAAATGATGCCTTTATAGTTTTATTTGTGCCACTTAATTTAACACACGTTATAAAAGTCTCAATAGTTTTAAGAATGAAAGTTATTTCAACTATCGACAAGTTATTTTTCTGTTAAACGTTACCATTCATATAATCTAAGGTTTAAAATACAATTTTTAAATAAAATTTAAAACTCTTTTCAGTTGTTGGTATACTTACTTAAATTTTATAACTTAATTTAAAAAAAAAAAAGTATGAAAATATAGTATATGTATAACAAAAGTAGTTCAACTTGAACAAATTGTGAATGAGGTACTTCTGAAATAAGATACGATTTAGCCAAAGTTCGTTAGATTTAATATTGAAATAGTTTTTATGATTGTACATCTAAAATTTTCTTATTTTAATAGAACTGACATGAAATTGTTAATATTCATCGATTCATTCCACTATTCGTTTAGTTTTATTGTGAATTGATAAAAATATTCAAGTCATTCTTGTATATTTTATTCATAAATGACATCATTTTTAACGTCAAAATAAATATTGATTTTTATATGTATTTTGTATATATTAAGCATAAAATTTGAGCTTAATAATTTGAAACTTGAAAAATATAACAACCAGTTCTTTCATCTGAATTGCCACGTGAAGAAATAGTGTTCGAAGATTTATTAATCAATTAGTATAAAAAAATGTATGATTTCAAGTCGTAGTTTTTGCTATTGCAGGTGTAGCGATTATATTATTATCTAGTGCTCTCAAGCTAAAGAGGCCTTCAACATGAAGAAAAAGTACTCTTAACTACTTATTAATTTTTCTGTGAAATATTTTTTTTATCAATTTTTAATATGTATTTATCATATTTATGATTTTTAAATATATATTTAGTTATTTGAATGTTTTTGCATATTTTCCGCTACATTATCGATTGCTGAATTAAAAAGAAATGAACAAAATACTTTTTGACAAACTATTTTTAATTTTATTTAAATGGACATGAACCTACGTGACAAAGTTTATTTTTAAACGACGAAAAGAAATGATTGTAACGGAATAAAAAAAAAATCAAAGAATCTACTGAAGCAGATCAATAAACCTTTATTCACAATTTTTTTAAGCGTAGGGGAGACCGGGGCAGGACGGGATAGCTAAGACAAAAATCGTCACAGAAAGAAAAAGTAACTATTTATTGAAATTCTTTACAAAAGAAATAAAAAGTATAGACTTATCTACTATAATTATACCTTCTAACGTCTAAAATCACATAATTGTTTTGACAAATAGAATTTTAAAAAAAGTAGTCAAATTTTCCGTCTTGCCCCACGGGTGGGGTAAAATGGGAAACGCTGCGGGGCAAAACGAGGACATATTCATATTAAATTTCATATTACATATTATATTCAATCCGTCAGACATTGTTCACAAGTGTGCCCTTCTGCATCTTCTCCATCAACTCCAGCACAAGAATTATGTGCCCATACACGGCATACGTTGCAGATAACCCAACCTTCGATTGACTCTGAGTATAGGTACCCGCAATAGATGCAAGCACAGTCATCATTTTCTTCTTTGGATGAACTACTTTCCGTTTCAGTTTCTTTTTTGTGCCTTTTATTCAAATGCTTTTTTTCAGGTTTCTTTTCATTTTTATTATTTGTTGCAGTCCCATTATGCCCCGACCTTTTTGCCCCATTAGACATATTTTGTAAAAGTAACAACAGTTTCAACCTACAAAAATTATTCTGCAAAAATCCAATCTAAATTCATTAGTCTTACACCATTACTAAAAGAACGTCTTAAAATTTTACAATAGCACTGATACCTACCTCTGTGCACAACTTCTTAGAAACCATATACTTGGTAAAAATTCTCCAAAAAGCTGTTTTTTCTCGCCACGCAGCGAAAACAAGTAGTGACAAAGACGAGCCGATCGGACTCGTGTGACGTGACTGAACATCGCCCGAATGACACTTTGTAAGGCTCTGTTGTGTTCACCAGTCACGCACAAAAACACTTTTCCCATCTTGCCCCGAGCTTCGTCTTGCCCCGGCCTCCCCTAATATATAAGTAATCTCTTTTTAATATAATACATTTTCTCTATTTGGGGATTATTAATAATCTTTATACACTTTTGTTGCATTAATTGTTCTAATGGTTAAAGTAATTTTTTCCCCATAAATCTATTTATATCTCGAAATGTATAAGGTGATCGTTTTTAGTAAGATTAGAGATAAATCGTTGTTAAGGCCTACTAAAAATCAAAACCCAACCCACACACAGCTCACATATAGCATATATCCAGACTAGGTTTACTCCAATCCTAACGCAAAAACAACGAACACATATATAAAATTAACATTTGTATTAGTTACAGTGGACCAATAAAAACAAAAACAAATCCACGTACTACAAAATTATGCAAGAAACACAAAATATCCGCTCTAAATCTACACATGCGAGGAACATGGAAAAGGTTTAATTTGTGCTGTAGTGTCTCCTGATAAAATATCCTCGTATATAATATTCTTAAATAAATTATTTTCGCGATAAAGCATCCTTTTATAATATATTTTTGCGATTTTTGAATTTTATTTATTTTTAATTTTTAGAAGAATTTAAGTTAGGCGTAGCCAAATTAAATTATAAACATAACTACGATACATATTATCTATAGGTAATTATGACATTAAGACAATTGGGTTTCTAGTAAAATTCCAGGGTTTCCCAGTTAGTCCACGCACAGTAAAATTATGATATTTGGATATACGAACAATGGGATTGACATTATTTTAAAAATCAATCCAAACCACAATCAAGGAAGCCCCCCATTGACCCCCTTGTTTTTTTTTTTTTTTGGGAGGATTTAATTGGTTAAATTTTTGATTTTAAAATATAAAAACTTTGTGTGTGCTAATTCTATCTAGAAGAAGTGTGCAAAACTACTAAAATATCTGTGAGTTAGTTTTTGAGAAATCGTGCTCAGGAATGACTTCAAAAATGGAGTTTAAGAAAAAAATGTTCAAGACTGAAGTAGAAATAAATGCCTAATGAAAGGAGTTTTTGAAGACTACGTCTTCTTGAGGCTTTCTCCAATTAACTTGATAAACGTTGTGACAATATTCTTGATATGTTGTAGGTAACTCAAATATCATCAATCAGGTAAAAAAATATGTTTGTTAGTTAACTTGATATTAACGTTTCTTGATTTGATTTTCAAGTTACTTTACCTAAATTTGACTTAAAAGCAAGACAAACTCGAGCCAAATAATATTTAAATCTCAAATCAAGTCAGCCTTTGACTTTGTAAGTTCATTTACAAATCAAAATATCAAGAACAATTCATTTTAAAAAATTTTCTATCAACTACTTGATAGATCCCTATTTTTTCAAATTTTGAAACTCATCTAACCTCGTAAACTTGTTGTAATGTATCAAAGTATTTTCAATTACTCATTAAGAAAAGGCTGTTCTTCTATTTTCTCATCAAATTGGTTTCACAGTTTCTTTCTAAAACATCAAGAGGACTATTGCGAACGAGTCTCAAAAAAAAAAAATCAATTTTAGCAATGCATTGTTTTTACTTTTTTTAAAAATAAAATCGTACACGAACAATACATTGAATCCTATTAATAATCAGCTTAACCTTATCGTTTTAGCTCTATATATTACAAATTTCATTTTATTTCCACGTGGCGATTGGTACAGTTTAAAGTTCGCTTGTACAAGTGTAATCTTCCTTCCAGTGATAACAAGATTTCTAACTGGTGTAGTATAAATTATTTAATAAACTTATTAAACTCATTTTTATTAAAAAGATATTCGCTTGATTGTAAATGAAGGCTAAAATATTTATTCATATTTATATTTGCTACGTTAATGGTACGAAGGTTTAAATTTGCAATGTTGTTATTATGTGTTAGACATTGCATTTGACGGTGCATAAATTCGAATTATTCATAGAACAATTGAAATACTTATTTCGGAAATATAAGGGGTACAGTGTTAGTATCTTATAGTAGTGGTAGTTATCTTATCATTTAAATTATGAGATTGAGAAAACGTGTAAATTCAAGAACCTCGTGATTTAAAATCGAACTATCTTTATTTAAAATTATTATTATTTGATTAGAATACTTCAAAATACGTAGCATTATCATTCGTAAAAGGGAAATTGATTTTAAACATGATAAAATAAGATTTCATATTCTTACAAATTCTCGTGAAATTCTATGTTGTAAATTTTAACGAACTTAACGGGATTTTTAAAATCCGTTAATTTATGCCTTTACAATGTTAAGGTGTCATATTTCAATTTTTTGACTTCGTTCATGACAGGTTTGTTGTAAACGTGTTCGTAAAATCTATCTGATTCATTATTTGATTGTGCTATGGAAGTAAAAAGAAAGAAAAATAAAAAATTCTTTAAATTGTTGGAAAACGTAGACTTATAGGTACTTAGAATCTTTCCGCGATCATTCATGGAGTTGAATTCTCATTTAAATAAGTTTCATTTAATAAATAATAGCAAAAATATAGTTGATATTTGTAATATCTAAAAATTTAAAATTGTTAATTTACTCAGCAACATTAGAGTATGGTAATGAAGGACATAAGAATAAAAAAGCGGAGCATTCTGACGAAGATGAAATACATTTTGAAAATACCAAAAATAATATCAATAGATTAACAGAGCTAACAATAACCATATTTTACACTAAATTAATGTGTAATTTTAGGATTTAAAAAGTAAACTAATTTGATAAACTTGATAGTCACGTCAGAGCCATACTCAACTTTTGCTTTAGGGGAGATGGAATCCTAAGAGATATATTCTGTCATCTGTGCATCTTAAGTTATAATACGTTTTCTATTATTCTCAATATTAAAAATCTTATTATTTAATAGCTAATACCTGCCACTTCATCTGCACAATTGATTAGTACAGAGGAAAAACATTTAAAAAAAATTGAAAGCAAAAATACCTACATTGAAAAATATTTTAAAACTAAAAAAAATATTATTCCAAAAATATTATTGTTATACTTTTTCGATGAACTGCATCAATTTAGTCGTATGCTCAAATAATCATAAGGCAGAGCCGCAGACGTAAGAGAAACCTTCTCTCTCCAGACCATGCTCATCACACCGTTTGTCCCACTACCAAACACACATCGCTTTAGGGTGCCGTCCCATGAATCGCTCGGTTTCCAGCGATTTTTCGTCACGTGGTACAATTTTGACCATTATGCCAGGATTTTGAAATTTGTAAATTCATGGCTGCCAATTGAGCAATTCTAAGCTTCAGCAATTGACGCTAACGGCGCTAAGGTAGCATTTTTCTTGCCACTCCATAGCCACTCCAAACAGCTGATCTAACCTCCATTGATAATATTATTCTTTTATTCTTAATAATTGATTATACGTGACACTTTTAATGTTCCTCACAAATTGTTTCACATACGCCATACGTAAATACAACTAGCATTTCTTAATTTTTAAAAAATTAAAGATTAATATTATCAGTGCAAGGTGGATCAGCTGTTTACCTTCAATGGGGTCTATGGAGTGGCACAGAGTGGCAAGAGAAATGCTATCTTAGCGCCGTTAGCGTCAATTGCTGAAGCTTAGAATCGCTCAGTTGAGAGCCATGAATTTATCAATTTCAAAATCCTGCCAGCACATTGGTCGAAATCGGACCACGTGGTCCAAATCGCTCGAAATCGAGCGATGAATGGGACTACACCTTTACGCGTTCTGCTTGTAAAAATCGTATTTTTTAACACTTTGATAGCTTTGTTTTAAATGAAAATTCGTGATAATTCGTTTTTTAGATATTAGGACCAAATATATAAAAACAAAACAAACAAAAAATGGCCGAAATATATCCAGTAGTTTTTAAGTTATTATTCGCACCAAAAAACAATGAAACCCTAAAGTATACGCTATTTACAATTTAATAAACACAACAGTATTTATTTAGGGATATAAAAATAATTGCTCTAGGTATATGCCGCTGGTTAGTGGCTAGGATCCCAATGGAAGCCTACAATTTATTCACCGGTTGTTAATAACCATATTAATTGAAGTGATTTAAAAAAGTCAAATAAATTGGAGATAATCTCGTAACTAATGGTCTTACTAGAATTTTGATTGATTTAATAAATTACTACTTCCGAATAGATCTTTGCAGTTTATTGCTAATTACGTTCCAGTTTGTTTCACTGATTATTCGGAAATAAAATAAACGTAAAGTCATACAGTTTTTGTATAGTTTATTTGTGGCAGTTGTTGCATTTTAGTATACAATGATCCTGGAAAAAAACATTGTCTCATGGATTATTTTTAAGTTTTTCATAATTTGGAAATTTTTTCCACGTTTACAATCGATGTTTTATTGTATGATTCTCATATTTTATATTTTAGTACCTAATTAAATGAGACTATTGACATATCTGCATAACGGAAAATATCATTAAAACTCAGCATTTTAAAGTTCAAACTATTTCTACCTATATAACTAACAACTAACAGACCCGTTCGTGCATTGAAGGGAGTTAACAAATGAATCTTGCGTTGGTATTGTTTTTTATTACTACCTTGCTGGGACCAGCAATTTTCTAAAATGAAATAGGTAAAAAAGGTTTTAGGTCCTTAAAGAGAAAAGATTATCTGTGCCTAATGGTGCCTTCTACCAATAATTATTTTTTATACAATAACTAACGGCTCCTCGTAACTTCGTTCACGCACAACTTGATGAAAAATTAAACATAGGAAAAAGTATATTTTGGTCTAGAATTTTTTTTTTTAATTCAAATTATGCAACACTTCTTAATAGAATTGTAGCGTCATTTATAAAGTACAAAATGTATTTCTGTCGTAATTACGTATTAATTAAAAACATTTAGTTTTTATAACTGAAATAAGAACTTTGCTTTTTTGAGGATAATTAAATAGGCTTCATAACTTATTTAAAATGTGTTATTTTAGGTTTTTGCGTGATACTTCATAGCCCGTTGTAATTCTTACTGATCATTTTTAATTTGAGTAGCATTTATCAAAGAATCGGTGAAACGATATTCGTTCTATACACGCTCTTGAAGTTCGAGATGATGTCTTATAAATTTCATACCAACTCATTGTTTATTTTACTTTATTATTATTATTTTTTTTTTTTTGGTAAACTACTTTTATCGTAGTTCTTGAATCAGATGAACTTGGTTTATCTCTAACAAATATTTTTATATTTCTTAATTCTAGATTGAAGGAACGATAAAGAAATTATTAATTGTTTATGATAATTACATTTTGATCAAAAGTATTGAAATGTTTTTTTTTTATTTTATAGAAATATGAAAAAAAAAAATGTTAAATGCTTGAATTTTACAATATGTACAAACTTACGTTATGTGTATGTAAAGATGTATAGGGACTATTAATGTTGTATCAATTGCACCTAAATATGTAGGTATACGAAATAAGGTGTGATTTTACCTTTAACATGTATGTGTGAACTTTGTTCAGTTGCATATCAATTTTGAATTTGGTAAAAATTTTAATTGTCTAAAAAATAATAGAAACATGAAATCTTACCGTGCGTTGAGCTTAGTCATTTTTAAAGGTTATTGTTCTTTGCCAAGTGCAATTTGTACTGTTCTTTTTTGTTATTGCAACTTAATAATCAACCATAATTTTGCGGTTTTTATTATAATTTACCAAATCATTTTTTTTTATTTGCATGTTTTGATGAAAAATGTGATCATCAAAATTAAGTACATAGCTTTTTGATTGAAGTTAATTGTATGCTTTAGCATTTAATTTCGTTAGAAATAGGTGAAGGATGATATTAATCTTTGCGCAGTAAGTACTTATTTACAGAGGGTTTGAATTTTTCCATTAACTAGGAATAATTTTCTAATAAATAACGTTTATTTAGTTGTAAAGTACACAATGATTTAAATTTTCATATTTTATGTTAATTTTGCTTGTCCGTACATACTTTATTTTATGTAAATTTTTGTGTTTAATTATTTCGCAATTAATTTGAACTTAAACTTTGAATGGGTCTAAAAGCTTGACGCGGTATATCTTTAAATTTTGAAAATACGATGCTTACGTAATACCTACCCGTTGTACTTATGGTTATTCCTTTTAAAACGATTACGTAGCGCATTTTAATACTTATGATAATGAAAAACGCAATGTCTTGTGTCGTATATCTACCGAAAGGTACTACGAGTGTGTTGGTATTGTATGTAAATTTCTCTTTTAGTTTTATTTTATTTAATCAACTGAAATATTGGTATATTTGATTTTTTGCACGTAGTCGATTTATTTCCGTTTATTCAATATTAATTGCATACAAGTATAAAGCTTAACCTAGTTTGTATTTATAAAATAACGAAATTATTATTTTTATTTAAGAAATTGTTTACTTGCAATCAATATACTTTAGTAACAATTTTATTTATAGTTTAAAATAATAGAAAGAAGACATAACTTAGAAGCAGTATCGAATTAGTATCTGGTCGAGGTTCTAGACTAAAATACATTTTTGATTTTATGAAAATAAACTTCTAGAAGGGTTATCACCTCTCCCAATTTGATCAGGAAACTCCTAATAATCGATTCGTTTCTCCCGGCTTTTATAAATATATTTTTTTGGTATTAGTTATTAAATATTTTTGAAATTAATTTTATTTTCTCGCTCATAAATTCTTCAATTATGTAAAGAACCTTTGAAGTGTTTATAGTAGATACAGCGGGCTTTTTTTTCTGCAAATCTCTCTATTTTTAAGGACACGGAGTGATAAATGCATTTAAAAACAGACTTGTATCTGCTAACTGCTCCCGACTTCATAAAACTTTGAGGTGGCAACCCTAACTTCTAGTAATATCTTTTACTAAAAACATTCAGAAAATATTGATTACTAATGATTAAGTTATACACTAGTTATAAAGATCCTTTTTTAAAACTTTGTACAAAGTAATACTTTAGTAGGTACTTTGTACTTCGTACAGCTACAATGTTAACATTTTTCAATAATACTGAGACTCTGTATTCCACAAATGTATTTATGATTTCATGAGCTTCGGAAAGCATTTAGAAACTCATACTCAACTAGTAAAAAATACATTTTTCATAATTAAATAGACCAAGTTACGCGAAAACCGATGTTTGAAATAAAATGTACGGTCGTTCTTATGACACTTCAAAGTTGATAGAATCACAAATGGTGGTCCGCAGCACAAATACCATCCACTTCATAGGAAATCATGGGTTTCCAATTAGGACCAATGGATGAAATAGTACTCTACACTTTTTGTTTTATGAAGAGAGAAAGGATTTGTTGAAAATCGTCTTTCTCTCTTTATGACTCAAAATGTGTATAGCATCACTTCACTCATTGGTCCAATGATTTCTTTTGAAGTGATAAGAACATCTTTTCTAAAACACACTTATATTTAACCAAACTATAAAACACATTTCTAAAAAACCATTTATAGAAGCCATCTAAAAGAAAATACCAGAAGAAAAAGGTTTTTAAATTTCTTGATTTACGTTTCGGAGAGCTCATTTAGTCAGGGATTTTTTTTGTTAATAGATTTTTTTTTGTATTTAGTTGGAGTTGTTATAAATTTCAGTGAAGAAATTACTTTTTCGATATTGATTTTAGTTTGCTTTATTCATAACTGTAACTTTTGGCATGTTAATTATTGTATAAATACAACATTTGATTATATTGAATATAGGATTTTTGAAATTTATGGTGGCATAAGGTCATTATAAGAGGCACGGTAGTAAATTGATACATCGCCTCATGTAAAATTTATGATAAATCAACGTTTTTTAATTCACTATTTGAACGTTGAAGTACAAGGTAAGTAAAAGGCAGTCAATTGATTTATTTTAGTCTTAAGGTTTTGCTATTATTTCAACATAAGAAAATATTATCAAAACACTTTTCCAATAACAAATTAAAAATAATTTGTTAGTTTATTGCTGTTGTAAAAATATTTGTTATGTGCTGTGTTTTATGTGTAAATAGTAAGATATATAGAACAACAAATTTATTCTAAACTTTGATTGAAAGATAAAGAAAAATGTAGTTGATTTTATTATTTTTAAGACTTGAGCAAAAAATGCTACATATTACTAAAGTAAGCATTTGAAGGACGATATTTTTGTGGACTAACCTAATTATGTTTAATTTGTTGTTGTAAGTCTTAATATCTATAGTTAAATGCATTTATTTAAGTAATTATGAAATGGGTGAAACCTTATCTATAAATTCCAAGTGTTAAGACTTAAGAGTGTTATAATTTATGTTATATTAGTTTCATTGATAGTAAAATAAAAGTGAAAAATTAAAAATTAACTGAGGCAAAATTATGACGTGATATAGATATGTATGTATACAGCCTTGCTGTCATCCTTTACCCCAGAACCCCCTTTATTTGAATTTATCTAGGAAAAAGTTACGAATAAAAGTTGTAGGCATTGAGGAGTTTAAGAACTATAGCAAGTTTAAAGACAATCGTTGGTAGAGTCAAGTGCCAACATAGCAAAGAAGCCGTTATTAAAAGCCTGACCAATTTTACACATAGTAATGAAAGAAATCTCTACAAAGTTTAAATTAAGTATTTGACAATTTTATTGGAAAATAAATATGAATTTCAATTTAACACCCCCAATTTAAAACATTTGAATTTCTTTATTGTTCATTGTCGAAGGTCGTGTTAATGTTCATTGTCGATATTAGGCAATTAGAAATAAATGTGTTAAAATAATATACTAAATTTTTAAATAATTAACAATTACTTAACAGAACGAATTTCAATGACGTTTTGTTAAAGATACCTCAGATCTTAACATATTGAATACCATTTATCCTAAAAAAGGTACTGCTCCTGTAGGATAGCTCCTAATATTTTCAACTAAAATAACTGAACAGTTTTAAATGACATTTGGTATGAAAGATTTTCAAATTTTCCTAAAGGACCTTTTTATATTTAAAATCGTATAGAACCTGAGAGATAGCTAATATATCTTCCTTGAAAATAAGTTTTAAAGAATTTGATAAACTTACTTTGGATCTAAAGTCTGGAAGTATCTATCATATTTTTCTGTCAAAATAGATTAATTTTCACATTTCGCTATGAAGGTAGGGAATCTATTAATCAATCAATTAAATTTAAGTACTCTCAGCAAAGCGAGCGGGTATCAGCTAGTAATAAATAAAAAGTAAATTTGTAGAAAATTTCCTAAGCTGAGCATGAAAAAATTAAAAGGCGGAATATTTGATGGTCATCAAACTTGGAAATTGATGAAAGATGTAAATATTATCAAAGTTATGACAATTCCGGAAAGTGAAGCTTGGAAAGATTTTATATGGTAGTAGAAAATTTTTAAAAATCTTATTATTTAATAGCTAATACCTGCCACTTCATCTGCACAATTGATTAGTACAGAGGAAAAACATTTAAAAAAAATTGAAAGCAAAAATACCTACATTGAAAAATATTTTAAAACTAAAAAAAATATTATTCCAAAAATATTATTGTTATACTTTTTCGATGAACTGCATCAATTTAGTCGTATGCTCAAATAATCATAAGGCAGAGCCGCAGACGTAAGAGAAACCTTCTCTCTCCAGACCATGCTCATCACACCGTTTGTCCCACTACCAAACACACATCGCTTTAGGGTGCCGTCCCATGAATCGCTCGGTTTCCAGCGATTTTTCGTCACGTGGTACAATTTTGACCATTATGCCAGGATTTTGAAATTTGTAAATTCATGGCTGCCAATTGAGCAATTCTAAGCTTCAGCAATTGACGCTAACGGCGCTAAGGTAGCATTTTTCTTGCCACTCCATAGCCACTCCAAACAGCTGATCTAACCTCCATTGATAATATTATTCTTTTATTCTTAATAATTGATTATACGTGACACTTTTAATGTTCCTCACAAATTGTTTCACATACGCCATACGTAAATACAACTAGCATTTCTTAATTTTTAAAAAATTAAAGATTAATATTATCAGTGCAAGGTGGATCAGCTGTTTACCTTCAATGGGGTCTATGGAGTGGCACAGAGTGGCAAGAGAAATGCTATCTTAGCGCCGTTAGCGTCAATTGCTGAAGCTTAGAATCGCTCAGTTGAGAGCCATGAATTTATCAATTTCAAAATCCTGCCAGCACATTGGTCGAAATCGGACCACGTGGTCCAAATCGCTCGAAATCGAGCGATGAATGGGACTACACCTTTACGCGTTCTGCTTGTAAAAATCGTATTTTTTAACACTTTGATAGCTTTGTTTTAAATGAAAATTCGTGATAATTCGTTTTTTAGATATTAGGACCAAATATATAAAAACAAAACAAACAAAAAATGGCCGAAATATATCCAGTAGTTTTTAAGTTATTATTCGCACCAAAAAACAATGAAACCCTAAAGTATACGCTATTTACAATTTAATAAACACAACAGTATTTATTTAGGGATATAAAAATAATTGCTCTAGGTATATGCCGCTGGTTAGTGGCTAGGATCCCAATGGAAGCCTACAATTTATTCACCGGTTGTTAATAACCATATTAATTGAAGTGATTTAAAAAAGTCAAATAAATTGGAGATAATCTCGTAACTAATGGTCTTACTAGAATTTTGATTGATTTAATAAATTACTACTTCCGAATAGATCTTTGCAGTTTATTGCTAATTACGTTCCAGTTTGTTTCACTGATTATTCGGAAATAAAATAAACGTAAAGTCATACAGTTTTTGTATAGTTTATTTGTGGCAGTTGTTGCATTTTAGTATACAATGATCCTGGAAAAAAACATTGTCTCATGGATTATTTTTAAGTTTTTCATAATTTGGAAATTTTTTCCACGTTTACAATCGATGTTTTATTGTATGATTCTCATATTTTATATTTTAGTACCTAATTAAATGAGACTATTGACATATCTGCATAACGGAAAATATCATTAAAACTCAGCATTTTAAAGTTCAAACTATTTCTACCTATATAACTAACAACTAACAGACCCGTTCGTGCATTGAAGGGAGTTAACAAATGAATCTTGCGTTGGTATTGTTTTTAACACGCTTTTATTAACTTGACCTGTATGTATGAATGTAATGGAATCTTTCAGCGTAATTTTCACCTACTTCTTGAAGTCTGATTTACTTGAAAATTTGCACAAGGGTCAAGGGCTGATGACAATGCAATAATTTAATAATTTTGTTCCTGTGTCCTGACTAGGATCATCAGGATAAATAAAAAAATAAAATACCTATATTCGTTAGCAGATTAAATGTACGTACAAACCAAGGGGTCCCCACTTTGAATTTGACGTCACTAGGACGATCGGGTTTTTGGATCGGGTATGATCGGGCATGATCTTTCTGACAAGTGACAGAACTCAGAAGCGGTCATTGTCTGTCGTTGTTTCTTGTTCTTATCGTTCTTATTGCGCCTAATAGTTTGAAATTTATTTATGAACATAATAAATAATAATAATAAATTTGATTTTTAACACGCTTTTATTAACTTGATCTGTATGTATGAATGTAAAGGAATCTTTCAGCGTAATTTTCACCTACTTCTTGAAGTCTGATTTACTTAAAAATTTGCACAAGGGTCAAGGGCTGATGACAATGTAATAATTTAATAATTTTGTTCCTGTGTCCTGACTAGGATCATCAGGATAAATAAAAAAAGAAAATATTCGTTTGCAGATTGTACGTATGTACGTATAAACCACAGAACGACGGTAAAAGTCATTCTTTTTTTCGTTCAAAATATGACCACTAAGTTTTCATATTTTGTGTTACATGAAAAAAATTGAATTGAATTTATTTATTTCATCAACTTCAAGACCTAATAAATAAAAAAATCTAACAATCAAAATTTTAAATAATCAAACAATGACCACTTCCGTTGTTTGATTATTTAAAATTTTGTCTGTGTCGTATTTGTGTAATTAGGCTACACTTAACTTGCAGCTATTGACAAGGTGTAGATCAGAATAATCATTTATTAATTATTAAACTAAAATAAAATAGATTTTTTGTCAAACAAAAGATGTAAGTACCTACTAAAAATCGAGGCTTTTGATAACTTTTGATGTCGTTTTAAGACTAAAAACTAAGAAAATAAATTATAGTTTAAAAAACTAAAACAACACGCTTTAATATGAAGCTGTACTAAAAAGTAGAAAATAATTTTTATGTGTGAGTTTGTGTATCAGCAATGGAATTTGCAACAATCAAGTATGACTATTTAATTTGGAATAAGATTTAAATAACAATTTAGTTATTAACTAAATAATTTATTTATAGTAAAAAAAGCGTGGGGTGCAATTAAATATATTTTCATAATGACTCTAATTATATAAATAGGAACAAAATAAATAAAAAAATGAAGCGCAAGGAAAAAAATTATAGTTTAAAAAACTAAAAAACACGCTTTAATATGAAGCTGAACTAAAAAGTAAAAAATAATTTTTATGTATGAGTTTGTGTAACAGAAATGGAATTTGCAACAATCAAGTATGACTATTTAATTTGGAATAAGTTTTAAATAACAATTTAGTTATTAATTAAATAATGTATTTATAGTAAAAAGCGTGGCGTGCAATTTACTATATTTTCATAATGACTCTCATTATATAAATATGAACAAAATGGAAAAAAATAAAGCGCAAGGAAAATACGCAATGGGAATCCTTACTGGAATCTCCTATCCCACGAATTTTCTCCCGCCAGGTGTCAGTCGCAGTTTTCCGAACTACTACGGGACACGACTACCTATGCAAGCGCTTGCACCGTATTGGATCCTACCAACTCCAATCTGTTCCTTCTGCAATGAGGAACTCATGAACGCCATGCATTTTGGCACCTGTTCTGCACTTGCAGACTACTACTAACTAGTCTCCAACCTCTATTGGGCGGCGCGGCACCGAATGGCAGAAATGTCAAGCGTGGGCGTTACATAAGAAGAAGAAGAAGAAAAAGATATAAATAGGAACATTTAATATCAAAAGTAATTATACTAATTCTTAGACTAATAATAATAATAATAATAATATTTAATAATTACAATATTACTGTAGTAAACTGATTTTTCTTAAGCAAACTGCATTTTTTTAATTTGTTTTTTAAATGAATATAATTTAGAAATAATTTAATGAAAACAACCAACAGCTTAAGTTTTTTTAATTAAGTATTAAAATAATGTTAACGATTTTAATTAAACATTATAATATATATAAAAAAAAACAGTTCTTTAAAGATATACTTATGTTAGATGAAAACAATAAAAATTTTTAAAATTAAATGCATGCCATAACTATAAATTGTCATTGAAACTGACCAAATTTGCAAAATCTGAACTCTGTGATGAAGTGGTTTTTATTAAATTTTAAAGATTTGATAAATAGGTATAATTATATATGTGTTAATTAATACATGATAAATGAAAATATCAGTTATAGGAGAATATAATATTCTATATATTGAATACATAATATTTATTTTATTATATTTTTTAAACCATGGTAATACTTATTATGCTACTTATTATTACTTACTAAATTATGGTATAAAAGCTTAATATTAAATATTACAAATGTTTCATTAGTAGCTACTAATATAATTAAAGTCATTATGAAAATATAGTAATTTGCACGCCACGCTTTTTACTATAAATAAATTATTTAATTAATAACTAAATTGTTATTTAAAACTTATTCCAAATTAAATAGTCATACTTGATTGTTGCAAATTCCATTTCTGTTACACAAACTCATACATAAAAATTATTTTTTACTTTTTAGTTCAGCTTCATATTAAAGCGTGTTTTTTAGTTTTTTAAACTATAATTTTTTTTTTATTACTACCTTGCTGGGACCAGCAATTTTCTAAAATGAAATAGGTAAAAAAGGTTTTAGGTCCTTAAAGAGAAAAGATTATCTGTGCCTAATGGTGCCTTCTACCAATAATTATTTTTTATACAATAACTAACGGCTCCTCGTAACTTCGTTCACGCACAACTTGATGAAAAATTAAACATAGGAAAAAGTATATTTTGGTCTAGAATTTTTTTTTTTAATTCAAATTATGCAACACTTCTTAATAGAATTGTAGCGTCATTTATAAAGTACAAAATGTATTTCTGTCGTAATTACGTATTAATTAAAAACATTTAGTTTTTATAACTGAAATAAGAACTTTGCTTTTTTGAGGATAATTAAATAGGCTTCATAACTTATTTAAAATGTGTTATTTTAGGTTTTTGCGTGATACTTCATAGCCCGTTGTAATTCTTACTGATCATTTTTAATTTGAGTAGCATTTATCAAAGAATCGGTGAAACGATATTCGTTCTATACACGCTCTTGAAGTTCGAGATGATGTCTTATAAATTTCATACCAACTCATTGTTTATTTTACTTTATTATTATTATTTTTTTTTTTTTGGTAAACTACTTTTATCGTAGTTCTTGAATCAGATGAACTTGGTTTATCTCTAACAAATATTTTTATATTTCTTAATTCTAGATTGAAGGAACGATAAAGAAATTATTAATTGTTTATGATAATTACATTTTGATCAAAAGTATTGAAATGTTTTTTTTTTATTTTATAGAAATATGAAAAAAAAAAATGTTAAATGCTTGAATTTTACAATATGTACAAACTTACGTTATGTGTATGTAAAGATGTATAGGGACTATTAATGTTGTATCAATTGCACCTAAATATGTAGGTATACGAAATAAGGTGTGATTTTACCTTTAACATGTATGTGTGAACTTTGTTCAGTTGCATATCAATTTTGAATTTGGTAAAAATTTTAATTGTCTAAAAAATAATAGAAACATGAAATCTTACCGTGCGTTGAGCTTAGTCATTTTTAAAGGTTATTGTTCTTTGCCAAGTGCAATTTGTACTGTTCTTTTTTGTTATTGCAACTTAATAATCAACCATAATTTTGCGGTTTTTATTATAATTTACCAAATCATTTTTTTTTATTTGCATGTTTTGATGAAAAATGTGATCATCAAAATTAAGTACATAGCTTTTTGATTGAAGTTAATTGTATGCTTTAGCATTTAATTTCGTTAGAAATAGGTGAAGGATGATATTAATCTTTGCGCAGTAAGTACTTATTTACAGAGGGTTTGAATTTTTCCATTAACTAGGAATAATTTTCTAATAAATAACGTTTATTTAGTTGTAAAGTACACAATGATTTAAATTTTCATATTTTATGTTAATTTTGCTTGTCCGTACATACTTTATTTTATGTAAATTTTTGTGTTTAATTATTTCGCAATTAATTTGAACTTAAACTTTGAATGGGTCTAAAAGCTTGACGCGGTATATCTTTAAATTTTGAAAATACGATGCTTACGTAATACCTACCCGTTGTACTTATGGTTATTCCTTTTAAAACGATTACGTAGCGCATTTTAATACTTATGATAATGAAAAACGCAATGTCTTGTGTCGTATATCTACCGAAAGGTACTACGAGTGTGTTGGTATTGTATGTAAATTTCTCTTTTAGTTTTATTTTATTTAATCAACTGAAATATTGGTATATTTGATTTTTTGCACGTAGTCGATTTATTTCCGTTTATTCAATATTAATTGCATACAAGTATAAAGCTTAACCTAGTTTGTATTTATAAAATAACGAAATTATTATTTTTATTTAAGAAATTGTTTACTTGCAATCAATATACTTTAGTAACAATTTTATTTATAGTTTAAAATAATAGAAAGAAGACATAACTTAGAAGCAGTATCGAATTAGTATCTGGTCGAGGTTCTAGACTAAAATACATTTTTGATTTTATGAAAATAAACTTCTAGAAGGGTTATCACCTCTCCCAATTTGATCAGGAAACTCCTAATAATCGATTCGTTTCTCCCGGCTTTTATAAATATATTTTTTTGGTATTAGTTATTAAATATTTTTGAAATTAATTTTATTTTCTCGCTCATAAATTCTTCAATTATGTAAAGAACCTTTGAAGTGTTTATAGTAGATACAGCGGGCTTTTTTTTCTGCAAATCTCTCTATTTTTAAGGACACGGAGTGATAAATGCATTTAAAAACAGACTTGTATCTGCTAACTGCTCCCGACTTCATAAAACTTTGAGGTGGCAACCCTAACTTCTAGTAATATCTTTTACTAAAAACATTCAGAAAATATTGATTACTAATGATTAAGTTATACACTAGTTATAAAGATCCTTTTTTAAAACTTTGTACAAAGTAATACTTTAGTAGGTACTTTGTACTTCGTACAGCTACAATGTTAACATTTTTCAATAATACTGAGACTCTGTATTCCACAAATGTATTTATGATTTCATGAGCTTCGGAAAGCATTTAGAAACTCATACTCAACTAGTAAAAAATACATTTTTCATAATTAAATAGACCAAGTTACGCGAAAACCGATGTTTGAAATAAAATGTACGGTCGTTCTTATGACACTTCAAAGTTGATAGAATCACAAATGGTGGTCCGCAGCACAAATACCATCCACTTCATAGGAAATCATGGGTTTCCAATTAGGACCAATGGATGAAATAGTACTCTACACTTTTTGTTTTATGAAGAGAGAAAGGATTTGTTGAAAATCGTCTTTCTCTCTTTATGACTCAAAATGTGTATAGCATCACTTCACTCATTGGTCCAATGATTTCTTTTGAAGTGATAAGAACATCTTTTCTAAAACACACTTATATTTAACCAAACTATAAAACACATTTCTAAAAAACCATTTATAGAAGCCATCTAAAAGAAAATACCAGAAGAAAAAGGTTTTTAAATTTCTTGATTTACGTTTCGGAGAGCTCATTTAGTCAGGGATTTTTTTTGTTAATAGATTTTTTTTTGTATTTAGTTGGAGTTGTTATAAATTTCAGTGAAGAAATTACTTTTTCGATATTGATTTTAGTTTGCTTTATTCATAACTGTAACTTTTGGCATGTTAATTATTGTATAAATACAACATTTGATTATATTGAATATAGGATTTTTGAAATTTATGGTGGCATAAGGTCATTATAAGAGGCACGGTAGTAAATTGATACATCGCCTCATGTAAAATTTATGATAAATCAACGTTTTTTAATTCACTATTTGAACGTTGAAGTACAAGGTAAGTAAAAGGCAGTCAATTGATTTATTTTAGTCTTAAGGTTTTGCTATTATTTCAACATAAGAAAATATTATCAAAACACTTTTCCAATAACAAATTAAAAATAATTTGTTAGTTTATTGCTGTTGTAAAAATATTTGTTATGTGCTGTGTTTTATGTGTAAATAGTAAGATATATAGAACAACAAATTTATTCTAAACTTTGATTGAAAGATAAAGAAAAATGTAGTTGATTTTATTATTTTTAAGACTTGAGCAAAAAATGCTACATATTACTAAAGTAAGCATTTGAAGGACGATATTTTTGTGGACTAACCTAATTATGTTTAATTTGTTGTTGTAAGTCTTAATATCTATAGTTAAATGCATTTATTTAAGTAATTATGAAATGGGTGAAACCTTATCTATAAATTCCAAGTGTTAAGACTTAAGAGTGTTATAATTTATGTTATATTAGTTTCATTGATAGTAAAATAAAAGTGAAAAATTAAAAATTAACTGAGGCAAAATTATGACGTGATATAGATATGTATGTATACAGCCTTGCTGTCATCCTTTACCCCAGAACCCCCTTTATTTGAATTTATCTAGGAAAAAGTTACGAATAAAAGTTGTAGGCATTGAGGAGTTTAAGAACTATAGCAAGTTTAAAGACAATCGTTGGTAGAGTCAAGTGCCAACATAGCAAAGAAGCCGTTATTAAAAGCCTGACCAATTTTACACATAGTAATGAAAGAAATCTCTACAAAGTTTAAATTAAGTATTTGACAATTTTATTGGAAAATAAATATGAATTTCAATTTAACACCCCCAATTTAAAACATTTGAATTTCTTTATTGTTCATTGTCGAAGGTCGTGTTAATGTTCATTGTCGATATTAGGCAATTAGAAATAAATGTGTTAAAATAATATACTAAATTTTTAAATAATTAACAATTACTTAACAGAACGAATTTCAATGACGTTTTGTTAAAGATACCTCAGATCTTAACATATTGAATACCATTTATCCTAAAAAAGGTACTGCTCCTGTAGGATAGCTCCTAATATTTTCAACTAAAATAACTGAACAGTTTTAAATGACATTTGGTATGAAAGATTTTCAAATTTTCCTAAAGGACCTTTTTATATTTAAAATCGTATAGAACCTGAGAGATAGCTAATATATCTTCCTTGAAAATAAGTTTTAAAGAATTTGATAAACTTACTTTGGATCTAAAGTCTGGAAGTATCTATCATATTTTTCTGTCAAAATAGATTAATTTTCACATTTCGCTATGAAGGTAGGGAATCTATTAATCAATCAATTAAATTTAAGTACTCTCAGCAAAGCGAGCGGGTATCAGCTAGTAATAAATAAAAAGTAAATTTGTAGAAAATTTCCTAAGCTGAGCATGAAAAAATTAAAAGGCGGAATATTTGATGGTCATCAAACTTGGAAATTGATGAAAGATGTAAATATTATCAAAGTTATGACAATTCCGGAAAGTGAAGCTTGGAAAGATTTTATATGGTAGTAGAAAATTTTTTAGGGAACTATAAAGTACAAAATTATAAAGAAATTGTCCAAAAATGTTGATAAGCTTGAAGAATTTAGGAGCAAATATAAAGTATAAAGTTGCACTTTCTTCACAGTCATCTGGATAGATTTTCTGATAATTTGGGAAATTATAGTGAAGAACAGGGAGAGCGCTTCCACTAGGATCTTAATATAACGGAAGAATGGTAACAGGGTATATGGGACCGCCGCATAATGGCAGTTTACTCCTCGTCTTTAAAAAGAGATTGTCGCCTAAAAAATTATAGAAGAAAATTTTATGAAAGGTGTTTCACTGAAGTAGTATCGTACAACATGGGTTTTCAACATTTTCCTGTTTCTTTACTACGATGCATACTAATTTAAAAAAGAAAATTCAGATTATAATTGTGTTTTCATATTTTTCTATTCTTGTAATGTAAAATTAAAATAAAGATTTAAAAAAAAAACAAAGAAAATCTTTCAAAATCATTGATAGTTTCATGAATTGTGAACATAACTATATTAAAAATCAATGTTATGTCAAGGGCAACAAAACCATTGTTGACCGGCGTTATCCATCACAGGTCCGGTTCCAAGGGTGGCGACAACTAAAAGAAATTCTATTGTAATATTGAGGGTTGATATGTTTTAGATGAGCTTTTTTGTGATTAATTTTCTATAAATATTTTGTACAGGTGAAAAGAATTTGGAAAATAATATTTTAAGATTTTTTATCGACTAATTAAACATTTCTTATTTTACGAATAACAACGTTTTAATATTTAATTTAAAATTTTTATTTCTAAATTTTAAACGGTGATGAAAATAATAATTTTCTTGATTGTTTCGTAGTCAGACATTGTTTTATCTTCTTACCTTGTAATTTGCAAGGTAAAATTAATAAACTTGCATTGAAAAATAAAGATGAATCTTTTACAATATTGCATCATAACAGTTGTAAATTGTATTATTCACATTTAAGGTCATTGTACGCGGTTTTTCATATTTGTCAATATCGAGACGGAAGAATTTCGTCATTAAAACCTGCATGGAATATTTCTGTTTTTTCTATATAGAAAATAGAGAACCATTTTGACTTGACCATGTGACATGAAACCAAATGTGTCGAATAATAAAATATATTTTCGGCACATATTGTCAATAAGAGAGTTAATTATTGTCGTCATTATACCAAGAGAAAGTCAGGAATATAACAATATAGACAATTCTGTTTAATCGATTTATTTATGAACAAATTTTATTACTACACAGTACCCTACGTTTATACTTTAGTTATTGCTACATAGTTCACTATAATCAAATTGCACGTAGGTATGCATGGAAAATTCCATTAGAAATAATTAAATGAAACGAGTATATTATATTTTTTCAAGGTACTGTAAAATCAAAAAAAAAAAATTTTTTCTTTCAATAATATTTAAATATGAATATAATGACCTATGATAAAAATTATTTTTATTTCTCGAAATTTCTCGAAATTTCATGAATTTTCTATATTCTGTGCTATTGAAACATAATATTTATTAGTAAAGGATTTGTTTTGTAAAAATAAATAAATTGCTAAACATATCAATTAAAACATGTACTTAATTAATTTGAGGTTCAGTGAAGATTAGATAAAGCGGTTGAAATCCTTGAATAAAATCTTTTTCAACATCAAAGTGTAATAGTAGATATATAACTGAAAACCTATGATTATATCCGTTAATGAAAATAAAATGCGTTTACGCATGCGAATTAAAAAATGAAAATGGATAAAAATATGTTTGAACAATTTTCTCCAAGGACGAATTCAAAAGGGGGAATTTATTTTGTTTCACATTTATTTGTTGGAGAAGATTAAAATGAACTACTTAAGTGCATAATCTTTGTAAGTAATGAAAAAGCGAGATTAACATGAAATCTAAGTTTAGGTATATTATTATAAAATATTTTAAAGGTGATAATGATTTGTTACTTTTTTTTAAAAACTTTTTTGAAACCAATTTGCACACTGTTTGTTCTTATTTTTCTACGCAATTTAATTCAATGATAAAGATAAAAAAAAATAATTATATATTTTCTATTCATATGAAGTAACTACTTAACATTTGTGTTAAATTTTTGTAAGGAATTTACTAAATATAGATCTGTATAAAATGGCTATTTAGTGCTTACATTTGGCAAATTATTCAGTTTATAGACAATAAGTGGCAATTATTATTCGTTTATTCTCCGTCATTTCGGTTAGACCTAGCTAGACCAATGTTAGAGTCAAGGACACTTTTAGAATAATATCGTGACAAAAATTAATCATATAGATACATCTAAAAGTTTATTTGTAGATAGTATAGAAATGATAGACCGAGGTTGTTAGTAAAAAAATATTTGAAAAGTATTTCAATGTGTATTAAAAATTTTTATGGAATATTTTAAATATTTAAAAGTATTAAGTAAAAAAATATTTTTTACAAACGATACTTACGAGTATTATAGATGGGGATTGTCGCAGCAAATATTGATTGTTAATTTCACGACTTTTGTAGTGGAAGAACAAAGGTAATTAATTAAATTAAATAATAATTATATATATTAAGTAGGGTGCTTTAAGAAAAAAAAATTGTTTTAATTTTTTTCCCAAAATTGATAGTATATATTAAATTACACATTTTGACGCTAAAACGAACTCTTAAAGTCAGTATTAAGGTCTCAATCCATTTTTTCGTTTTCCATTTAAATAACACAGTAAAAAAGTATTTTTATTTTTGAATTTTCATAGCTTCGACACAGTTCATCGTAACAACAATCTGAAGGAAAAGAGTTGAAAGACAAGTTCACATTCTACAAAAAAGGTCCTTAAGTAAAATTAATAAGCTAACTATCCATCAATATTTTATTTTGTTTTAAATTTAAAAGTCTTAGTTTTAAAGTTTTTGGTTTATATGAATTTAGAAGGAACAAGATAGCAGAGAGAAATCGTTCCACAATGTAGCTATGTCTTAGGTATTTTAAGAGAAAATTAAATTTATAAAATTCAAGGTTGTAATGATTACGCTGATTGTCATCCTGTTTACTTTATGTATTTGCAATGTTAAATACTCTATATGTAGATATTTAAATTTATTAGAGCATTAACTTCAATGAATTTATGAACTTGACGGAGTGAACTTTGACGTTAGAAATGTATAAATAATTTAAAGAAATTTTTTGCGTTGAAGAAGATAAGTACTAATTACGACTGATATCTTATTAGATTATTTTTTTAAATATTTTACTATAATATAGCTATGTTTTATAGGTACACATTTAGTAATGAAATTTTAATCGACCTAGTGGCGTAACGATTAGCTTATCGCCTCATGGGTTAGGTCTATTTCCATTGAATCCTAGTTTTCTTTATTTATAGAAAATATACTCGGTAAACATCGGTAAAATGAAAAAATAATCTTATTACAGTATAAAATATTGATTTATGATCTTTTAATAAATTATAACCATGTTTAAAAAAATTACTGGCTTCCTTGAGGTTCACTTGTGGAGCCTTATTTTCTAGTATTAGGTTCATAGTTAGAAGTTTTTACCTTTATTAACATTTTTCTCATCGTATGTTCGTTGTGCCAGCTAAAAATCTTCCGCGTGCCACCAAGTGGCACGCGTGCCTGCGGTTGCCGACCACTGGCCTCTAGGTAGCATAAATGTTAAAAAGATAACAAAGGCATACTAAAGGGAATGAAAAAAAGCGGTTATGCTGACAAATCTTGTTAGAAAATCCGTAGTATTAAAGTATTTTTAAAACTTGCGAACTTGGTACATCTTTGAACCCTTTATAACCTCCCTAGAGTTAAATTTTAATAGCACCGAGGTCTACCTAAGGCTATTTAACTTTAGTAGCTTTAAAAAGGCATAAAATTCCCGGATACATCTCAACAAATTAACAAATAAATAGAATTGGTAACAAAATTGGTATTTTTAAATATTTTTCTTGAAATAGGTATATCATTACAAACAATGACATACTTATTTTTATGACATTTTTTCTAAAATCAAACGACGGCTAGTAATCCTTAAAGATATCTTTTTCCGTTGCATTATATTGGTTTTGGCATTATTTTTAAGTAATATCACCGACGTAGGTATATGGATAGTGTTCAAAACCTTGATTCCTAGAGATAGCACTAGAAGTCATGTTTTCGATAGTTTAAAAGGAAAAATCTGATCCAAAACTCCCGTGGGATCACTGTGATTCTGTAGTATTAAATAAAGTTAATTATGATAACAGGATAAATATAAAGATTGCACCGTGTGATATAAATAGTAGATTTCAGTTTAGTTTGTTGATAGGTATGTAAAAAAAAATATATAGATATCTATTATTTATAATAGTTTAATAATTAATACTGATAACTAGACAACTAATACAATTTTTTTAGTGTTAAAGCAGCTAATCATTGAAAACTTATAATCAATAGTGCGAGTAGTATCTATAATTGTCATTGATTTAAGATTTCGAACTAAATGCTTTTCATCTATCGAGTTTTCTTTTAGGTATTTT
The DNA here is from genome assembly GCA_958496155.1 of Sisyra nigra. Lineage (NCBI taxonomy): Eukaryota > Metazoa > Arthropoda > Insecta > Neuroptera > Sisyridae > Sisyra > Sisyra nigra. The sequence continues at coordinate 26,524,023 of OY292314.1, forward strand.
TATTTTCGAGAGCTCATAACAATATTTCGGGAGTATTTTATCGAAAGTAAAATTTCATAACCGTAGTTTTAGCTAGGTATTTGTTGTAACTTTAAAAGCAATAAGTAATTAATATGCATTTGCATTTATGGTTGGTCAGCTGCGAGACCTATGACCTTACAATTTTTTGTTTACCGTTGAATACTTATATGTCTCAAATATTCCACTTTTTTATCTTTATGTTTATTTCTAGCTGTTTTTAATTCCTTCTAGACATTTTTATTGTTGATTTTATTCACTCAAGTAGTTATCAAAAAGCGATGCACTCTTTTTTGGTTAATCTTAATGTTAAATAAAAGAAGAACTTAAAAAGTTCATATTAAGTATTTTATTATCTATACTAATATATAAAATTGTAGAGTTTGTTTGTTTGTTTGGTTAAACGCGCTAATCTCAGGAACTACGGGTTCGAACTGAAAAATTATTTTTGTGTTGGATAGCCTAATTATTGACGAAGGCTTTAGGCTATACAACATCACTCTACGACCAATAGCAGCAGAGCATCGATGGAAAATGTTGCAAAAACTAGGAAAAATTTTTCCTTTTGAGAGCGTTTGTGACCTGCCATGCGTATACGGTTAAAGTTACGCAAAAATTATGTGTAGCAAAATTGTTCCTCTTAAAAAGTTCTAAAAAAAAGTCCGCGACGACATATGTCTATCTTTTAAGATTAGCCCGCTATTACCTTTTTAATGGTTATAAAGATTGTTTCAAAAATAATTCATTATTTGCAAAATTATTTTTAGAAACATATTATTAATTCTTACCCAAATAAATAAGGTTTTTAATTAAATTTGGTATGATGATAAATGACAATCTGAGTCATTAAATAGAATACTTTTTATTACGGGAAAATGTCTCATTTCCCCGGAAAATTGAAAAACGGGTTTGAGCAAAAGATTAACAATTTTTTGCAATAGGGTAGTTGAGAGGTCAGAGAATAACATAGATTATTTCTTGTGTTAGAATAATGCATGGTTTTCAAAAGATAGCATAACAATTGTACTTATCCTGCAGGAAACGTGTTTTTAGAAATGCTTTCGTTTAGGTTCGTGAAATAGAGTTTTAACACAATTACTCCAAAAAAGTTGAAATAAAAATGACAATATTTACTGAAAAATGTGATTTTTAATTTAAAATCCGATAACATTCATTAATTAATAATGTAAATTTTTGAAACATTGAAATTTCTTTCATTGTTAATTTTCGAATGTCTATAATTTTTAGAAATAAGCGTGTTAAATTATATTTAAACAGTAAACTACTCCTAACCTAACCTAACAATTACTCCCCTTACTCAACATTTTGAACTTTTGAAAACTTTGAACTTGGCGAAAAACTCAGTTAAATATATAATACACTAGCTGGTCCCCGCTTATGAGGTTCTACGGTTTCTATTATTCAATCAGAATAATTTAGATACGCTCAGCAAAGTGGGCGGGGACCAGCTAGTACCTAATATGTTTAAATTACTATTTTTACGATCAATTAAAATGAATTTTTTTTGAATTTGGGGATTTTTCCTGAGGTCTCAAATTTCTATAAATTATTAGTACTTAGCTAGGGCAAGTTTTTGACAATAAATGCAACGTTTTTTTACGTTAGCGTATAATATTTTCCCGAGGTTCCGAAAAACCCACAGCCGGCTCTACCTATAACCTATATATGTACCAACTAAAAATATCTCGTTTTAACAGCATATCTAATAAGTACCTTTATAATAAATTTTTATTTTAAATTCATAAAGCAAAACGTTGTACGATTATATTCTTATAATAAATAAGTTGATAGATTTTTAAATGATGCATTTTAGTTACAAATGTAAATTTTATTCGGATTTAATAAAGCTATTAGCTGTTTATATTATAATTGATTGATGAGAAATTCAAAAATTGTTTTACAATTCCAATTCGTGTGAATTATTTACTTTTATTTAGGTTGATTTCATCGTTATTGAAATACATCGGTATTAATAAATCAGTTCAACTTAAAACATATTATAGATGTATCATACTTTTTTATATTTACAAGTCTAATAAAACTACCTAAATCTATGTACATATTTTTAGTTAGTTAAAACTTGTATTCTGTAAGAAAATATCACATTGTTTGTGAATATTTAACACGTTATACATTAGAGTTTGGAATTTAGATCTTTTTTACGGGATATCATTAAATTTGCTGTCTGCATGTTTAATTGTGTGACCTAAATTTTAAGAATGTCCAATCAATAGATAATTAATTAACATGTTTAAAGATTAATTTTTTTCCAGGATTTCCATTACATTTTTACATTTTATTTTGTTCAATTTCGAACATTGCAAATCAACATTTATTTCATGTAGATTGACCTTTTTTTATACATATATATATATACACTGCCGGCCAAAAGTTTGAGACCAGTTGTAATATATTTATGCTATCACTTATTGTATTCAAAGTTTCGGTAATAAAATAAAAATTGTTGTCCATACATATTTTTAAATTACTGATGAACATCTAAAGAGACTTTTGTAGGTATGTTTCTCAGGTACAAATAGAATTAATGGGTTCTGTTTAAAAACATCCAAGACCGCAGGGTGTCTGGCCAGTGGAAGGGTCATCATTATATTTAAAGTAGCTCCGTATTAATTGTTCTTTAATTCTATTCTTCTTTAATTTTGCACTGGCTATTCTTTGTTATTATTTAGACTTTCTAAAACAGGTTATTTTAAATTTTTTTTTTAAGTTATGTACCATTTTGTACAAATAATTTAATTTAGTCTTAACTTGGGTTTTCTATAGTTAAAACGTTTTAAAAATGGGAAAAGTACGAGAAATAAATATCGAAACTCGATCTGCCATTGTTACTTTACATAATGAAGGCAAATCCGAACGTAAAATTGCGTCTCAACTTAAACTTTCGAAGACTTGTATTCATCGCACAATTATTCGGTTTAAGGAAACGGGTAGTTTTCAAGATTTTCCACGTTCAGGAAGACCGAGAGCTACTACTTCTAGTGAGGATCAGTTTATCGTTATTACCAGCAAAAGGAATAGACGCTTAACAGCACCAAAAATTCGTGCTGAAGTGAACAAATCTTTAAATAAACCAGTTTCGCTTACCACAGTGAAAAGACGGTTGAGGAACGCTAAACTGTTTGGTCGTGTTGCCGTTCGGAAACCTTTATTAAGGCCGCAAAATAAGAAAATAAAGATGCAGTTGGCCCTATTCCATCGAGATTGGACAGAAGATGATTTTAAAAAAGTTCTTTGGACTGATGAGTCAAAATTCCAAGTATTTGGCTCAAATCGACGAATTTACGTTCGGCGTAGCACCGAAGAAAAGATGTTACCAGATTGTGTAGTGCCAACTGTTAAGCACGGCGGTGGTTCAATAATGGTCTGGGGTTGTTTCTCAGGCCATGGAATTGGAAATTTGGTTAACATTGATGGAATTTTGAAGAAAGAGGAATATAAAACAATTCTCGAAAAAAATGCTGTACCATCAGGCTTAAGTTTAATTGGCAATGGGTTCATTTTCCAGCAAGATAACGATCCAAAGCATACTTCCAAGCTATGTAAAAATTATTTATTACAAAAAAAAGCAGAAGGAGTTTTAAAAATCATGAAATGGCCACCGCAAAGTCCGGATCTCAATCCAATCGAGCTTTTGTGGGACGAGCTTGATAGGAATGTCCGAGAGGAGTGTCCCTCTTCACTTGCAGACTTGTGGAGACTACTACAAGAAAGCTGGAACAAAATTTCTCAAGAAACCATAAATAAATTAATAAGTAGAATGCCGAGGCTAGTAGAAAAAGTAATACAGTGCAAGGGAGGATTTTTTGATGAAAAAACAGTTTGAGTAATTAGTTCATTTTTTTTTATAGAATAATTTTTTGTTTATTTTCTATACTAAGTATGTTTAAAGGTTATAACTATAATATTAATAAACATTTTTACTGTATTTGTCTTTGAATTTTTAAAAATATTTTCTTTTTTTGGCTTAAATCTATATGGTCTCAAACTTTTGGCCGGCAGTGTATATATGCAATCAAAACGTAAGATTTATTCTATTAATAGCTTATGTCCAGGAAAATGAAAATATTATTAACGTATCAACAGTTTTATGAAGGTTACTATATCTATTAACGCTAAACAATCTAGTTCGAGAACGAAAAAAAGTTTTTTTTTTTTTTGAGAAAAGGAAATTTTGAATCAAGTTATTTTAATCAAAAATAAGTGGTTCAAGTTATCATTATTCGAAAAGTTCTAGAAAAATAGTTGATTTTGATTTAATTCATGAAAATCCTAAATAAACAAAACAGAAAATAAAAATACTGCTGCATGCTATTGTTTAAGCGTGTAATATTTTATTAAAATCCAATTTTATTTTCTTGAATAAATATACGGTTTGTTCCCGATGTAAATAAAATCGTACATTGTACGGTACAAGTCATTCTCAATTAAATAAAAAACCGCATTACCTATAAAAAGTTATCATAATTATATAATATATTCCACATGACTTGTTCCGTACAATGTATGGTTTTATTTTCATCTGAAACAAATCTAATGTAATGAATCAAACAAAGTGGCACTTCAAATTACTGACAGTTAGGAAATGAAAAATTGCAACTTTGTAATTAAAAAAGGCAACTTTTCTAAAAGCTTTTAATTATTGATCAATTGTATTAGACAATGTACTTTATCTATAAGTTTTGGATTGGGGTTAATTTTATCCAAATAAAGTATGGTTTCTATACTATGTTACTTCTATATTTTGGACATTACCCATACACGTTGGATAAAGTAAACTTTATATGAAAATTGAACTTTATCCATACCTTATACATTAGAATTTATTGGTATTGTTTAAATTATTATCGTGTATAATTAACTAACCATAAATTTTAATGTATCCGAAAAACTAGTAATATTAAATCTATAATTATTATTTAAAAAAAATTAAATCCTTAATTTTAAAAATTTTGTTGGCCATTAACGCAAAACTTCAAACTTGCGCATGGCTTATATCGTACAATGTACCGTTTTATTTTCATCAAGAATAAACTCATTACAGTCAAACTTAGGTAAGCCGATATTCAACGGACTGGAATTTTTTCTTAACTTATTAAAGTTTTCCACTTAGGCAGGTTCTTTCACTTACAAAGGTAAAGCGAAACTGTTTTTTACTTATATGCATATGATACCTACGGGATGGTTTATTGACAAAATATGGTTCTTATATATCAATTAAAGTTTATTCGAGTGAATATTGATTTGTGTCGACTTAGTCCTGTATTTGAATGAAGAAATAAAAATAAATGGGGTTAATATAATTAATTAAAAAACGAAAATATTTACGGATAATAGGCGCTCCACAATTAAGTATGCTATATGGTAGGTATAAGAAAAGAAATCATAAGATAATTATTAAATACGGCAATTTACTTCATTCATAGACAAGCGAAATATGCCGAAAAAATGTCTGTAAATAGTATCTATACCGGTCCAATTAAACATAGGTACTAAAAATACTGTAATTAAATAGTTCTATGAAAAACGAGTTTACAAAAAGTATGTAAGCTAAAAATAGCTGCCTTTGAACTACTTAAATTGCTATAATATTTACCTACTATTAAAATTATACATATTATACAAAGAAAATGCAAACTCCTAAACTATTACGACATTTTCAAAATATGTGACCCATAACTTCTAATAAAAATGATAATCTAGTCGAAGTGTGTTTAAGCTTCCTTGTACTTCAACTAATAAATAGTTATAATATTATGTATTATAACATCCTCGTTTATGCTTTTTATCACGTCATCGAATAGTTTTCACTATTCAATTGCTTAATAAAATCAGTCGTTAAAATAATTTTACATTGAATGCATTTAAAAAAAGTCAATAGAATATTAATTATTGATAATTTCCATTGGCTCGATTCAGTTGGTGAAACTGGTTCGTATGTATGAAAATTATGTTCATAAACTGTTTCAACTTGCATAAAGACAATATAAATGCATAAAATTTGATAAGTAATCCCATTACTTGCATTATGATGCAAATTAAAATGCAATTAAACTTTCAATCATTTTACTAAATTAATTTTATTAGTACTTTATGAGAATACGAAAATACTGAAGTTTACTTTCTGAGGTTTATTATACTGATGTATAAATGTGGTTTATCGTTAAATGCGTTTTCTAAGCTTAAATGAGGTCTAATTAACGAAGTAAAATAAAAATATATTATAGATACAATTTTTGAACGGTTTAGTAAAACATTTTAAATTCGATTAATTAACTAAAAATCATTCTAGCGAATTTTTGTTTGTTTGTTATTATTTTGATTTATCTTCTAAACGACCTAAACAGATAGAAGATATTTACTTGAGATTACAGTATTATATTTTCGTATGAACTCACTTTTGTCTTAAGAGTTTTCGTAATAAACGTTTTAATTACTTATATGATTTTAACTGGGTGTAGGGTATATGTAAATAAGGAAGAATCAATTCAAGATGGATAACACCTGCATAGTGAACATCTTATGGGCTCCACACATGTTGAGATCTGCATCGCCACTTGCATCGCGTAAGGGGGCGATGGATGCATCTGAGATTTGTAACCATATTGTTTCAACTGTTCTTACACGTTATACATATAGCAGTTTATTCACAATTTTTATATTTTAGTAGCGTGATACTACATGGTGACACCACACACGTTGCAACATGCATCAGTTGCATGAGACTTGCATCAGGTTTACAACACAGCGATGCAAAGAACGATACCCGCTGATACCGATACAGCGATACTGAGACCGGCCCATACACGTTGAGATCTGCACCGCGATACTGATGCAAGGTGCAAGTGGCAATGCAGATCTCAACGTGTGTGGAGCCCATTATTATTAACAGTTCAAAATTTTGAATTCTTATTTAATAGGTATAAAGTTAAAAATAGAATTTAAAAATAACTTCTCTCAAAAGAAACTTGTAAATATGGATGATATTGAGTTTGACAATGCAAAAATGAACAATTTTATGACGTCTGAACGGAACAAAAATAATAATAATTAATCGATTTAAATACAAAAAGGTTCTATATTTACTCCAACTTAAACCAACAAACCAACATTTTTAATGCGTGGTAATGAAACGTAAAAAATAAAAACAACATTGCAACACTAAAAATTGATTTCAAAATTATTATTTTTGTAAAATTTTGTCGCTTTATTGATGCGCTAAAGATGTTATAACCTAACGAATGGTCTGGGTTTTGTCCGAAATCTACATACATACCTGTATAAATATAAACATAATCTAACTTTCGTTTGTTCAAAATTTCAAATCATCGAAAGTTCTTAATTGAATGCTTTGGAACTTAGGCAAAAATGCGGAAAGGTCCGATCACTAACTCTTGTTAGTTAACAAGTAAAGTTAACAAATTAAATTTTTTTAAACATAAACTTGAGAAATGTAAAACAATTTTAAGGTGTGCAATTCTACAGATTTTGAGGAGTAACGATATAAATTTTAATCTCGTTATTCATTCATAAAATATATCTGCTATGTGCACTATTATATTTAATATATTGAAGTATTTATACGGTTTATATTTTACTAGATATAGGTAGTGTTGAGTAAAACAAGAGTAAGACCAAGACCAAGATCAAGACCAATTTTGTTCACGAGTGTTAGAAGCTAGTAAAGCAAACTGCAAATTTCAGATAGAAAAAATGTTTTGTTCAAAAAAAGAATATAAGAAAATAGTTTCAAATAATTTTCTCACACGAGTAATTCATCGGAAGTAATAATTTTTCGTTTAATATTTGGTTTTGGTCTTGCGTAGTCTTTGGTCTTGTTTTTATATAGAATGAATTATTCCCGGAAAAAAACGAAAGATTAAATTTAAACAACCCCTTTCGCTTTTAAATAAAATTTTACATTCCAATGATCAATTGGACTTCACTGAAAATCTTTTTGAAAATTTTGTCAGTTTGACAATATTTACCTATAAACTATACTCTATGAATGTTCAATATTCATGAAAAGTATCCACATACAGAAGCAAATAGTAATATAAGTAATGAAAATAACAAGTTTTAGAGACTGTGAATTCGAGATAGTTTTGAATAGTCAAGTTTTTTTTTTCCTTTGGCTTCAATTTGATTGATCTAATTGCAATAAATAGGTACTTACTGCAAAAAATGAATGAAGAAAAAGTCCTTAGAACAAATGTTTAAGAAAAAGTGAAACTTAAAATTTAAATAAAAAATGAGAACCCATTACCTACTTGTTTTCTCACATTCTGTGTTTTTAACTGTAGTAGGTGACTAATTGTAAGTTAAGTTTTAATTCGTTGACAATTTAATTTTTATTGCTCGCTTGTATTGAATTGAAAAAACTAAACTTATTTTTATTTCCTTGAAGCTGTTAATTAAATCGCTTAGAAATTATCAGTGCAATAATTGGCAATGACCTATTGGCAATGAACCAATTGACCATTGATTATATGTATATAAATTCGGTACAGCAAATATTTGAAATTACAATTTAGACATGTTTATGTTGCATTCATTCAAATGTTATCATTTTGACTCAATGTTTTATTTATCAAGTTGTTAAAAACTATAATTTCAGCACATTAATGTTGGTATTTAGCGTTCGATTTCCCAAACTCTTTTCGTTAGTTATTAGTTATAATTATTTTATTTTTTTAAAGTAATAATAGTAGTGATTATAATAGTTTACTTGTTTCGTCTATACTATGCAACCTTCTAATTGTCTTTGACCCTGAGGTTAATGGAGCACGTAAAATGCAAAACGTTGACGTAGGTTGAATACGTTTGTTGGTGACGATCCTTTTTAATCAAGATCCTTAATTGAAAGTTTACTCTTACATGAGAAAAATTTATGTTAATGTCAATAGTAACTGCGAGTAGAGTTTTTCAACACCGTTTCAAATAGTGAGGAATCAGATAAGTGAGACTTCAGTATTGTAGTGAACCTCTGGTCAGGCTGATCACTGATCACCTCTCTTGATTGGCCAGAGTGATTTCATATTACAGTATTCATTACTAGTTGTTAATTGTTGTTGTATTGTTGTTTAGTTTTTAGTGAGTTTCGAAAAAAAAAATGTCAACTGAAATAAATGAAACGTGTTTAAATTTATCGAATATTTCACCGTTTAGGTAACTAAAATAAATCATCTTATTTTATAGATAAAATATTATCATTACTGTTTAGTGGTTAAAATTATATAGGTATGCCGTGAATTATTTTCTTCATTATCTACACTTTGAGACTAATTTCTTATTATTGGAAATGTTAAATATTAAAAAAATATAATCATGCCTAAACTTTTCTATTAGTGTAACCTTTTCAAAGCATAATGCATAATAGTTTTGAATTATTACGAGTACGATCGTTTAGACCGTAATCGTTATATCGTAATCGTAGATAGTGTAATTTTTTTAAATTTTTCATGCGATTGAAGAGTCGAAGGTAATATTTTGCTATCAATAAATAACTAGGTATACCTTGAAATATTTTTCGCTTTACTATGTCTAAAGCTAATTTTTTTGCTTGTAAAGGTCGTTAAGAAAGTAAGTGTTACAAAGCTTGGTTTTCATATCAATTTGTCATTAAATCAGTATTTGTTTCATTATTTATGAAATTTCTAAATATGCTACAAGACAATATAAATAATATGTACATAAAATTTTACTCTTAAATACTTATCATTATTAAAAAAATTAAGCATAGTTAATGGAACAAGTACCTAATGTTAAATGTACTACCATAAGGAATAATATAAACAAGGAATTGTCATATTATAGGCTTCACAATTCATTAATTTAATAAGATACAAATTTGATGTAGTAAAACAATAGTTGTTGTAGTAATTGGTATTCTATAATACATTTCAAATCAAAGCTGATTTATAACTTTAGGTTTTTTAATAAGGAGGTTACGAATTGAAGGAGGTACGTAATTTATAAAAAAAAAATATTGAATTAGGTATTTCACTTGTTACATTTAAATGCTGAAATGTAAAATTGAAAAATAGATTTAGTGTACTTTTATTGGAAAACTTAAACTTATTACATGCATTAACTATTAGATTCTAAATTAAAAATCTATTGGAAATTTTTTAAAGGTATTTTAACCTTCATATATTCAAGCAAACATAGTTCAAGTGCTTTTCAAAAATGTATTTTACTTGCATGCATAATATTAGTTCATTATAAATCAGATATAATTCAATATGTATACTTACTTAGTTAATACTTTAAATTAAACAGAAATGATTATTCTAATCGGAATTTTATAAACATATATTACGTGAAAATATGTCTCCATAGGGATATATAAAGGATTGTTAGATAAGACATTTTTTCAAATACGAATTTTATTAATATAATTTTATATTATCACTTAATTGTTGGTTGTTTCTGCTAATATTGTCTTATGATTAAGATTTTATCATAAGTATATAATATTGCATTAAAAGTGTAGGTAAATATCTAAAATACTTTATCCATAAAAATTACCGTTAATTAAGATAATTTTTTTCTGAAAAGCGACGTGATTTTTAGCATTAACTCATTTAAATAGAATATGATTTTCATTCAGTTTTAAAACACGTTAATCATTGCAAGCAAAAAAATAACACTTTGAAATGATATATTCGTGTTAATATGTACATATTTTTGTAAATAATAGACTCTATTTTTAGTTACATTTGAAATGGATAAATAGAAGATCACATAGCTGATAGCTTACAACGTTTCTTGTGTTACAAAAAACATCTTTAATGTGAATGAGAGTTTTACTCATATTATTTAAGTTATTTAAAAATTCAAAGTCAAAATTATTGTGTAGAAATGTGTAGTGAATGGCTTGTAAAAAAGGTGGTATTTTAAACAAAAAAGAAGATGATCATTGGTTTTGGAAAAACCAATTATTAAAATAACCTGTAGCATTTAATTGATTACCCAATAATATAAATATATGGTCATGAATATTATTAGATCAGATCTTTGCTTAAAATTGTGCATTTATTAATTAATTTTGAATTAATAGATAGTGAAAAACTGTTTTACACGAGACACAGAAAGATTGATTTCAATGGGATGAGTAACCCATAATATGAACAACGAAGTAACGAACACTAGATATACTATAAGCAGGTATTAGTTTCGTATTCTTAGATATTACCTATGTGTAAGTTGTAACTAATATGCAAATATGTATAAGTTTCAAAACCGTTAGTGCGCACGTTTTATAAGCACTTTTCAATACTAAAAATGTAATTATCAATATCCAATAATAATAAAGTCTAGAGAGATATTAGAGTTGTTATATAAGTAAATACATAAACTATATAGCCTACTAAGTTGTAAATGCATTCAGATTACAATTAAAAATCAATTAAATATTTTAATTTCAGTGAAAATTTTTGTTGCAACACTTGGGTATTATTAAGGCGTTAGTGAAGTAGGTTTTATATACTAATTTTAAATTATTAAAAAGAAACTTTAAATTAAAAAAGAGAGTTTTCTAATGCACAACATTTTTTTTGTGATTGTATGGAAATTTTCGTAATGTCATGATTATCTATTATTGAAAATCAAAAGAATGAGTTGAGCTTTTAAAATACAATTCATATCCGTGAATTGAAATATTCTTAATTTAACAATTAATTATTTATAAATTAATTATTGATTTTTAGTGCCCCTGCAATTAATTTAAAAATATACGTATTAAAATTTGCTAGTAGAAAGTTGTGAATTAGTTATTTAGCGGATTAGTAATTAGATATCGATTTAATAGATAAAAATAATTGTTTTTTACAAAAATTAGTTGGAAATGTATAGATAATATTATATTACAGATAATGTAGACCTATGTAGTTAAACGAAATGACCATTAAAATAATAAAATAACGTAAACGTAAAACCGAAACGCTATACCTACATAGATTCTAAAAAAAAAACGATAACTATGTTGAATTTTTCTGCATATTTTTCTTATTATTTGATTTGATCCTTAAATTGGAATATGATTTACTTTTTGTTTTTAACAGTATTATATAATATTATATATTTAACACCGTCTTCTTTTAGAAAATACGTTATTTCTTGAGAAGAATATTTCTTAGTTTTATTAATTTTATTTATGCTAGTAATTTTAAGGACTAGGCTTGCCCAATATCTGCATCAAACGAGATTTGTCTGGCTTTTTAGTTTTTGCGTTTAGATTTGTCAAAATATTTTCCTGGTCTGTTTTCAGTATGTCTTAACATGTATATAGTGCCAGTTAATTTTTAAGTAAGTACGACTAAAATTCCAAAACAATCGTTAAATAGTTTATTGAAGAATAGTCGTAAAAAAACGAGCCTTAGCTGTTAAAGAGAGAAAACCCTTTAGATACGCGGAAACGAGTCATTTTCCATAATTGTTTAAGTTTGATAAAATAATCGTTTCAACTAAATTTTTTTACATCATTCTATAAAGTACAACTTGTACTTTTACAACAGTGTAAAAATTAAAGCGTAAATCGTTTACCTTAACTCTTTTTTATTCTAAAGAAATAATCTATTTATTAATTTATACAATTTTAAGTACACCCTTCTAAAAATAATCTAGACAGTAATCTCCTTAAATTTCGGGCAGGTCAATGAATACATTTTTAAACTAAAAGGTCGTGCACTTATTATTATATAAATTAAGTTTCAAGATAATTACGTTTTAATTATTAATAGATTGCAACTATTTCTTAACTATTTGCTATAATTACCAGACTATATCAATATTAAGGATATTAAATTCACTCACTTAAAAAGACTTTTATCGTCCCTTATAAATTTATTATAAAAATTGTAGAATCTTAGGTAAAACAATTTTTGATAAATTGACAGACGAAATAACAGGACTTAAAGATAATTAGATTGTAATAGGTGTTCAAAGAATAAAACCTTGGGTGCCTTGGGTCAGTGGTGAATCATTTTGGAATACTTATTGTTAGTACAATTAAAACATTTGATATTTATTTTATACTGGGACACATACCTTAAAACCGGAATATGTTCCGAACCTATGGCTTTTGTTTCTAGTTAAACAAATTAGATTAACGCTGTAAATGACATTTTTGTAAATAAATTGTGCTTGACATTTTGATTTAATTTCAATGAAATAACTTACTATCTCAATGCGTGGCTTGATTTAATATTTGAATTTAATACTTGACTCCACTTTGACTCAATTTCAAGTCAAATTAAAAACAATTAATTAGTTTTTAAAAATCAATTAAAGTAGTTAATCCCTAATTTTAAGTGTAAGAAGCTAAAAAGAAAAATAGTATATGAGTAATATAACTTGATTTATCAAAGGTCTAGGGGAACAAAAAATAAACAAATTTTCTTAAAATATAATGGCTCAAACAATTCACTTTTACATAATTACTAGAGTCCGACCGAAACTGGTTTTCCGGCCGAAACTGAAACCGAATATTCGGCCGTGGCTTCAGTTTCGGCCGAAACCGAAACCGAAACTCACGTGGTCAAGTATAAAATTCCTTAAAATACTGAAATTTGGTGCATTTTACCCATTATTCTGCATTAATTAGGACATGAAATGGAAACACAGTATATTAATGTTGTTGTAATCATTTATTTAATATAATATAAAAAACTATTAAAAATATTTTTTCAAATTAAGTACTCATAGCAAATTTTTTATCAGTTATCAATAATCAAGTCACTAAAATTGTTACTGTTTCATTAAATACTAATTATTGGTATTTTGAAATCTTATTAATTGATACTTTGGTCTGTATTTGTACTTAGAAGAATCATCAATCTCTTTTAGGTACTTCTTATATAAAAATCATAGTTACTAAAATTACTATTACACTCCTTAGTTCCAGTCTCAACAAAGATAATAAAACCACGCATTTAGTTATTAACAAAGATACCTAGATCACAATTAGTAGAACAGTCATACTTACATTTAGAATTAACTAACTCACTACTAAACACTACAGTAAACATTCAAATAGAAAACACCGTAATAAATACAGTAATAAAATCAAATATAAAAAAAACTTCTAAATATCTTATATTTAGGGTTACTTTTTTGGTTTTTCGTATTATTAATATTCATAATTAAAAAGTCTTATATTGACAATTCCCGAACAGGGCCGCTAGCCAAAGCGTTGCCGCGAGAAACGAAGTTAGGCGAGCGTGCACGACAACTTCCGAAATCACAAAAGTTTCGGCCAATTTTGGCCGAAAGCGAAACTGCCGCCGAAACTTGATTTTTTGCCGAAACTCGGCCGAAACCGAAACCGAACTTTCGGTCGGACACTAATAATTACCTTAAACGGGCAATAAAGTAAAGGGGGTTTGTTTATGTTGACATCAAGTGGAATTTGACAGTTCTTACTATTTTCTTCACATATTCATACTCTTACAAGGCTTTCTCCCGTTTTACTTTCCTTTACTACTATATAGTTAAGGAAGTATTGTAATCGGGTCGAATTTTCGAATTCGAGCTTTCACTGGAAATACATGTTTTGAGGTCCCCTGAGTTTTACAAATTGGTTTTTAGAAACGTATGTGTGTGTGTGTGTGTGTGTCAGCCATATCTTAACGAAAGCTTTATCCGAATGTCACCAAACTTGGAATTTGACTACCATATTATACCTACTTGTGCCGCGAAGCTTTTGATTGAAACCGGTTAAGCAAAAGCTCCGCTTTATTTTAGAAGTTTTTGAGCTTTTTCAATTTTTTTTGAAAACGGGTCCAACGATTTTCCTTAAACTTTATATAGTTCTTAGACTCACTAGTGGCTACAACTTTTATTTGAAACTTTTTCCTGCAAAAATTCGAATAAGGACGGTTCTGGGGTGAAGGTTGGGAATTCGTATATATATTATATGTGCATATTAGGTTGTATGCATATAGTTCTGTTTATATGTAGGCAGGGCCGTAACTAGGCAGGGGCAATAGGGGCACTTGCCCAGGGCCCAGGGCCAAGGGGGGCCCCGGAGAGGCCCAAGAAGACCCCGATAAAAACTATCTCAATTATTTTCATTCGTGTTTTAATGAATATTCCAAATCATATATATAAGTAACACCACTGGTGGCTCAGATAGACGGGGCCCAAAAAGGCCAGAATATGCTATTTGAATTTTTATTTAAAAAAAACAAATTTATTTAATTCTTAATACTTAATATTCTATTGCACGCACTTGACGCACTATTCGTTTTATTGCTTACAGACCTTATCTTTAAAAAAAGTGTGTGCAGTTTTAAATAGCTCCCAATAAATAAAAAGCTGACAGGGCCAGTGAAGCCAGATCGTGGGATTTCTTTACCCCCACTTAGTAGCACAAACGCCGACAAATTGAGGAGAATAATGCCTCTTCCATATGACACACTATATGCAATATTTGCCGCACATAATCTTAATTTAGCTGGTGTTCACGCAGTATCCACAATGTCAGGAATGGTTACCTTTTTTGGCACTATCCAAAGATTATTCAACTTTTTATCTTCTTCGACGACGCGTTGGGAAAATCTTATGAAATTTTTAAAATTATTACTGAAAGGGTTTTCAGATACTAGATGGTCGCCAAAGGCGAATGCTATAAAAGCATTGTGCTTGCAACTTTCAGGAGTAAAAAAAGAACTTGAAAGAATTAAAGATGATTTTTCAAACTCTGAGGCAGTGTCAAATGCAAAAAGATTACTATTTCAAATTAATTATAAATTTATATGTATTCTTCATGTTTGGAATAAAATATTACAATGCGTTGACCGTGCAAATAAAGCCTTACAACACAAAAATCTATCAATTGACCTTGCAACAAAATGAATTAATGGTCTGCGTTGCTCTTTACAAGGACTACGGGAAGTAGGATTAAAACAAATAATTTCGGATGTACAAAAAGTCGCTTTGGAAATGAATATTGAAGCTGAATTTTCTAATCAACGAATTAAGAGAATTACAGAAGAAAGTGTTACTAATCTCAACCAAGAAAATTTGTTTGGAATGCAAATGTACAATATTTTTGACATTTTACTTAGTGAAACAGACTGGCGTTATAGACAAATGAAAACTATATTTGAAGATTTTCCTTTTCTTTTTGGCTCGTCATTAGAATCAATGAGCGTTGTTGAATTACAAAAAGCGGCGGCAGATTTATCCAGAAAATATGATAAAGATTTGAATAGTCACAAATTAAGCTGTGAGATTGAAAGTTTTAAATTTCAAGTATATGGGCTGGTGGAAAATTTGAAAGAAGCCATTCCTCTAAATTTATTACAGACTAGATACATGATTTCGAATTAGTCGAATCGTACTAAAACATCGTTGTTGCTCTAAGAATATTTCTAACCCTACCAGTCACCACCGCTTCTTGCGAGAGAAGTTTTAGTAAACTGAAGTTAATTAAAAACTATTTAAGATCGTCGCTCTCATAACAGCGTTTGTCGAACCTGTCTATTATATCAATTGAATCTAACATAGCGCAAGAAATAGATTTTAATAATATAATTGATGAGTTTGCGGAGAAAAAAGCAAGAATAATGCAATTTAAATAGATTTTTAATTCGTTTTTCTTCATAAATATAAAATAAAAAAAATTTACAAAAATTATGGACAGGACCAATTTAAAGATTCCTTATTTTGTGTTTATTTATTAAGTGATATACCTACTAAACTTTAAAAATGTGAAAGAACAGGAACTATAACCATGGTAAGTTTTTTCTCAATTTTTTTTTTATTGAGGGGGCCCAATTTGAAGTTCTTGCCCAGGGCCCACAAAATCCACGTTACGGCCCTGTATGTAGGTATATAGTTTATAAAGTGCTTATATTTCAAATATTTTATACCAACAGCAAGTTTCATAATTGAAGGTAAAAGAAAGTACTGTGACGCCTCTGAGCAGATATTTTTCTTGTTATTTATTTTGGAAAGAGGTGTTGGTGCCGCTTTTCTTCAAAAATGTTTGTGCTATTCGATTTGTTTAAGTACAAGTTGACCCCAACATCAAAAAATTTGTAAATCATGTATTTATTAATTTTAAAAGGCTTCTCCAATACAACCAAAATTTTCTTGAGTCACTGAGTCCTCCATGCGAATCTGTCTTAAATATAAAAGAATAAGTGAAAGCATTTCAAATTCTTTTCAACGAAATCAAAACTGTTGCTCCTCACTTCTAATCTTAAGAAAATTTAATTTGATCAAATGCTCATGATTGAAACAATAAGAAAATAAATTACCCCTTACGTAAATAGAATTAATTTAAATAATAAACTCAATAATTGCCATTGTTATATATTTCTAGAATCATCATTGACGTAGAGTGTAGACGAAAGTGGAAAGAAGTAATCTGGAAAAATGCAACACGTTATAGTTAATAATTTAATTTATTAAGATTCTTTGAACTATGTATCATATTATTTGCTTTTGGAAATTTTTATTTTCATTGAAATCATTGTTCAAACTATTAATACCAATGTCATTTGATAATTTATGTAGTCACAAATATTTTTTAAAAGTAAAGAGGAAATTACCTATGCAATATAATGAAATTCTTGCGTCAAATGATAGTTACAATTTAATCGTCACAAGTACATATAGTTATATTTTTAATTGACTTTTTAGAGTATAAAAATCAATTGTAATCTTTATAAATTATTGATTAGGTACAGCTAGGAATGAATGGTTATAATTGATAATCTAAACTTGAAATGATAAGCTAAAGATAAACGGTACTTCAATATATACTAGTGATTGTATATAAATTTTGTTTAGTTTTAATAGCAACAATTAGAATATTGCTTATAATAATAAATAATATAATATATTTATAGTGTTTTTATGTAATTTGGTGAGATTTTTTATATTATTATGATATTAAAATATAATGAGATTTTTTTCAACAAATAAAAAGCCAAAAGTCCATTGATGCAGTCAATAACATTGATTTTATCTGCCCTGATTTTCTATTTTATATAAATTATTACAAAGCGATTGTTTGATGCAAAACATGGAGAAACAATAAATTTATTTTAATTTTTATCAGTGAAATACTGATAAACGTACGTGTTATGAGACACTTATAAATCGTATTGAAATGAGATTGAAATTTTATTTCGAATAATTTTTAATACTTATTAAAGTGAGTTGAATTAATTAGTCTTATCATTTAATCGTATTGTAACGTTTATCTGTAGGCTTTAATGTAATTTTAAAAGTTGCACGTAGTCGGGTTTTAATTTTTTTTTTTTTTAATAGTTTTATTTGTTTTTTGCAGTTTTACAAAAATGGAAAACGCCGAAGTGGTTTCAGAACAATTAAAACAAGAATCTTATTTTGGACCTATTGATATTATTTTATTGGTGGCACTATGTGGAGCGGCCGGTTGGTGGTTGTTGAAAGGAAGAAAAAAAGAAGAACCTTATAGTTCATTAGGAAAATCATATTCGATACAGTAATGTTATAGAAGTGAATGAAAAATAATTTTTTATTTTACCGATTGTTTTTTTAGACCTACATCTTTAGGTCCACAAAATGCGACTGAAAATTCTTTTATTAAAAAGTTAAAAACGTCTGGTCGAAGTTTAGTTGTATTTTATGGAAGTCAAACTGGAACCGGTGAGGAATTCGCGGGTCGTTTAGCCAAAGAAGGAGTTCGTTATCAATTGAAGGGAATGGTCGCCGATCCTGAAGAATGTGACATGGAGGAATTGGTTAATTTGAAACAAATTAATAATTCGTTGGCCGTATTCTGCTTGGCAACGTATGGCGAAGGTGATCCAACTGATAACGCAATGGAGTTTTACGAATGGATTCAAAACGGAGACGCCGATTTAACAGGCCTTAATTATGCGGTAAGTGAAAACATTATATAAACTGTTTCACTTTTTGTTCGAGCCTAGCATAAATTTTATACTAAATTAAACATTCATCGTAAGCCAATGTTAAACTTTTTATAAGAGAGTTATAAATATTCAGTAAAGTTCAATTATGTAAGGCTCTACTTGTAACGTAATCAGTATTCTAAGATCGCGTGTGATCGATTTCAATGGGGGTTTTGCACATTTTTTTTTAATTATAAGAAAATGAAATTTGGTAATCATTTTTGTACGTAATATTTTTTCGGGGGTGTTTAGTTAGTAGCAAGATCTTAAAACGTAAAGTTAGAGGGAAAAGTACTGAAAAATAGTAATTCGTAGATATTTTTTTTTGTGGAAGACACGGAGCAAATATAGTCCATGACCATTGCAATAGGACTATTCATATTTTTCCTCAATTTCTCGAAACTTCGGCTTGATCATGAAAATTAAAAGTTTTAATACTTTTAAATCCTTTTTTTATAAAAGTGAAACACTTAAAGTTAGTTTAAATTAATTTTCATGGCTATATTTTTTTTCTGAGAATCGTTTAAGAAATAAGTTACTACCTTCAAAATTTTACAATGGCAAAAAAAGTTTATATTTGTCATTTTCTAACAAAGTTTCGATTGTCAACATGTTAGTTTCATTTATAACGATTTAATCAAGTCAAGTCGTTGGTTGGACATTTTCCGAAATGAATTGTGCTTAACATTTTAACTTTAAAATAAAATAACTAGCGAAGTCAATGCTTGACTTGATTTGACATTAAAATACTAATACAGTAGAATCTCGCTATTCGTACACAATTAATTCTAGCAGGCAGTTCGAATAGCGATTTGTACTAATGGCGAATCATTTTTTTGCATAAAATATAATGTAAATTGCATTAATCAGTTCCAAACTCTTTATTTAAAGAGTTGTACAGTACCAAAAGAGCTTTGAGTGGTAAATTTTTTTTTACACTTGGGGCAAAAACTTCATACATCCACTCGGTGAAAAACTGTCTTGTTACCCAAGCTTTAGGATTAGCCTTCCACATTACACCCAGGTTACTTTTGATGACATGATTTTTCTTAAAAACTTTCTGAGTGGTAGACTAGTAGCGGTTTTATTTTGAGGTCTCCACTTGCGTTGGCATACAGCAAGAGTGTAAGCCTGTCTTTCATAGGCTTATGTCCTGGCAATGATTTCTCCTCTTTTGTGATGTAGGTCCTTACAAAGAGGTCCTTACTGTAGGTTTTACAAAAGAGACCAGTCTCATCACAATTAAATGCGTGCACGCAGTCCGAATCGCGAAAAAGCGTACGAATGGCGATTTAAATTTTACTTGAACAAGTTGTACTGTACCACTGTATTTCATTCAAGTTTAACTCGATTTCAAGTCAAATTTTAGACAGGTAGCTTAAAAATAAAGTTAAATGTTTAGTCAAGTTATACCTAATTTGATCTCGAACGATCATATGAACATATAGTAGAAGATCCGAAGCTACATCGATCTTCACCGAGTTGATAATAGAATGAAACCTATTTTATCATGAATTTAGTATATTAAAAAATATGGGTAATAATGGGTTGTCTAAAAAATCATAGACAGACTATTTTAATTATTTAAAAAAATATATTTTTAATAAAACGTTGCAACATCAAGATAATAGAAAAAAAAAATATTTTTGTTTAAAAAAACGGTATAATTTCTTCAACGCGATTGTTGAACACAGAAATGCAGTTTTAGTCATAAAATTTATGTAATTTTTCATTATTTTTAGGTATTCGGGCTTGGAAATAAAACTTATGAACATTACAACGAAGTTGCAATTTATGTTGACAAACGTTTAGAAGAATTAGGAGCCACTCGAGTTTTCGAATTAGGTCTGGGTGACGACGACGCAAAGTAAATATACTTTTTAAAACTTAGTAAAAAAAATTTTTTAATCTAACTGATTTTTGTAGCATTGAAGATGATTTTATTACATGGAAAGATCGATTTTGGCCAGCTGTTTGTGATTATTTTGGTATTGAAAGTACCGGAGAAGATGTAAGCATTCGACAATACAAACTGCTTGAACACAAAGAAGAGGTTCCAGAACGAGTATATACCGGAGAAGTCGCTCGTTTACATTCATTACAAAACCAAAGACCGTAATAATTCATGTTAAAACTTTTAAATGGAATCTAATAGATAATTTAATTGTTTTTTTTAGACCGTACGATGCAAAGAATCCATTCTTAGCATCTGTCTTGGTTAATCGCGAGTTACATAAAGGAGGAGATCGTTCATGCATGCACATCGAGGTTGACATTGAAGGATCAAAGATTCGTTATGAATCTGGAGATCATTTGGCTGTATATCCTGTTAATGACGAAGAGTTAGTAAATAAAATCGGAAAAATGACAAATACGGATTTGGATGTTATATTCACTCTGACCAATACGGATGAGGAATCAAGCAAGAAACATCCATTCCCATGCCCTTGCAGTTATCGTACTGCTCTTACTCATTATTTGGATGTAACAATGAATCCTCGTACGCACGTATTAAAGGAATTGTCGGAGTATGCAACTGATCCTGAAGAGAAAGATCGTCTTCGTTTAATGGCTAGTATCACGCCAGAAGGAAAAGCGTTGTATCAAAAATGGATTATCGAAGAAAATCGGAATATTGTTGATGTGTTGGAAGATTCTCCATCATGTCATCCAGCTTTAGATCATCTTTGCGAGTTGCTTCCTAGATTACAACCTCGTTATTATTCAATCTCTTCCTCTCCTAAGCTGTACCCCAACTCAATTCATATAACTGCTGTCTTAGTTCAATACACAACACCAACTGAACGTGAACATAAAGGTGTTGCTACATATTGGTTATCATTAAAACGTCCTCAAAACGGAGAGGCACCACCCAAAGTTCCTATTTTTGTTCGAAAATCTCAGTTTAGATTGCCGAATCGAACTCAAACTCCGGTTATTATGATTGGACCAGGAACTGGTTTAGCTCCGTTCCGTGGATTTATCCAGGAAAGACATTTGGCTAAGGAGGAAAACAAAACTGTTGGTGAGACAGTTTTATACTTTGGCTGTCGTAAGAAGTCTGAGGACTATTTGTATCAAGAGGAATTGGAAGATTATGAGAAAAATGGAACGATTCAATTGAAGGTCGCCTTTTCAAGAGACCAAAAAGAAAAGGTTTATGTTACTCACTTACTTGAAAAGGACATTGATGATATTTGGACTGCGATTGGCGAAAATAATGGACATCTATATATTTGCGGGTAAGCTGTCAAAAAATAGAAATAATCGGACCTATTCATATTCCGAAATCAGTTAGCAGTAAGCCCCCCCCCACTTTATTTCATAGGTTTTTAAATTTTATTCAAACACGATTTTACACGATTTTCTTTAAAACTGCTTTGGTAAAACTCTGTATAGTAACAAGCCGGTCACAGTTAAAGGTTTGATATATTTTAAATAAGATTTTTTTGCCTGTCTAAAAATAGAAAATGTGTAAAAACAGGACAAGTTTATTTTTGTCGGCCAGGTTGTTTTAAAACCTTATAAAAACATTCTATGTATTAAATAGGATTAGGTGTACGTTTAAAGAGTTGAAATAATACTAATTATATTTTTATTTTATTTTTAGTGATGCTAGATCAATGGCGTTAGATGTACGCACAATTATTATGAAAGTGATAATGGAAAAAGGAAACATGACGGAGCAGCAGGCAGCCGCTTACATTAAGAAAATGGAAACACAAAAACGTTACTCTGCAGATGTATGGAGTTGAATAGTAAAATTATTTATTAACCATAATAAATTAATGATTAATTTAACACCTCTTGTATTTTTAAAATTTTGTTTTTAAAATAGGTATTATATTAATGTATGTATTTATTTCAATGGGACATTGACGATGTGTGAAATACATGCTAATTTTTTGTTTTTCTTTGTTTTTGTTACTTATTAAAATTGATGCAAAAATAAGGGTGCTGAAATTTATTTATAAAACAATTGTTAAATGTTTTAACGAAAATTTTAAAAATTAATATTATTATTATTATTATTCTCAATAGAATAGAAATTTCGATAGATTTTTAATGATTTTAAAATTTAAGTAATGAACTATGTAAATATTTTTATATGAGGGTGTTATAAAACCATGTGTTAGTCAAAATCAAAATCTAATTTTTAATAATGTGCATAATAAAGCAAATGATAGCATAAGTCTTTATTAAATTTTGTTTTCAATAATTGTTTTCCTTACTACGTATTTCGTTTTCAGGATTTGATAAAACTAGTAGATCTGCTGTGTACAAATTTAGTTTTGTAATGCAAATTTTACAAACTATTGTGGAATTTTGATTAAAATTGAATATTCATGAATAAATAATCATTACCAATAACCAACAGGTAATGTAAAAAGGAACAAGGCTTAATAAACATATTATATAAAGGCCAGTACTAATCTCAACCCGATATATTTGCAACAACATGTCTCAAAATGGACACAAATAAATTACAAATTTAATCAGTGATGTTGTAGGGGTACAATAGCGTATCAGAAATAGAAAAAATATCTAATACTAATTTTCAGGTCTTAACACTTTAAGCAATTATCAGGTGAAAAGACCAGTTTTTTATTTTAACAATTTATTTTTATTTTTACACTACGTTTCGTCGGTGTTATTCCGACTTCATCAGGTATCTAACCTATCTAACAAAATGTATAACTTCAATTTATTATTGAAAAACTTTTTAATTTAATTTTTATAAATTGTCTGTTTTGTTAGATACCTGATTAAGTCGGAATAACACCGACGAAACGTAGTGTAAAAAGAAAATAAATTGTTAAAATAAAAAACTGGTATTTTCACCTAATAATTGCTTAAAATAGAAAAAATAATTACGAAGTGTTTGGTAAAAAGCCACCCATAAGTTATGTTACACAAATTTTATGGTTGTTAACCCCGCTCCTCGTCGTTGTCACAGATGTCACAGACAGAGTCACAGATGATCAAACTTCTGAAACTGCTCCCCTGGTGTGACGTCACATACTCACATATATGTCAACTTTATATTTAAAAGGTTTAAAAATAATTACCGTAATTACTTAAATTAAAACAGTAGATTTTCATTTTCTTTTATTTGCATTAAAAATAATCTTTGATAAAGTTAAGATAAAGTCAAATGTTTTAGATAATGAAAAAACAAAAGAGCAATTAAAGAACGCTAAACGATAATATAAACAAAATATAAATTAATATATATTAATATATATTATGTATATAAATGAATGTATGTATGTCTTTCTGTCTGTCCTTTATGCATTCCTAAACTGTTCGACCGATTTTTGTGACGTAATTTATTGAAAGTCTTTAAATTTTAAGGTATCAATTAGTGTATACCACGAGATTTTAGCGGTAATAATAATAACTAGAAGTCGCCCAGTGGTTGAAATTCGACCATAATTCGCTACAATTGTTACATACCGAAGGGTACACTTCACTTGTAACTGCCTCAAAAACTTTAGTTACTAAGCTAACTACAGCAGATAATGAATTGCATTTGCGAATGTTTGGAAAATAATTTCTAGACTAATTTTTTCTTCAAGGTTCATTTAAAGAAAGTGCATCATATATAATGATTGAAAATATTTATTTTAAGTTAAGGGAGGAAATAGGTGTAGAAGTTTCAAAATATTTATTTTTTTTTCTTCCATTAATATTTTACAAAATTATTTCAGAATATTCTCTAAAAATTGCAAAACTAAATATCAATTCGTTCATATCATCATGTTTTGAGGTCCCCTGAGTCCAAAAAAGTAGTTTTTAGAAACATGTCTATGTGTGACAGCCATATCGTATCAAACGCTTTTCCAAATTTCATCAAACTTGGAAATTTTCCATCATATTATATCTTGTTTTGCCGCGAAGCTTTTAGTTGAAATCGCTTAACCAAAAGCTCCACTTTATTCTCGGAGTTTTTGAGCTTTTTCAAATTTTTTCGAAAACGGCTGCAAAGATTTTCTTTAAGCGTATGATAGTTCTTAGACTTATTAATGGCTAAAACTTTTATTTGAAACTTTTTCCTTGGAAAATTCGATTAAGGACGGTTCTGGGGTGAAGGTTGGGAATTCATAAATACATACATATATGTTGTATACTTGTATGCATATAGTTCTGCTATGTATAGTTATAAGGTGCTTATATATTTCTTTTAACCAACAGCGAGTTTCATAAATGTTAGTAAAAGAAAGTACTGTGACGCCACGCAGCAGATATTTTTCTTTTTATAATGTTGTATGTCAATTCAAATTACAGTATTCTGAAATATTTTTTAGACAAACAAAAAAAATATGACTATGAAACATCAGAAGTAATTTCAAGTGAGTTTCCTACGTTCAAAAGTAAAACAAAAGTACCTTTATGTTTAGATTCTTTCATTTAAAAGCCAAAGATAAAAAAATGGAAATAGGCTGCATAAGTCCTGTTTAAGACTTTGAATTAAGCTAAGCTTTTTTTTTTTTCAAATAGTACCTACCTACCTAAATTAATTTTTTGTGTAATTTATTTGAATGATTTTGCCAAAATAATATGGTATGAATTATTTATACGTTATATAATAATCAAGAAACACCTGATGAAGACCAAATAAAATGGTTGAAACGTTGTGTATTTGAAGTTATACGTATTTTTTAAATATATTTTTAATAATATTACTCAATAATCAAATAATCGGTTAAATTTGTTTCCTTCAATTTCAATAATTACAATTTCAAAATTTAAATTCCTCTCACAATATTTTGTTTAAATAATGACATTTGGAATATGGTTGAAGTCTGTGGTCAAACTGAACAACTGAGATTTAAAAATCTACATAATTGTGTGTATTGTGTGTCTGTGTGCGTCAAACGCGTGGTAGTGTGTGTGACGTCTTTTTTCATTAATTTAAGGTATTTTGAAGCATTATTATAAAAAAATATTATCTCAAAACGCAACTTCCTCATATAAACTTCAATTGTGCCACATTTCATACTCCTCCGTTCGTATAATATTCGGTAAAAGGGGTTTAAAATTTTTGCCTCACGTATTAATATATAGATAATAATACTTGTGCCAAATTCTCAGAGACCGGTGAAATTAAAGCTACCTACAATAGGTGGACCTTCTGCAATCCGCATAGGCTTATATTCTGTGGTATAATAGATCTTCGCCCAATTACATGCGTTAATGGTGCTCAGTACGAATCCCGTTGAATTTTAAATTTTCTACGAGTTTGTAAATTACAGAAGTTTCTGTGTTTAGGCAGTCGTGATATGAACTTAGATTATGGGTTAAACCGACGATCGGATCAATGCCTGTTGATCAGATTGAGGATTGAACACACGGCCTTCTCACATAGACACATATTAGAAAAGACAGCCCCAAAAAAGTGCGCCAAGTGTGTAAGTGAACTAACAGTGACACATGCAATCAGTGAGGGCAACTTCTTAAGTGCACCAATCAACCCATTTGTGAATTCAAAAAGACCCTCAATAAAAAGTCAATGGATATCGACGACATTAAGAGCTCATTGAGGCTCCTAGGTGTCTTGGAGGATATATAACTTAACCTAGTCAAGTATTTCAAGTTGTCGCTAAGGACAGAAATGTTGACGCGACATTAAACAAAAATATTAAAAAAAAACAAAAAAGTTGTTTAATCCAAATTTATTATAATATATGTATAAAATAAACATTAACAATATCTCGATAAATTTTATAGTTAGACATAATTATGATATAGTACATATACAGAAAACGGTTAATTGCGATTTAATATAATCAATTATACTTTATTTTTAATTATTGTACATGTAAATATATTTGAATAAAAGAATATCCTCAAAGCTATATGTATGGTATATTATGATTATGTATAGTAAACTGTAGTGAAATGGATACTTAAAAATAAAATTTTGAAAATT
The DNA here is from genome assembly GCA_958496155.1 of Sisyra nigra. Lineage (NCBI taxonomy): Eukaryota > Metazoa > Arthropoda > Insecta > Neuroptera > Sisyridae > Sisyra > Sisyra nigra. The sequence continues at coordinate 26,550,924 of OY292314.1, forward strand.
ACAGAAATAATGCACACATAATTTGAACACAAACATCCAAATTATTACGATCAAAAGAAAGGAAAACCAATTTAAAATTAAATGTTTATTTTTTGTACAACAAGAAATCATTAATATAAGAAAAATTCAATTCAACAGTGCAAAACGACTAGTATTTAATTTCTTTTAATTTCTAACAAAAATAAAGAGAAAGAGAAAAAAAAACTACAGTAGAAATTTTATTTCTGCAATTTTCATTGATAGATATTATTATATTGTAATATTTAAGTGCAAATATTGGAATAAAAATATAAGTTGTATGAATTCTGTACAAAAATACGCTTAAATAAAAAATAACCCCATTATTAATTCTGAAATATCTATCACTTAATCTTATATGTACAAAAAAGTTATTTCAGTAGTTAATGGTTAAACATTTCTTTTTAAAACTAGATTCAATATCAAATGAAAACACCAAAAATATGTTGAGCATGTTATTATAGAATGCAGTTGCGATAATATAAAGTTTGGTCCATATTATGAAGATAAAAATGTACCTTGTTCGATACAAATTATGCGCAACATAAGTTACCTTTATTTTCTATTGCGCATGACTTGTAACGTACAATGTACGGTTTTATTTTCATCTGGAATAAACTTATAGTGAACTAGGTAAATCTAAAAAAGCATAAGTTTTAAGAAAGAAAAATTTATCCCAAGGTAGTAGTTATCAACAAGCGATCAATTTAAAATTTCTTAGGAAAATGCAAACAAACTAAAGAAAAAAAAGAAGAAGAAATTGCAAATATAGAACCTTGTAAAATAAATTACATTAACAAGAAATCATATTAACTAAAACAAAATATTTAAATAAACTGCAATAACTAGAAAATATAATAACGCCTTAAGATAAATAACTATAAAGAAATATAACACATCTTAAAATCACGAAGCGTCACTCTCAGCGCTTACATTTACATGTCAAAAAATATTAGTTCAAGAAATAATTCCGTTCGTAAATCATAACTTTTGAAGTGGTCATTTTTGCACTGTTTACAATCCAAAAATTACATGATAAATTTTATAAAATATTTCCAAACTGTGATAATATAAGAGCTACAGTTTTATGACAAAAGTACTACAATTATATCTTAATCAGTCCTTAAATTAATAGTGAAATTTTACAGATATTAAGAAATCTAAACGAAAAAAATTTTTTTTTTTCCAATAGATTATATCCATGTAAAAATAATAAACTTGTATTGAAACTTAATCCAGTCTTAAATATTATTAATTTATATAATATATTATATAACAAATTGATTTTGTTTGTATCTTTTAGTTGATGACCAAATATTTGGTCGATTAGAATACAAAGCATAGTTTTACGTAACTATTATTTATAAAGCATTTTAAAATCTACTAAATCGGAAAATATAGTTTCCAAAATTTACATTGTTTGAATTGCCCCAAATATTTACATAATAATAGTAATTTTTTTTATAAAAGTTTTATCAATAACAATCGTATGTTTAGGCTATGTTGTACTTGCTTGAGAAACAAGCGCCTAATGACTAAGACTACCAAGTCGTATAAATATTAAAAAAATTTACTTTTACATCAGAAAGAAATGTAATAGAAAAATTTTAGAACTGATCTGATTACTTAGAAAGTATACAAAGAATTTCGTTTTTTGTGTGTATTCATTATTTTTCAACTATATTTTCTCAATTACCTCTTGTAAGTTAAAATCAGTCAAATTAATGGATCTAATTTTGTTCAATATAAGCATCCACTAATTTAAGTCGAACAATGATAAATTCAAAGTTGTAAAGTCAGCGCTGCAGTACTTTTTATTAATAACAATATATTTACATAGTCATTGGTGAATCATTTGTACTACGAACATACTTCGATGTTCTCTATCCAGTCAGCAATTCCGGCTTTTGCCAGAGCTAGATTTAGGAAAATGATGTCCTGAAAAAGCATAATGGTAACAAAAAAAACGATTTTTTAAAAAAGAAAAAACAAACTTACCCCATGCCCCATGACTACGTAAACATGAACAAGAGGAATATTATCTGGTGTATATCCTACGATTTGAGTTTGTAAAGGATAACCGCGTGTCAAATCGGCGACAATGTTGTTTCCTTCCACTGGAATTTCATCTTTGTCATCTAAAAATAAATTGAATTATTTTTTAAAATTAAAATTATTAATTAAATATGCACAAGATGTGTATTAACGCTTGGTTCGTGGATACGATTCTGAACCAATTCAGGGTATGCTGAACCACCATTTGCGATCCGGTCAACTTTGAATTCCTATCAGAACGCCTGTTTTAACATGCTATTCGAAACTTTTTTTTCGCGTAATTTGCTCTATTTAATTATGAAAAATGTATTGTAAACTAATTTTATATAATGACCAATGAAATGTTTGAAGTTTGAACAAATGGCGCAAGATTCAAAATTGTAAATCCCTACAATGAATTAGGAAACATTTTTGGGATTTAAAAAAATAGAAAAAAATGTTTTTACACATTTTAATGAAAACGTAAATTTGTGTGGTCTACTAGGTCATAATAAAATTATTTAAATTTTCCCCTTGTCCCATATATCAACTTTTAAAGTACTCGCACATTCAATACGAATGACTTTCCATCGTAGCAGAAAAATAAAATTAAAAAATCGAGAAAATATTAAGGAAGAATTGTTTGATGAACAGCGAACGTCACGTTCTTATAGAACCCCCTTAACTCCTTGGTCACACTAAATGATACCCCTCCCCCTGATGTGCAAACGTATTTAATGAACAGCTCCAAGCCGATTTCAAACAAGAGTTTCATGGAACAATAAGATGAAATATGAAAGCAAAATTTCAACTTTGGTATATTTTCGGATAGTTTTCGATCCGATGTTATTCTCACAGACATTATAAGAACCATTTTTTCCAACCGGGGGTACCTCAAAACGTGTATTTCCGGTGAAAACTCGAAATTGAAAATTCGACTGAGTTACAATACTTCCTTTACTATGTAATAATTAAAAAAAAGTAAGAATTTATTTTTAAAAGAAGTTACAAAAATTGAAGAAACTGCATGAAAATGAAAATCATTGAAGAATATTACAATTTTCTTCTGTCCGAGAATATCGCGGTGTATGTTTAGTAAGTAAATTATTCTCCAAAAAAATATTATTTAGTTCACATACGACGAAAGAGAAGATTGGTGAAAACTAACGGAAGAGAGAAGGCGCGGACTCTGATCTACTAACAATTAACATAAGCAAAGTCGAAAGTAAGATATGTTATGACTTATGAGCGTATAATATGTTAACAGCAAATGAAGGAACAACCTTATTGAATAATAAAGAACAAAAGCCGTGGCTTTTAAATTTGCATGTAGATCCATAATTGCAAAATAAATATTTAAGAACGTTAATAGTTTAAAAGTAAGACTCTAAAATTAAAGAAGAAAAAAAATTAAGCTCCTTCTTTTAGCCATATGAGCCGTTCAGAGCACAAAACTCCGTAATGCAAAAAGTTGAGTAAATTGATAAAATAGACTTCTGAAATATTGTCTGAAAAATTGTCTCTTATGGAAAAGCAAATTGTCATTTAGAGCTGTTATTACTTATTATGAGAATTTTTTCGGATATATTAAGTTAGGAGTCAACCAAGTGTTTTGGCATGAAAATTTGTAAAAGTTGAAAAGGTGGAGTTAATCGATGTGTGCACTGAGCGGCTCATATAGAAGTAGAATTTCGAAAAATCCTTCCTTAATGGAAGTCAGAGTCCTTTCAGGTATACTACTATTAAATTTCATGTTTTTATTTCCATTGGTTAAGCCTCCAGCATACTTATTGGTCAATTTCGCTACTGTTTGATATATAGAGAAGATGAATGTATTCAAATAAAGTAAAAACAACTTACCTAATTTAAGTCTTAAATTTGCTAATATACATTCTGCTGCTTGAAATGGTAATGATATAAAATCTGCACGAATTTGGCGCAGTGAATCATTGGCAACATTACTATAACCTCCATAATCCATGTATTGAATTAAAGACGTATCATTTTCGGTGTCAGTCGATACGATTGAAACTCGAAACCATGCACCATTAGTGAAACAAGCGCAAATGCTGCCAGCTGAAATTTATTATGTAAATCTTAATAATTGCTAGTTTGCAACTACAATAAGATAAATCCTTACCCGAAATAGGTTTCGGTAAAAATGGAGTTTCTGATTTTTCATAAGTCTCTGTCATGTATGGTAAAAGTCTATTGAGAATTGGATACGAAGGGTGAGTATGTTGATGAAGGAATAAATGTATAGGTGTTTCAATATGCGATACAATCGTATCATTATTAATAGCTTCTATTAGATTTAACTGCAAACAAAAAAAAAATTAATTAACTATTTTTTATTAAAACAGGAAATTGTACTTACGTATGCACATTCAGGTAGTAAAGTATATAAATGTGGAGGATCAACGAATATTTGTTCCATAGTAAACGAAGAATATGTTTTTAATGGAAATCTTTGTCTCAATAGTTTTAGAGCTATGTCAACATCTTTTTGAGTACCTAAAATCAGACAATAGCATAAATAAAATAGTATAAACGTAATTAATTTTTACGATAAAAATATACCTTCAACTGAGCAAATTTTTGTTTTTTTCACTTCAGGATAGTTTCTAACACTAATATTAACATTGGCTCTTTCTTTAATATATTTTATATTATTGCCGTTTACTCCAACTAGTCGCCCAACTAGATTCTTATTGACGGCAAATTGGTAGGTGATTATAGGTGGGTCCTGTGGATCGCCTGACAGTGACCCGTCTCCAGCCTGTGTGGCTACATCGCTACAACCTTTTCCACTATCGTTGGAGCCTTCGCTTTGATTATCCGAAATGCTACTCAATGATGGACTTGCCATCATAACATCAACTGGACTATGATTAGCTGAATCTCTTTCGGAACTTTGCCGGTCAGATCCTGAACCGGATATGTTCAATGTTATTTCTTCATTGTTATTACGTGTATCAATGCTTATTTTGGATAAATTTTCGACTGCCGCTGTTTCAATTATTTCGCTAAGCACTTCACGTCCAGGGTTAATTTTTGGCGCTGATAAAGACACTAATGTCTCCTTTGACTTGGATTTTTTCTGAGTCATTTTGTTGTTGAGTAATTGTTTCGGTTCGCAAGTAAAAGAGGATTTTGGAGTCGGTGGAGAAGTGTTCGATTTAGCTAGTTCTAACTGTACTGATAACGCAGAACGTTTACGAGTTTCGCTGTTACCGTTAAACAATGGCGATTTCATAGATTTGACTTTTTCGATTTCAATATCGAGTTCACTGTCTGAAATAACTGGAGGAGGTTGATTTGTTTTTACGTTTGGAGGAATGATGATGTCAATAGGAGATGATTCTATTCCCGATAATGTACGTTTCATTCTAGGCGGGGTCGCTTTAGTTGCGGTCTCGGCTTCTTCGTCTTGCTCACTCTTTGGAGATTTTGATTCGTTTGTTTGTTCAGGTCCCGTTTTCGGGCCAGTATCTCCTGGGTCACTTTGGTAACCACTTCTTATCTTTTTGTACCAGAGAAAACTTAGCAATACTGCAATCGGAGGTACAGTCCACACTAGTAGCTGACGACATTGAATAGAAGGTGCCATATCTTAATGAGTCCACTTTTGTTGTTTTGGAAACGAAGAAAATCCTGCAATTAAAAAAAAATCATATTATTATACAATCATATTTTCCTATTAAAAGCTTTAAAGTTTTAGTATTCCTAACTTTGTGAACCTAGGAATATTATTAAGGTTGTTAAGAATAAGTAAAGAGAAACTTGCAGTGGACACTTTTTTAGTGTTAAATACATAAATTAAAGAAGGATGTGTAATGTGTATATCCATTGTCAACCTTAAATAACTAATATTTGAATCATTAAGAGCTTTTCGCCAATTGCTGAAAACTGAAAAGTAATAGATAACTAATTTTAAGTGAAAAATAGTCCATTTGCTAGATAAATCTGCGTGATATTTATTTTTATATTTCACCATTTTTTAGTTCGTTAAAATATTTAATAGCAATCATCCTATTGTAAACTTATAAAAGCAATATTTTTATACATATTTGTAATCGTGTTCTCCAAAATAGCCTTAACGATTTAGATGAAATTTAAAATATATTTTTTCGGTGGTAAAAATGATTTACCTAGGTCTCATTTTCATGAAATGTATTTTTCCCACATTTTAAGTATTTTATTACCGAATAATATTGTTATGCATTGATGAAAAAGTGATTGCCTATCCATCGACATTGTGTTAATTACTGTTTGCTTTGCACGTACGTGGATTGTATGGAAAATTGAATATAGAAACAACATTCAAACCATTATCAAAAAGTTTTGTTTATGAAAGCAGTTGGAATTTGAGAAACTAAAATAATGCGTTTGCTCAAATTAAATACTTAGCCGTTTTGACAACAAAGAACTCAGCCTATACCTATTAAAAATCAACCGAGTCAAGCTCAATCCTCCAAGTGTTAAGAAAAAACCCGGGATTTCGCTAATTATGACAACGCTGGTAACTTCCATGGGGATTCGACTCTGGGACCACTAGCGTATAGAGGCAACTAGTCACCACATCACTAAATCCTTGTTCATACTTTATTAGGTACATTACCACGGTTACGAAACAACTCGCCACATAACTAAATTACCTACTTGCCAAACTATAAGTAGGAATTCATCAAGTCAAATAACTGAGTGCGTGCAATGAAATGAGTTAAAATTTTAACTTTAAATAACTTGTAAATTTAACTTGAGTTTGACTTGATGTTAAGTCAAATTTAAATCAAGTAACTTGAAAATCAAGTCAAGCATGAATCACTAGGCATAAGTAGTCTAATACTTATTTTTGGTTATTTAAGGTGACATAAACGACTACAGTTATTTGTATCCGGTGAATCTGAAATCTCATTAAAAAAATCTAGGTCTACTATCGTATGGGTGACAGTCTAGTCACGACGCCACTAAAGGACGTTGACCTAATACTTGAATTAGCTGTCTAATCAAAAAATGAAATACCTTTATTAATTGTCAATTTTTATCATGCAGAATTAAGTCGATTTTATGGGATAACAATTTAACAGCTATTTCACGTGATAAGCCATTTACAAAGAGGTTAACAAACCAGATAGCGTTAACAGGGATTTGTAAAACAAAAATATGCGTGCTAACTGCTATTTTCCAACAAAATAAGCTATCTGTCACTTCATCAACAAGTGATGAGAGAAGCCCTTAGGGCTTTTGTAAAAATACCTTTTCTATTAATCGTCCAAATTAAAATCTTTAAAAAATTTCAAACGATTATAATATTGAACATGTTTAATGTGGTTAAATTAATTTTATGAATTGATTTTTTCGAGTTTCTTAAAATTAAGTTTTTATTTAGTTAAACAATAATATAAATGTTTACTCTTATTTTTAAATAAATTAAAATATAGAATTACCTTAAAATAAAGAAATCGATTCAAAAAGTCTGTATTCTAATTTTATAAATTATTCTAACAAAAACAAATTTTATTATTTTCATTCATAGGCATCTGAGATGCCCCTTTGGATTCATGGGCATCTAAGATAACCGAAAGTTAAAATTACACATGTAATTTTAAGTCACTGTGAAAATAATGCCGTGCATATTTGTGATATTTTTTACTTCGATAATGAAACTTAAAATCAAAATCATTCTCAAATCAAACCAAAATGTTTTTCATTATTCAAATAATGTATTGTGAATATGAACTTTTAATATTACATAAAATTAAATAAACATTAAATTACAAGAAAATGGCATGTTTAAACTTTAATTTAAAAAAGTGTGACCCGTTTTAGAAAAATGAAAATTCTTATACAATATGTATGTATGTATTCATAAGTACAAAGAATTTCACAAAAATAGAATACTTTTGTTCTATGTTAAGATAAACGTAAAACTGTATAAAACAAATTGGAACATTTCCATTGCCTAGATTCTGTGAGAACACCAACTTATATTTTTAAAGTCAGGTATAACGACCTCTTTAAATTTTGTTTTGCATATAGTATTATGAGTAAGATATTTTAACAACTAAAGAAAAATTAACATTTGGGAAAAGGAAGTGTTTTCGTATAAGACATACTAATCGAATTAATTTAATAAAAATTACGCAATACAATGACGCGTCAATATTTCTCAAATATAAGCTCATTAGTTGTGATTAGTACGTTGTTTGTATACCTTGGATAAATTGAAGGACTATTCGTATAATTTATTCAAAGAAATCCCCATTTTCACAGGTAAAATAAGAATGTTAATTTTATTTATTGTATGATCAATGCGAAAAGGTCATTCTAGAATAGTTAAACATTCATAGTAAATATCATATTTTATATTATATTTGGCTAAAATTATTTTAAAATTTAAGATTTTATAAAACCCAGCATTTAGATTTAAACAGACATATTTTAGCTTTATTATTTCAAATCACATTTTCATTTTTTTACTGAAATATTCTTCCCTCAAGTAGGAAAACATGGATTTCCCATTAGACTTTAGGTAACTTATGTCAACTGTTAAGCATAAATCCAATTTCCTCCATATTAATGATATTTAAAAATATTAATTATTAATAAACGTTCTTGGAAAATAATACTAGAAATAATTCACATTATAAATGATTTTATATAGCGATTAAAAATAGTTTGTTGTTAATGTAAAATTTTTTGAACCAATTATAATTTTGAACAATAACTTTCCACTGATTTTTGTGTAGAAAATTATAAAAAGGAGTTTAATTTAGTAAATTTTAAAAACAGGAAATTATTTTTAATTAAAATATATAGTATATAAAAACAAAATAAAGTTCTTTTTAGGTATTAAGCACCATTCTAACGCGACAATTATAAAAAAAAAACGATTTGATATTGTCTCTTTAAAACAGCTATGAAAATTGAGGGGTGTAGACTTATTATTAACGACTAAAAGCTATAAATCGATCTGCACAAAAGTTGTCGTAATTTTCATCAACTTTGTAATTAAATTTTGAATAAACTTTGATTCCAGTCTTAAGCGTAATCTCTAAATTAACCATTTTCCTTTTTGAATTGTAAACCTGTTTAATTTTGTTTATTTATTATGGTTACCAAAATAAAGTGTTATAATTTTATTCAGTCTTGCTTACTGATTTATTTTCATTAAAAAACTATAGTTAAAAAACAACAATAATTGGTTTAAAATTTTATCGATTTTTTTTTAATTGACATAATATAATGCATTTTACTGTATTTTTGGGGTACAAGGATAATTATTATTTTTCAGATATAAGTAATAAAACATTATTTTATTTTATTATTTTCTTTAACGTTCAATCTTAATATCCTTAAAGTAAAGTCCCCAATTTTTAGTAATTTAACTTAAAATGTTCCAACCAAAGCCCTACTATTGAAAACAATACCCAGTAAAACTCGATTATCCGCGTTATTTACCCACAATAATATTTAACTGAAATTTTAATATCCAAGTTCTTTTTTAAAACATGGAAAATTGTCCTATAATTTATAATTTTAATGAACCACTCAACTATCCGAGAATCATTTTCAATTAACCGAAATTTAAAGAAAAACTGCTAGTTACTTCAATAATTTTAGATTTATTTATAAGAATAGAAACAAAATGTAGTTATAGATTCTTAGCTAACTTAAGTTTGAAAAATTAATGTAGTTAAAGATGATCACTTTTTCTCACAATATTATTATAAAATTAATTTTTAATATTTTACAAATTATTTTTATTTACTTATTTAACGGATTTAATAAGTTATTAATATTCTTTGATAACGAATAAATCACAATAAAATAATTTCTTACGCTACAGAATTCACATTCATAAATGTGCTTCGACCACGTTTCCACATGTTGTGAAATAATAGTAAGGATATTGCGCAACGAAGAGTGCGGCCAGACATCCCACAACCATCATCAAACGGAGCAAGGACGAAATGGCTGCGATATAAGGACGAAAGATGTCTACAACGAAATCCCACCACACCCAAAAGTCCCACAATATATGAATGATATTATACCTAGTGTTCGTAGTGACGCAGTGAAATTTTCATGCGTAGTTTTCGTAACCTAATGTCTCACATTTACATTTCGGCGAGACGAATCAGTAACCATACCAAGTGGCTGCGTCGACGCAAAAATTTCCCTGACCCCCGTAACAGGAAAGTTATAAAACGTATAGAACCGTTGATGAGAAATTTTGACAAAACATACTGAAGAAAATCGTTGATTAACGTACATATGTATAGCACTTTCAATAGAAAAATTGAGAAAAATAGTTGTCAAACTGTTATTTGAATTTTAGAAAAAAAAAATACTGAAAAATATGTAGAATTTAGAAGGAAAATATTGAGAACAAATAGTTGTAAAACCGTTATTTAAGAGGAAAAAATACTGTAAATATTTCTAATAAATATACAACTTACTGATCAAATCATTAATGAAAATACCGTTTATATTTCATATTTCAAAATTTATGATTTCTAGTTGTACCTGCGACTTCGTTCGCGCTAGTTTCAGGATTTTGTTTACAAAATTTCGCGATATATAATGTTTCCTGAATATATTTAAAAAATTTTAAAAATCCATTCAATGATAATTGATTTGACGCGGAACAGAGAAATAACGTTTTTTAAAACTTGTGACATTTATTGGTAACTTATTTTACATAAAATTTTAGTTAAATATTGGGAAATATATTAAAAAACTATTTTTACGTAAAAATGTTCGCATTATTACATTCTTTTTTTTAAATTTTAATTATTTCTATTTAAATTTTTCCCTTAGGAATGAGACATTTTCCTGTAATAAAAAGTATCCTAAATCATGACTCAAATAGCCAATCATAGCCATCATCTTACAAAATTTCATCAAAATCTATCCAGTGGTTTTCACGTGATGTGGTAACAGGCAGGCAAATTTTTTTTAAAATGATGGATTTGGCCTCTGTTACGATAATAACGACTATTGGATTAAGATTTTCCAAAAATATTTAATACACAGATACGGTATGTATCTACGGTAGGTATACGATATGTACAAAGATATTTCTTATTTTAATGATTTTTTTCTAGGTAATGTTAGTTTATAATAAACACCTATAACTAATTATTAGGATATATTTAGTTTTATTAAAAAATGAACATGAATATATCTACCACTAAAAAGGTACCAATCTAAGTTATTTAAAATTTTTCCTGAGTCTGATAATTATGGATATAAAAAGTTATCAAGTAAAATAATATGGATTACAGTATGTTACCTTTGGATTTTTATATGGCACTTCAGTTTTTCACAAAGCTATAATCTATATTTTATTTAAAATAAAAATATTATGACTTAACTTTTATAACAAAAGTAGTGATCAAATTAAAAAAAAAATAGTGTTTATCAGAAGATATAAATTTTGATGGAAATGTATGTGTAAATAATACAAGAGAAATCAAAATAAAGTGATTGCATGTAATAAAAAAATCTAATATTATAATATGTATATATATTATATACAATGAATATTATAATAACGCGTTGGAGAAGAATGAATATATACTAGAAACAGATGAGAAAGATTTTCACCTGAATTAATATTTGCCTTTCTTAAGTAGATATACCATACGTATGTACACTATTTATAAACGTACATATTATCTATTTGTTAACGAATTAGTTTAAACATTTTTATATATATGTATTTAAAATAATCTCATTGTTAGCATTATAAACAGAAATATCTACATCAAATTTAAATTTATAATTTTCACCAATTTCTTTTATATGTCCATTTATTTTAAATTATATTTATATATGTAACGTGTTGAAGAAGCGAGAGCGAGTTTTTATATTTTTTACTATTAATTTTATTAATAAAATTATACACGATCTTCATATTTTATTATTTATAAGATACTACTTATTCCAGTTTTCAATAAAACTTTTTTAATTAATCTGAAATATATTATTGAAAATACCTATGAAAACATTAAAAAATTTTACTACATTATCTACCATGAATTACCGCCAGCGCAATAATTTCAATCATTGCATAATTAAGAATCGTATGATGTAATTTTATGTAGATTTTAGATATATAAAAGCTATAATTATAATCAAATAATATTTTTATACGCCAATAGGATGCAAATTTATTAAATATCAATTTTTCAATATTATTATGCAACTTAAATAAAAATTTAATTTTGAAATAGCACGTACCTAACGTACTTATTTTTTAATATTAAATTAGGTTGATTATTATAGAAACCGACAAATCGCTGGTCGCAATTTTTGTAACGCTTTTTAGATTTCAACTTTATTAAGGTAATATTTTGATATACAATTAGTTTTCTCAATTTCAAATTCTAAACAACTAAAATTTCAAACATTTTCTAGTATAACAGAATTTCAACAAAATCATCCTTCAAACGATTTAAAATTATAAATATATTATATGTTATTATAATATAGATTTTTATTAAATGGAATTTTCTTACAATCCATAGAAAATAGGGTGCCAAATCATGATAAGTCTTTCTTAAGTTATAGGTATACAGATTCATTAAAGCAAGTATGTAGTTGGACATTTTACAAATGAACTGTGCTTGATATTTTGACTTGCGAATGAAATAACTCGCGAGGGCAATGACCGATTTCGCTGATTTGATTTAAGTTTAACTCGATTTCAAGTCAAATTTAAGTTAAGTAGTTTTAAATTCATACCAATTAGAGATTTATCAAGTCAAGTAATTGACTTGAGGTGACTTGAATAACTACTTAAAAATAGAAACGAAATAATTAGTAAAAACACTGCTTTATTTGACTTGATATTTAAATAGTACCTATCCTTTGTATTAATTTTAAGTTAAGTCGAGTAGCTTGAAAATCAAGTTAAGTAACTTAAAAATAAAGTTAAGTAATGAATCACTAAGCCAAGTAGTGAATTTGGAGTTAAATTCTTTTAACAATATTTTCAGGCTTAGAAGAGTCAAACTTGGAAAATTGTAGATTGTAAAATGTAGATGATTATTGGTTAAGAAAATACTTAAACGCCGGACAAATCACACAATCACTAATATTTGTAAGTCTTAAGTCAGTTTAGTTAAGATTTATAATCTTGGTAATTATATTTAGTAGTTTACGATCAATTTTATTGACAACATTGATAATGAATTAATAATAAAAAAAAATATTCATCAACTATGGAAATACCAGTAGTTTTCATTTTATATTATATAATATTTACACGGCTCTTTGGTGTTTTAATTCAAATTTTTAAACAGTTTTCAACCTTAAAAATGTGTTTTCCCTTTGACTATGAAATTTATTTTAAATTTCTAATATATTTATAAGTTGAGACTTAAAAGATTCGACAAATTTAATTTACAAATAAAAGTAATAAGCTTTAGATAAAAACTATTCAATCGTTAAAGAAAACTGCAATTTATTGTTCTCAATAATTAATTACTTTTTTGAAAGCAAATATAAAAGTATCGTAAATGTGAATGAATGCATGACTTGAATTTAAATATTTGAAATTATATGTATTGTAAAAATGCAAATTTAAATACTATTTTAAATCATGCTTGCAAAGATTTTTGAAATTCACGTTTACCTTCTGCTAAGCATTCATTTTCTCATACATAATTCCTGTGTTGCGATCATAATTAAATCGTTTTGATTTTGCCAAAAAAAAAAATTACTTAGAGTAAAAGGTGTTACAGATATTAAGGTATGAATTATTGGATTTATTATTGATTTGGATCATGACGATTGCATTAACAATATAGTAACCATTTGGCATATAGAGAAAGTAGTAGATCAGACAGGTCAATAGCTGCGATATACTGAGACTGCGAGGGCGTGCTTAGAAGTTACAGATTTCATTCTCGAGTTGTATACTTGAGATTTGTGTCACGTATTACTTTATTGTCCACACAATGTAGAATCGTTGGAGACGGTTTATGTGAAGTTTGAACATTTGATATTGAGAATACATAAAGTTTCAACTATTCGCGATTGTAATTTTCAACTGGGAAAATAATAGAAATATAAGCAGCAATCATTAATTTTGCTGTTCAGATGATAAACTTTCTTTTTATAAATCGCCTGGGAAATAAAACCATTGATAATAAGTATTTTTTTAAACAAATCGTCTCGTTAAAGTCCCATATCTACAATCAATCAGTTTAACATCTATCCACAGAAAGTATTTAAAAAGGCTGATCTAGTTCGTAATCAAACCGCTCATATAAAATAGAAATCAACATTGCAAAATTAACACACAACTCAACCACTTATTAAAACTGGATATTACATGAAATAAAGCTATGGGTGTGGTCTGTCTCTATATTAGATTTGGTAGATATTTTCCATTGTATGCGAAAGCCTAAAGGCGAAAAATTTCCAAGCGACACTCAAACCAGTTCATTACTTGAATGATAAAGGTTATATTGCGTTCGATCGAAAACACACCCGATACATTAATCCAAAAATAAAAATGGATACCGTTACAGTTAGAAAAAAAATCCATCAAACCAAATAAAAAAACTGTTGTAGGCATATTAATTAATTAATTCAAATAAGAAATGACATTTTACCAAGTTCCACATTTCAATAAACTTTTTGTAATTCGACTTTAAGAACAACATTTTTGCATAGAGACTAAAAGGTCACAAAAATGCCATACAACTAATGCAGTTTTAAATTGTTTCCGGATTTTTTTATTTTGTAATGGCAGACACAAAAATATTTTATACCATTTGTGCAAAAAATAATACCTACTAAAATTTCCTGATAAAAACTTGCCATCTCCTATGCTTACATGTTTCGACAATTTATTTGATACTTTTCATTCTAAGAAATATAAGATAAATTATTTCAATTGAAAAAATAACTTAAAAGAATTAAAACCACAAAAATATAATGCGATTACTATCTAATAAAAACTAAAAATGTGATTTTTTAAACACTGATAGCGAAATATTTAGCATCGAAATATTGCACTAATGTAAACTTAAATGATTAAAATTTGAAAATAATACCTTACATAAAATATGCAGACAAATATATAGAGAGCCAAGGACGTATAACGGTAAGAATGTGAAAGTTTTCAATAATTATTTTTATGAATCAATTAAGTAAAATAAAATTTACTGTAAACTATAAAAGTATTATTATATTATTAAACAATATATTGATAACAAAAAAATTTAAATAATTATTGTATTTGTTTAATTGTAAATTATTTCTAGATACCTATACATTTAAGTATTATGCAAACGTATAACTACACCGTAACTGGTAAAAAGCACTTCATCAATGCACATTTTTGTAAAATACGCAATTTCGTATTGTTAGTTGTTAAAATCACCGCATTATATTTATAAATAAAAATACAAATAAACCTAGATTTAGTCTAAGCCCGGTTTAGTCTAGATTTCCCCAAACTTGGTTGGACAATATTAGGCATTGTACTGTTTTTGAGGTCGCAGTATCACTAAGACTAAGATTAATAAAACCTTATAGTTCGTTCTATTTAACAGATAACCCGTACAGGAACGATAAAAAAACGTTCCAGATAATCTGTGACTGTTTCTGGACAGGTGAGTTTGTGTACCAGATGAACTTGTGATTTTATTGAATCTACAGAAGTAATACCAATACTTACATGTACCAGTACACATACGTCACAAAATAAGAAAATTCAGTTCTTTTTATCGTACGTTAACGTACAAAATGTTAAATGGAATGAACCTTTTATATTGTCTTTAACAGTATGGTGTTTGTATTAAAAAGTGGATATTTGTTTAGACTTAAATCTTTGAAAAATGACATTAGTAATGCGCGACATTTGAAATTCAAATGTGATGATCTTTGATTTAAAAGGTTGGAGACCATTTTAGGACACTGAGTAATTATTTTTATGAAATGGGGGCACTAAACCAAAAAATACGTTTGGAAATCTCTGCAATAGAGCTTGCGGCCAGACTAAGTATACATGATAATTAGAATTTAAATTTGCAATGTCCTTTAGACTATTTCGGATTTTATCCAGGGAGCGTTGACTAAACCTAGGTTCATTTAAAGCTCGGACTTTTTCCAACAATTGACTCTACACTTATAATATCGCCATCTCTACTATAAAATAATATGTAGGTACAGACAGTAGTATGTACTATGTATACAGTAACTAAGAACAAAAAAACAACATTGGTAATTGTGTGGTTTTAATTGGAAATTTTAAAAAGTAAGGCCTAAAGTAGATATTTTTTTATATTTCTTCGAAAATTTTTATGCTGTTTAAATATCTAGAAATGATTAAAACTGTCACATTTTTACTGATAAATTTTTTTTTATTGATATGGCTAATCACAAAATTATTTAATAGAAATTTATTTTCCGTGCAAATAAGGAAAAGACAACATTTATACCTACATGATAAAATATAAAGTAACGCATTTTTCACACTGATATAACAAATGATAAATTCAGTTTACTGTTAATTAAAAAAAAAAGATTAGATACTCAATCTAAAAAATTATTATTTCATATAAATAAATAATTAAATTGTTTAAATCGCAAGAAAAAGCATTAAAACAAAACAAAAATCCGAAATCATTTTGAAACTGTAAAAAACCGATTGTTGATCATGGTTTTTTATTTCAATTTGCAATTACAGCAATTTCTCAATCAAAAATGAAAAAAAATCAATTTACGGTATCAGTTTATGAATGTAAGGTTTCAAAAAATTGATTAAAACCTCAATACTTAAATCAAAAATAAAAATATGTAATCATATCAATATACATTTATGGCGTTTATCTAATGCTGTAAGTACGGTTTAATTAAAAGAATAATTTTGTTTTATAAATATCTTCAATTAACTTACTTATGTTTATTTAATTTATTGTGCAATAATTTAATAATCCATAACCTTTACAATACTTCGTATAATTGCATTTCAAAATTGATTTCAATCATAAAAAAAATGATTATCTTAATTTTTCCAATATTGTCGTTATTGTACATATAGCATTCAGTCGCTATCGTTATTTGTTCAAAAGAATTATTTACTTTTTTATTGTAATAGTTAAAAAGTCTAATATATAGTCATTCTTTACATTTACACGGTTTTTAATATACGTAGTAGTTTCCTTCACTCGATTATACAGGAACAAGTCTTCAAATGACGAATCTCTTAATTTATGTGATGATTTCAAAGAACGAATTAATTTGTAAATCAAAATATGGCTGCATAACCCAGAAATACATAAAAAGTTACCCAAGTAATCGAAAAGATCATAGATTCGTAGTTTTTTTATTTAATCTGCTTTTGATTACTTAGTTATTAATTAAATAATATACTTAATCAAATCCGAGCAGGAGGAAAGCAACTGTCTGAACATTTCAATTCTAATAGATATATAATTAAGATATACGACGGAGGATACAATTAATCAACAATGCGTCAGGTGAAAAAGTTAAGAGACTATCTGTCTCAAAATTTCTATTTTAGTTTAGGATATTTTTTTTAATAATTATGAATGTCGAATGTTTTACAAGTGATAACAAAAGTACACATTGACAGCTTTTTTGTTAGTTGTTCATAATGATACTTCTTCTTATAATTAATTATTATTATCGATTATCTTTTTGATATGAACCTTCCAATTATCATTTTCTTTTAACTTTTTACTGGCATTATTTTGTTAAATTTAGCTTCTATATGATTTTAGTTCTAAATTAAAATAAAATATTTAAAAGAAGACTACTAAATTTGTTTCGTATCTAGCAGTAACCTTTTTATCCTCATTATTAGATGATGTCGATGTAGATTTTATATGTCATATTTAATTTTTTTCTGTGAACTAAAAGTTAATATGATTGAATAAAAACGTCTATAAGTATGTGAAACGTTTCAATAATTCGAAAGACATTTAAATGAGTGAATTGTAGACTCGATGTGTTCATGTAGATTCCTTTCAACAACGTCGATAGTCTGCTCTTTTCGTAAAATCGTGGACACGGTGGAATGGATACAGAACACATTCACTCATACCGGTTTAAAGCAACGGCAGACAACTCTTCATGGTCTTATCATCATTCACTGACGGTGGCAATCACTCATGTGGTAATCGTGGTCAAAGCCTCGGTCAATACAACATGTTCTATGACCCTCAATAATTGTTATAAACAATACGAAATTGTCTTTCAAATTATTTTACAACACTATTCCGTCAAGGATCAGATTGTAAGTAACTGAACCCGTTCTTGTTAGAACTGCTACGTATTTTTGATATTCAAGACTTAAAATTACAGGTATTTAAAGGTTGTTGAACTCGGAAAGTTATTAAATTTTAAAAGAATTCTACGCCCTTTCATGGATTTTTTTAGTTAAAAGATCAAAGAAACCATTTATCGTATCAAAACTATTACGAAAAACATTTGTGCTATTTTGTAAATATCATTGGATAAAATGGCCTTTTTTTTCATTTTAAAGAAACACTTTTGTAAATTTAATTATAATGGAAAATTTACACAGGCAATCCTGATTTATGCAAAGATATTTTAAAATTACATAAATCGTATTCTTTAAATGTCCCTAGAACTCGTTACATAATTTTTTAAATAAAAATTATACATACACTTGTTTCACAAAAAGTTAAACATAAATTTGAAAACCAGTTTTTTTAAAATAACTTTTACTTTAAATATTTCTAATACACCAACGAATATATTAAATTTCGCATATGTTAATCAAAAAACAAAAAAAATAGTTTGCAACCATCATTAGTATTAAACTAATGCAAATTTATTAGGTATGTGAAGGGTAGTTTCAAAACATTGCTGTAATAATTTTTATTTTATCTTCAAGGTTTTTTTTTAAATAATTAAACTAATTTAATCTGCTTCTTGTCAAAATATCTTCCAGTCGCTATCTTTTTTCTTCAAACCTATATATCGTTATATTTGCAACGATTGAAATGAAATGTAAGCATGGAAAAAAAATTAGTATCGTTTCAGACGGATTAGCAACAGAATACAAAAAGCAATTAAATTAATGCACGTGCGTTATTAAGCTAACACGTTTCTTTCTTTTATCTAGACGTGGCGAACAGACATTTTATGAAAAGTTAATAATTAAGAGCTCCGGAATTACACTTAAGTGAGATTTTTTTATAGCGCTTTGAATGTCCGTTAACTGAAGAACCGCGAGTTGTTATGGTAATCAAATATATGTAAATTCATAATTATTTTTTACAAAGATTTTAATTATGTATTTTGCAAGTAAAAAAATTCAACTGATTCACCACCTGTACGTTGAAATCGTCTTTAGGTTTATGTTCAAGGAGTTGAAGAATTTGACTGTAGAAACGCTGAATATAAATTAGAATTATAAACGACAGCTGAATTGTCTTCACCTTTCCTTTTTGTTTTTCTGAGAAAGTTTTTCATTGTGTAACACGCTTTTCATCTTATTTGTAGGAAATTTTTAAGAGTAATTTAGTGGTCCTGTTTCACGGACCAGATACTGTTGTTAAGGGCTCAAGGTTGAACGGTAATCTAACTTGCGACAGGGAGCGACCATTGCTTCAATTTTCAACGAGTATATTTTGTTCACCCGAGAAGTGATTTTTGTTTCGTTATAAAAGAACTAAAAAAACAACAAAAAACAATATTATATCACAATAACCGAATTTTGTTGTAATCCAGTGACCCCCAATTTGTTTACAATGAAGGACTCTCAAAAGTTCTTAACAGATCGTGCAGACCCTTTTAAAAAAACACTAGAAAAATTGTGAATGTAAGAAACATTGTGTAGATTTATATTGCACAAGCGTACAATCAGAAACATTGAGATAGTGATTTGACAATTTTGGTTTTCCCCATAGGCGTATTTGACATGAGGAACTTTAAGAGCTGCCAACAACAGGAAACCAAAAGTCATTATTCTCTCAATGCTCCCATCTAGTGGATTTAAAACATTCAAAATTAAAACCAATCAGCATCATTTAAATTATGTTGGTACTAGTTGTATATTTACAGTAATATAATATGTTCAAAGCTCGATTTTCTTCTCAAGACAAAGAAGAGGATAGGATGAATACGTTAAGTGACAGACCCTGAACACTGAGATCTACCCAGCACCAATCACGAATGTTTTCAATTGGTACATTTGGAAGAAAATGTTAACTCACATTCTTGCAATTCTGGAAAAATAAACTTGAGCGTTTGAATTTGGAAGCTTTAGTCTAAAGACCTTTTGATCCTAAAATTAGTACTGATTTTATGTTATTCTGCTGAATTTAATAGGATCCTGATGTCTTATTTACCTAGTTGGAATAGAATAAAAAATCATTTTCGTCAAAGAGTAATAGTAACACCTCCTTCTTCCAAGGGTTTCAATAGTATTATTATAAAAAAAATTAAGTCTGTTTCTAAAAATTAGTTTTGCTTGATAAAGATTACTAGTTTTTGGGTTGTAAAATTACTTTTGCCATTTTTCATTTGCCTATTTTGCTTAGTAACAAATCTGCTTAATATGGGAAAATGTATGTATAAAAAAATCGTGTAATTATGTTAAAAATAAATGCTATTTTTGATAGTGAAAAAAATTAAAAGAAACAAATAAATAATGTTTCATTAATCTTTACAACTATTAAGAACACAGCAATAAAGAGAAATTACGAGCTAGAGATTAGAAAACAATCAGTTAATTAACAAAAATCGAAGTAATTATTCAGAGCCTGATATGTAGTAGGTAACTAATTTGCAATATCGTTGCGACAAATGCTTTATTTTAAACAAGCTAAAAAGAAAAATTATCGAAGCATATAAATAGATAATTTTTTTTCATTCGTTTTAAAAATTATGATTTTATGCTCAACAATGAATTGAAATGTAATTATCGCCAGATAAGAAATTACTTTCAACGTTGACAAGGCCTTCGAAGTCATTTATTAATGACGAAGAAGAAAATCAACTCAAGTATCATATACTTGATTTAATTGGTAGCATAATTTAAAAAAAAAGACTAATACACCATAATTTTGTCATTTCTTGGTTAAAAACGTTTTGAATAGAAAAATTATTGGTTTTAAACTAGAAACAAAGATATTAGAAAACTAATTTTTGATTTAATATTTAGTTTTTTTTTTTAATAAGGGATGTTGTCTTTTTGTTATTGGAGGTTATTGAACAGAAGATAAAATTGACTGAATAAATGTATACTTAAGTGGAACATAAATGTTTTAAAGCTTCCAGTCACGCAAACTTAGTATCATTAAAAATGTGATGTTTCCAACTAATGTAGATACCTATTTCATACTCCTATTTAATAGAAATAACAACATTTTTTGTGAAGTGTGCTTGTAAGAGTATAATAATAAAAATTTTGTGTTAGCTGTGGTGACCTTGTTATAAATCTGCATATGCTTGATTTTTTGTCTTCTGTAATTTTTTGCTTAAGAGAAACTAACCCAATATCTTATAAATTGATACTGTCTGGCCTTTGCATTTAACCTTAACGATAAAGGAGAATTAGACAGGGTATCGCAATATTAAATTATTAGGTCCAGGGTCTTTACGATGAATTTTAGAAAAAAAAAATGATAAAAATGCAATTTGTATTACCAATTTTGTAATATAAAAACACTTTTTTATGTTCCATTTAAGAGAATCAGACCACTGCAAATCTATTTTGGATAAAATTAGATCGTTCAAAACGTTGATAATATCCTTTAGTTTTAAAGTGGGTTTAAATATTATTTTGTGAATCGTTTTTTTTTAAGTTGAAATATTCTAATGTTAATCTGCAGGTCATAAATTTTAAAATGTATATATAATAAGTATTAAATAGTAAACGTTTGAATTATTTAAAAAGTAAAAAGATAATAATTTATGAAAAAAAATTATCTACAAACTTATAAGGGACCCACGAGCCTTGAATTGAACGTAGTTTATCTATTTTTTTCATTTTAACATACTCTGTCTTTAAATGGGTCAACACATTTTTACACTTACGAATATCTGATGAACAAGGCAAATAGAATACCCAACTTTTTAAATTCGTAAAAGAAATATTTTTTTTTGATATTCCACTTATCAAGGTATGATTTCGTAATTTAAACTTTAATTTATAGATAAAAATATTTTACTGAATTATTTATGTATGACACGTCCACGTGTAAGACATTTTACTGATTTTTTTTTTGCGTTTCGTTTCTAGAAAAAATATACGCGTGATACACGTGTAAGTAAAGTACAATAAGTACTATACTAGCAAGTAGCAATAAAATTTAAAATTACTTACTATAAAATGAAATGTGATAAATATATTTTAAGGATGCTTTCTAAAAATATTTTCATTACAATTCTTCCGGAAATAAAAAAAAAATTTAACCATGTCCTTTATACGCCGCAATTCAAAGTTTTTAACAAGAGTTTATATTTTTGATCGAAAACATATCTCATTCACTATCTATACTTCCCAGTATGAGGTTACGGTAACTTCGGGGTTAGAAAACTCCTGTCTGTGCAATGTATTTTTCATTATTGAAAAAGAAAGAAATCATACAATGTTGGATCTCGACAGTAAAGTGGGTTGTTCAGTTATATTTTTTTCGGGTAACGATAAACTGTTTAAGCGTTTCCTAAGAATATCGGGATCTCGAGAAACGTAAAAAATACTGTAAAGAATTAATAAAAGTAGAATACATTATCTTTAAGTAATTAAATTTACTTAAATATATTTTTCTTTGCATAAAAAATATATATTAAAACAACTATAGTCTCTATACTTTGCAGATTACTTAGTGGCGTGGTGATTAGATTGCCACCCTATACGCCAGTGGTTCTACAGCCAATGAAAATGAAAGATAATTCGAGAGTATACTTTTTAAAAATAATATAAAAGCAATCATATTCAATAAGAAAAGACAACTAAACTGTTGGGATGATCCTTAGAATTTTATAAGGTTCGTTCGCGGATGTGATAATGAATCGGTAACGGATCAGTTCAAGACGGATTTAGAATCATCGCCAAGCGCATGCAAGTTTATGCGCCGAGTTACGGTTCGATATTCGCGGTTCACACGAAATGCCTTCGTTACCGATTCATAATTGGTTCTAGCGATCCTCAGATTTTTGTTAGGATGAAAAATTAGATTCTCTTGCTCATGCGCAGTTTGCTAAATTGTGGCTAATTCATAATACAGTTTCGCTGTAATGCTACGTTCATACGAGTCAATTTTAGTAGGCCGTTTTTAGTTGATCAAAAAAATTTGAATGGAAAACCTCGTG